>JACTAT010000037.1:4516025-5116025 GCA_014526335.1 Chrysaora quinquecirrha
AAAATCATGAAGCCTTTTGCAGTGTGATAAGTGACATATCACATCTTCAGCAAAAATTTTTCACCATCTTCAGCCTCTTCAACAGAATTCACCCCTACTTGTTCTTAAAGGGCAGAAGACTTACATTTGAAGAGATTGAAAGCCTACAAGAAACGTGCTCAAAGTTTGGGGAACTTTTTCCACAACTTTTCCCAGAAGCAAACCTAACGTGGAAGATACATCAACTTATTTTCAGTGTTCCATGATTTGCTGCTCGTTTCAAGAAAATTGGGATGTTATCTGAAGAAGAAGGGGAAAGTTTACATGCGGCTGTTAATATGGAACTTCGCCAGTTAGTTCCTTCTTACAAAGCACCAAGAGTTACGCTCTAAAGCATCGAAGAGCCTTTTAAAGCGAAAGCCAAGACAATGTGATACTGGCAAAGAGACAAAACAAAACGTACTTTTCTTCGTGCAGGAAAGGATGGCCAAAGGCATTGTCCATGTTGTAGGCCTGAGTTATTCTGAGTTATACATATGTAATCGAGGGGGCAAGGCAGCTCACTGATTAAGATTGATCCCATAGCTACTCTTGTCTTTTTGTTTCGATTTATCACAATCAAGGTATTATACCCTGCTATATTTAATGTTAGATATACGCTATTTAAGAAACCTATTTCAGTGATGATTATCATAGTGGTTGATTGTTATTGACGTGCTTGACATTTTCTGTTATTTTCACTGTTGTTACAAATTTATCTAAAGATCAAAATAACGATAGCACACCAAACTTGATTAATAAGTGATAGATGCGTTAAGGAGAATTTTGCACTCTCATGCAGTCTCTTCAAAATACAAGTTTTTAAAATATAGCTTGTGGAAGTCCAAAACGGAAAATTTAAAGAGCTGTTATACTCAGACTTATATTTTCTCTTTTAGGTGATTCCAGGAGCACAAAACGTGGGAAAGAAAAACTTGCAGACAAACATGGCTACACTTACGTGTTTAGACATACATGGCCCAGTGGAAAAACTGCTTGGAGGTGCAGTGTCAGAGGTAAAAAGATGTCATGCAGTGCAATAGTGCAGCAACCTGGAGATGTTTTTCGTAGGGGGCCTAATGCTCACTGTCACCCAGGACAGCCAGGAGTAGCAACAACAAGGAGGTTTGCTGCAAAGATAAAACAGAAGGCAGCGGATAATATCTTCAGATCAGCAGCTAACATTGTTGAAGGAATTATGAGTGAGAACACCGATCACCTGTTATCTCAGCCGTCATGCAGCCAAATGGAAACATGGTCTTATAGGAATGGACATTTGCCAAAATGGCAAAGTATAATAATTTACACTATGCGCATGCTCTGTGAACAACATGGCCGGCACAAAAATCTGAAAGTCAAAACTTTAGGCCCAAAGAACGGGTTTGCACGTTCTATTAAAAGTAAAACAACAAGAACAAATAAAACGAGTGTGTTCTCCAGCCCCAACATTTCTGCAGAGTCAGAAGGCAAAAAGAGTAGTGAGTGATGACGATACCGAGCAACAAATATCTGTACTTGGTAGCCAAAACTTCAAACCTCCCGCTACGTAAAATTTTCTTAAATTTCGTCAGGAAGTTTGGCATCATTTTATAGCGGAAAAATTGAACTTTTAGTTTCCGTTGCCACGATTTTGATATCGACTACCAGGCGAACACAATATGGCCTTTAAGGCACCTGACCTGTGAAGCGTTAGCATGTCAATACGGAATTGCGTACTTGTGATGATCGAGCTGGTTTTGCAAGTTTTTTATCCTGAATCTCGATTTTCTTTTCGTAAAAGAATTCTTCAATGATTAAAGTGCTTATTTCAACTGCCACTATTTGCATTACGATAAAGTTTATAGTGTTTTAAGAGAGAAAGTTCTGAAAAACGCTACATTTTATAGGCCTGTCCATTGAATCATTGAAGGGCGAAAAGCGGAAGTAATATTCAAATGTCCCCTCATGTTTCCATTTGCAGCCATCGATGATAAACTTGGCCAGACAAGCCAACCGCAACAGAGATCGACAAGGTCCCAAGGAGCCCAAAGAACCTTAACTTTCAACTGAACATGACTCACATTCCGCAAAACTTTCTACGTGCTGATATCGTGCTAAAGAATGCAAGGCATATTATTTTTGCTACAGACGAGTAGCTTCTACTTCTTGCTAGGGCTAAGACTTGGTACATGGATGGCACATTCAAGATAGTTAAAGATCCGTTTCATCAGTTGTTCTCTATAAATGCTTTTTTGAAAGGCGAAAACTGCAACGTCAAACAACGTTGGTGATGTTATTGATGTCAAGAGGCAAAGCTAAATTACATTATGATTGTAGATTCAAAATCTTTTTAGCCCGTTTCGGGCTATATTTTGTGTTTTTTTACTCATTGGCAATCCTTTTGAGCTGATTTCCAGGAAAGTGTTATGGAGCTCTAAATCTGATGCATTTTGAGCCCAATAATGTTGACATAGGGGTTCTTTGCACCCCATCTCATCGGGTCTAATAAATATTGAAAATTGGGTCCCATTAATCGGGCCAAATTATCATAGAAAAATTGGCCCGTTGTATAGGGCACTATATAACCTCTAGACTAATCGGGTCGAAATATAGGGCCCTATAAATGTGTAAAAATCGGCCCGATTTATTGGACTCAATTCTAACATCTTTGGCTGGTTCAATATTGGGCTCTATAAATAGCCAGTCAATTATCAGGCCCTATAAACAACCCAGTAATTATCGGGCCCTATAAACAACTGGTTAATTATGGAGCCCAATATATTACCAATTGTCTTCTTGTCCAATTGTCATAATTGACACATGATGACCCACATTATGCGATAATAAGGACATTACTGATAAGGTGGCATGGTACTGTCTGACGGTGAGACACATTTCTATGGTCAGACCTGTCCATTGTATGCTTTATAAACCGGAGCGCTGCAGTTAGAGAAGCACAATATTGACTGTGTTGAAAACGAAATAAAAGAAAAGAACAAGCAGCAACATTGCTGCAACTTGTGCAGGGAAATCTGACCGTTAGATTTTACTTTACTTCTACTTTCCGTAATCAGCAATCAATGTATTTGTCTGGTATTCAGTCTGTCTCGAGTTTCATAGGTCAATCCGCTCATTGTTCAGATATTTTATATTCTGCTACAAAGCTGTGCTTCATGTTCAAATATCCCTTTGTTTGCCATTGTAAATCAGTTTTATGACTTGTTTTACAGCCTGCATTGCTGCACTAGCAACACGGGATTTGAAAGATTAACATAATAACACGAGAAAAGGATGCAGGAACGACAACAAAGGAACTAAAGCAACTAGGAACTAGGTAGTACAGGGATATTCATTCTTTATAATATATTTCTATTTCTATTGTCTTGTATTTGAAGAATGTTTTTTAGCCTTGTTCTTAGATGTCCTTTAAAATGATTGTGATTGGTTATGTTATGTCTTACTTTATAAATAAAATACAATCTCTTTTTATAAGAACCAGGAAATTGCGATTAAGGCTGGCTGTTCTTAAAATTTTGCCGATTTTAAGCATGAAATGTTCTTAATCTGTTCTTAATTCCTTGGTTACTTAGATATCTATACTTTCATTGAAAGTCTATGGTGGTACTTGGTTTGTGTGAAAATTCTTGTCAATTTTTTTGTTTGCTTGCTTTTTACGTTCAGTCTGACTGTCTTACTTTTATATTTAGCTGATATTCTTAGGGTTTTTGAAAAGGCCAGCCTCAGCTTGTTCTTATTTTGTTCTTAAAATATGGGCAAAGTCCAGGTTTGTGTTCTTATAAAAAAACGAGTGTAATACTGGAAATGTGTAGATCGTTTTCTGGGTTTCTTTACTGTTGTACTGCCAAGAACATTGATCTCTTTACAAACTACGTCTCTAGAACTAAAAACATGACAAATCCGGTGTTGCAGATCACTTCTGTAAACCCGGACACACAGTTGACGATCTACAAATGACTCAATAAACGAGAGAGTGTTACAACAGCCAAAGAGCAATTACCCATGGTCTTCAATCCCAATCCTTAGTCCTCTTCGTCAGTCCTGAAATTACCCATGGTCTTCAGTCCCGTTCCTTAGTCCTCTTCCTCAGTCCTGAAATTACCCATGGTCTTCAGTCCCGTTCCTTTGTCCTCTTCCTCAGTCCTGAAATTACCAATGACCTTCAGTCCCGTTCCTTAGTCCTGCTCCTCAGTCCTGAAATTACCCATGGTCTTCTGTCCCGTTCCTTAGTCCTGTTCCTTAGTCCTGAAATTACCCATGGTCTTCAGTCCTGTTTCTTAGTCCTGTTCCACAGTCCTGAAATTACTCATGGTTTTCAGTAATGCACTCTTCACAAATGTTTTCAAAAGGGTTTTTGTTTTGCTTTGAACGAACGCAATTCTGAATAAGCTTTTGAAATCAGGTAATGGCATTTTGTTTTTAATTGAAAGGGGTAGAAGCATTCACACAATGCGATTCAAGCCGGTTGACTGAATTTTCCTGTAAACATTAACCTCAAATCGTTTTAAATCTACAGAAGTTGTTATTTCCCAGTAAATAATGCAGGTATACATAAAATTTAGTCGATATATTCAGTCAGCTTCGTTACTTGTAGTCATCGTCAAGAAGTAAGAAGAATTTAGCATACAGTAAGCCAGTAATCCACCTCTGGGGTGCAGACAAAAGATTCTAATTGGGCAAGACAATGCCTTGTGACAAAAGAGGGGGTGTTTTCCCCGTTTACCCCAGGAACTGTAGCAGTTAGTAAAGATTTGGCAAGCGATGGCTTAACTTCAGAACGGGTTGCAGAGAAGGGTGCAGGTTTCAGAAGCGTAACGTAAACGGCAAAAAAGTTGATACTCGGACAAAAATATCGCCATGACTACTACGATATTAGTATATAAGATTGTAGGCAGAAATAGTAAAAATGTCTTTGAAAACTACAAAACTGAGTAATAGCGTGACAAACTAGAGAGCCTGAAAAAAGGTAGGAAACACCCATTGTTTCAAATTAATTTCAATATGTGCACATTTTACAAAGAGACGCTAAATCTTGTCACAAATAAGGCCTAATTAGAGGACAGTAAAGGAATTCAAAGTTATATACTTTCATAAGAAGCTATGAAATTTCTGTACCATTTTAATGATTATAAGGTTAATTGTAGGTAGAAATAGTAAAAATGTCTTTGAAAACTACAAATCTGAGTAATAGCCTGACAAACTAGAGAGCTTGAAAAAAGGAAGGAGACGCCCATTGTTTCAAATTAATTTCAATATCTGCACATTTAACAAGGAGACGCTTAATCTTGTCACAAACAAGACCTAATTAGAGGACACTAAAGGAGTTCAAAGTTATGTACTTTCATAAGAACCTTCGAAATTTCTGTACCATTTTATTGATTATAAGGTTAATTGTAGGCAGAAATAGTAAAAATGTCTTTGAAAACTACAAAACTGAGTAATAGCGTGACAAACTAGAGAGCCTGAAAAAAGGTAGGAAACACCCATTGTTTCAAATTAATTTCAATATGTGCACATTTTACAAAGAGACGCTAAATCTTGTCACAAATAAGGCCTAATTAGAGGACAGTAAAGGAATTCAAAGTTATATACTTTTATAAGAAGCTTCGAAATTTCTGTACCATTTAATTGATTATGAGGTTAATTGAAGTTAGAAATAGTAAAATGTCTTTGAAAACTACAAATCTGAGTAATAGCCTGACAAACTAGAGAGCTTGAAAAAAGGGAGGAAACGCCAATTGTTTCAAATTAATTTCAATATGTGCACATTTCACAAAGAGACGCTAAAATTGTCACAAATAAGGCCTCATTAGATGACAGTAAAGGAATTCAAAGTTATGTACTTTCATAAGAAGCTTTGAAATTTCTGTACCATTTTATTGATTATAAGGTTAAATAGTAAAAAAGTCTTTGAAAACTACAAATCTGAGTAATAGCGTGACAAACTAGAGAACTTGAAAAAAAGGAGGAAACGCCCATTGTTTCAAATTAATTTCAATATGTGCACATTTCACAAATGGACGCTAAATCTTGTCACAAATAAGGCCTAATTACAGGACAGTAAAGGAATTCAAAGTTATGTACTTTCATAAGAAGCTTCGAAATTTCTGTACCATTTTATTGATTATAAGGTTAATTGAAGGTAGAAATAGTAAAAATGTCTTTGAAAACTACAAATCTGAGTATTAGCGTGACAAACTAAAGGGCTTGAAAAAAGGGAGGAAACGCCCATTGTTTCAAATTAATTTCAATATGTGCACATTTCACAAAGAGACGCTAAATCTTGTCACAAATAAGGCCTAATTAGAGGACAGTAAAGGAATTCAAAGTTATATACTTTCATAAGAAGCTTCGAAATTTCTGTACCATTTTATTGATTATGAGGTTAATTGTAGGCAGAAATAGTTAAAATGTCTTTGAAAACTACAAATCTGAATAATAGCGGGACAAACTAGAGAGCTTGAAAAAAGAGAGGAAACGCCCATTGTTTCAAATTAATTGTGCACATTTCACAAAGAGACGCAAAATCTTGTCACAAATAAGACCTAATTAGAGGACAGTAAAGGAGTTCAAAGTTATGTACTTTCATAAGAACCTTCGAAATTTCTGTACCATTTTATTGATTATAAGGTAAATTGGAGGCAGAAAAAGTAAAAATGTCTTTGAAAACTACAAAACTGAGTAATAGGGTGACAAACTAGAGAGCCTGAAAAAAGGTAGGAAACACCCGTTGTTTCAAATTAATTTCAATATGTGCACATTTTACAAAGAGACGCTAAATCTTGTCACAAATAAGGCCTAATTAGAGGACAGTAAAGGAATTCAAAGTTATATACTTTCATAAGAAGCTTCGAAATTTCTGTACCATTTTATTGATTATAAGGTTAATTGTAGGCAGAAATAGTTAAAATGTCTTTGAAAACTACAAATCTGAATAATAGCGGGACAAACTAGAGAGCTTGAAAAAAGAGAGGAAAAGCCCATTGTTTCAAATTAATTGTGCACATTTCACAAAGAGACGCTAAATCTTGTCACAAATAAGACCTAATTAGAGGACAGTAAAGGAGTTCAAAGTTATGTACTTTCATAAGAACCTTCGAAATTTCTGTACCATTTTATTGATTATAAGGTAAATTGTAGGCAGAAAAAGTAAAAATGTCTTTGAAAACTACAAAACTGAGTAATAGCGTGACAAACTAGAGAGCCTGAAAAAAGGTAGGAAACACCCGTTGTTTCAAATTAATTTCAATATGTGCACATTTTACAAAGAGACGCTAAATCTTGTCACAAATAAGGCCTAATTAGAGGACAGTAAAGGAATTCAAAGTTATATACTTTCATAAGAAGCTTTGAAATTTATGTACCATTTTAATGATTATAAGGTTAATTGTAGGCAGAAATAGTAAAAATGTCTTTGAAAACTACAAATCTGAGTAATAGCGTGACAAACCAGAGAGCTTGAAAAAAAGGGAGAAAACGCCAATTGTTTCAAATTAATTTCAATATGTGCGCATTTCACAAATGGACGCTAAATCTTGTCACAAATAAGGCCTAATTACAGGACAGTAAAGGAATTCAAAGTTATATACTTTTATAAGAAGCTTCGAAATTTCTGTACCATTTAATTGATTATAAGGTTAATTGAAGGTAGAAATAGTAAAAATATCTTTGAAAACTACAAATCTGAGTAATAGCCTGACAAACTAGAGAGCTTGAAAAAAGGGAGGAAACGCCAATTGTTTCAAATTAATTTCAATATGTGCACATTTCACAAAGAGACGCTAAATCTTGTCACAAATAAGGCCTAATTAGAGGACAGTAAAGGAATTCAAAGTTATATACTTTTATAAGAAGCTTCGAAATTTCTGTACCATTTAATTGATTATGAGGTTAATTGAAGGTAGAAATAGTAAAAATGTCTTTGAAAACTACAAATCTGAGTAATAGCCTGACAAACTAGAGAGCTTGAAAAAAGGGAGGAAACGCCAATTGTTTCAAATTAATTTCAATATGTGCACATTTCACAAAGAGACGCTAAAATTGTCACAAATAAGGCCTCATTAGATGACAGTAAAGGAATTTAAAGTTATGTACTTTCATAAGAAGCTTTGAAATTCCTGTACCATTTTATTGATTATAAGGTTAAATAGTAAAAAAGTCTTTGAAAACTACAAATCTGAGTAATAGCGTGACAAACAAGAGAGCTTGAAAAAAAGGGAGAAAACGCCCATTGTTTCAAATTAATTTCAATATGTGCGCATTTCACAAATGGACGCTAAATCCTGTCACAAATAAGGCCTAATTACAGGACAGTAAAGGAATTCAAAGTTATATACTTTCATAAAAAGCTTCGAAATTTCTGTACCATTTTATTGATTATAAGGTGAATTGTAGCCAGAAATAGTAAAAATGTCTTTGAAAACTACAAATCTGAGTAATAGCGTGAGAAACTAGAGAGCTTGAAAAAAGGGAGGAAACGCCCATTGTTTCAAATTAATTTCGATATGTGCACATTTCACAAAAAGACGCTAAATCTTGTCACAAATTAGGCCTAATTAGAGGACAGTAAAGGAATTCAAAGTTATATACTTTCATAAGAAGCTTCGAAATTTCTGTACCATTTAATTGGTTATAAGGTTAATTGCAGGCAGAAATAGTAAAAATGTCTTTGAAAACTACAAATCTGAGTAATAGCGTGACAGACTAGAGAGCGTGAAAAAAGGTAGGAAACGCCCATTGTTTCAAATTAATTTCAATATCTGCACATTTCACAAGGAGACGCTAAATCTTGTCACAAATAAGGCCTAATTAGAGGACAGTAAAGGAATTCAAAGTTATAAACTTTTATAAGAAGCTTTGAAATTTCTGTACCATTTTATTGATTATAAGGTTAAATAGTAAAAAAGTCTTTGAAAACTACAAATCTGAGTAATAGCGTGACAAACCAGAGAGCTTGAAAAAAAGGGAGAAAACGCCCATTGTTTCAAATTAATTTCAATATGTGCGCATTTCACAAATGGACGCTAAATCCTGTCACAAATAAGGCCTAATTACAGGACAGTAAAGGAATTCAAAGTTATATACTTTCATAAAAAGCTTCGAAATTTCTGTACCATTTTATTGATTATAATGTGAATTGTAGCCAGAAATAGTAAAAATGTCTTTGAAAACTACAAATCTGAGTAATAGCGTGAGAAACTAGAGAGCTTGAAAAAAGGGAGGAAACGCCCATTGTTTCAAATTAATTTCGATATGTGCACATTTCACAAAAAGACGCTAAATCTTGTCACAAATAAGGCCTAATTAGATGACAGTAAAGGAATTCAAAGTTATGTACTTTCATAAGAAGCTTCGATAGTTCTGTACCATTTTATTGATTATAAGGTTAATTGTAGGCAGAAATAGTAAAAGTGTCTTTGAAAACTACAAATCTGAGTAATAGCGTGGCAAACTAGAGAGCTTGAAAAAAGGGAGGAATGGCCCATTGTTTCAAATTAATTTCAATATGTCCAGATTTCACAAAGAGACGCTAAATCTTGTCACAAATAAGGCCTAATTAGAGGACAGTAAAGGAATTCAAAGTTATGTACTATCATAAGAAGCTTCGAAATTTATGTACCATTTTATTGATTATAACCTTAATTGTACGCAGAAATAGTAAAAATGTCTTTGAAAACTACAAATCTGAGTAATAGCGTGACAAACCAGAGAACTTGAAAAAACGGAGGAAACGCCCATTGTTTCAAATTAATTTCAATATGTGAACATTTCACAAAGAGACGCTAAATCTTGTCACAAATAAGGCCTAATTAGAGGACAGTAAAGCAATTCAAAGTTATATACTTTCATAAGAAGCTTTGAATTTTCTGTACCATTTTATTGATTATAAGGTTAATTGTAGGCGGAAATAGTAAACATGTCTTTGAAAACTTCAAATCTGAGTAATAGCGTGACAAACTAGAGAGATTGAAAAAAAGGGAGGAAACGCCCATTGTTTCAAATTAATTTCAATATGTGCACATTTCACAAAGAGACGCTAAATCTTGTCACAAATAAGGCCTAATTAGGGGACAGTAAAGGAGTTCAAAGTTATGTACTTTCATAAGAAGCATCGAAAGTTCTGTACCATTTTATTGATTATAAGGTTAATTGTAGGCAGAAATAGTAAAAGTGTCTTTGAAAACTACAAATCTGAGTAATAGCGTGGCAAACTAGGAGCTTGAAAAAAGGTAGGAAACACCCATTGTTTCAAATTAATTTCGAAATGTGCACATTTTACAAAGAGACGCTAAATCTTGTCACAAATAAGGCCTAATTAGAGGACAGTAAAGGAATTCAAAGTTATATACTTTCATAAGAAGCTATGAAATTTCTGTACCATTTTAATGATTATAAGGTTAATTGTAGGTAGAAATAGTAAAAATGTCTTTGAAAACTACAAATCTGAGTAATAGCCTGACAAACTAGAGAGGTTGAAAAAAGGAAGGAGACGCCCATTGTTTCAAATTAATTTCAATATCTGCACATTTAACAAGGAGACGCTTAATCTTGTCACAAACAAGACCTAATTAGAGGACACTAAAGGAGTTCAAAGTTATGTACTTTCATAAGAACCTTCGAAATTTCTGTACCATTTTATTGATTATAAGGTTAATTGTAGGCAGAAATAGTAAAAATGTCTTTGAAAACTACAAAACTGAGTAATAGCGTGACAAACTAGAGAGCCTGAAAAAAGGTAGGAAACACCCATTGTTTCAAATTAATTTCAATATGTGCACATTTTACAAAGAGACGCTAAATCTTGTCACAAATAAGGCCTAATTAGAGGACAGTAAAGGAATTCAAAGTTATATACTTTCATAAGAAGCTATGAAATTTCTGTACCATTTTAATGATTATAAGGTTAATTGTAGGTAGAAATAGTAAAAATGTCTTTGAAAACTACAAATCTGAGTAATAGCCTGACAAACTAGAGAGCTTGAAAAAAGGAAGGAGACGCCCATTGTTTCAAATTAATTTCAATATCTGCACATTTAACAAGGAGACGCTTAATCTTGTCACAAACAAGACCTAATTAGAGGACACTAAAGGAGTTCAAAGTTATGTACTTTCATAAGAACCTTCGAAATTTCTGTACCATTTTATTGATTATAAGGTTAATTGTAGGCAGAAATAGTAAAAATGTCTTTGAAAACTACAAAACTGAGTAATAGCGTGACAAACTAGAGAGCCTGAAAAAAGGTAGGAAACACCCATTGTTTCAAATTAATTTCAATATGTGCACATTTTACAAAGAGACGCTAAATCTTGTCACAAATAAGGCCTAATTAGAGGACAGTAAAGGAATTCAAAGTTATATACTTTTATAAGAAGCTTCGAAATTTCTGTACCATTTAATTGATTATGAGGTTAATTGAAGTTAGAAATAGTAAAAATGTCTTTGAAAACTACAAATCTGAGTAATAGCCTGACAAACTAGAGAGCTTGAAAAAAGGGAGGAAACGCCAATTGTTTCAAATTAATTTCAATATGTGCACATTTCACAAAGAGACGCTAAAATTGTCACAAATAAGGCCTCATTAGATGACAGTAAAGGAATTCAAAGTTATGTACTTTCATAAGAAGCTTTGAAATTTCTGTACCATTTTATTGATTATAAGGTTAAATAGTAAAAAAGTCTTTGAAAACTACAAATCTGAGTAATAGCGTGACAAACCAGAGAGCTTGAAAAAAAGGGAGAAAACGCCCATTGTTTCAAATTAATTTCAATATGTGCGCATTTCACAAATGGACGCTAAATCCTGTCACAAATAACGCCTAATTACAGGACAGTAAAGGAATTCAAAGTTATATACTTTCATAAAAAGCTTCGAAATTTCTGTACCATTTTATTGATTATAAGGTGAATTGTAGCCAGAAATAGTAAAAATGTCTTTGAAAACTACAAATCTGAGTAATAGCGTGAGAAACTAGAGTGCTTGAAAAAAGGGAGGAAACGCCCATTGTTTCAAATTAATTTCGATATGTGCACATTTCACAAAAAGACGCTAAATCTTGTCACAAATAAGGCCTAATTAGAGGACAGTAAAGGAATTCAAAGTTATATACTTTCATAAGAAGCTATGAAATTTCTGTACCATTTTATTGATTATAAGGTTAATTGTAGGCGGAAATAGTAAACATGTCTTTGAAAACTTCAAATCTGAGTAATAGCGTGACAAACTAGAGAGATTGAAAAGAGAGAGGAAACGCCCATTGTTTCAAATTAATTTCAATATGTGCACATTTCACAAAGAGACGCTAAATCTTGTCACAAATAAGGCCTAATTAGAGGACAGTAAAGGAGTTCAAAGTTATGTACTTTCATAAGAAGCTTCGAAAGTTCTGTACCATTTTATTGATTATAAGGTTAATTGTAGGCAGAAATAGTAAAAGTGTCTTTGAAAACTACAAATCTGAGTAATAGCGTGGCTAACTAGAGAGCTTGAAAAAAGGTAGGAAACACCCATTGTTTCAAATTAATTTCAATATGTGCACATTTTACAAAGAGACGCTAAATCTTGTCACAAATTAGGCCTAATTAGAGGACAGTAAAGGAATTCAAAGTTATATACTTTCATAAGAAGCTTCGAAATTTCTGTACCATTTAATTGGTTATAAGGTTAATTGCAGGCAGAAATAGTAAAAATGTCTTTGAAAACTACAAATCTGAGTAATAGCGTGACAGACTAGAGAGCGTGAAAAAAGGTAGGAAACGCCCATTGTTTCAAATTAATTTCAATATCTGCACATTTCACAAGGAGACGCTAAATCTTGTCACAAATAAGGCCTAATTAGAGGACAGTAAAGGAATTCAAAGTTATAAACTTTTATAAGAAGCTTTGAAATTTCTGTACCATTTTATTGATTATAAGGTTAAATAGTAAAAAAGTCTTTGAAAACTACAAATCTGAGTAATAGCGTGACAAACCAGAGAGCTTGAAAAAAAGGGAGAAAACGCCCATTGTTTCATATTAATTTCAATATGTGCGCATTTCACAAATGGACGCTAAATCCTGTCACAAATAAGGCCTAATTACAGGACAGTAAAGGAATTCAAAGTTATATACTTTCATAAAAAGCTTCGAAATTTCTGTACCATTTTATTGATTATAAGGTGAATTGTAGCCAGAAATAGTAAAAATGTCTTTGAAAACTACAAATCTGAGTAATAGCGTGAGAAACTAGAGAGCTTGAAAAAAGGGAGGAAACGCCCATTGTTTCAAATTAATTTCGATATGTGCACATTTCACAAAAAGACGCTAAATCTTGTCACAAATAAGGCCTAATTAGATGACAGTAAAGGAATTCAAAGTTATGTACTTTCATAAGAAGCTTCGATAGTTCTGTACCATTTTATTGATTATAAGGTTAATTGTAGGCAGAAATAGTAAAAGTGTCTTTGAAAACTACAAATCTGAGTAATAGCGTGGCAAACTAGAGAGCTTGAAAAAAGGGAGGAATGGCCCATTGTTTCAAATTAATTTCAATATGTGCATATTTCACAAAGAGACGCTAAATCTTGTCACAAATAAGGCCTAATTAGAGGACAGTAAAGGAATTCAAAGTTATGTACTATCATAAGAAGCTTCGAAATTTATGTACCATTTTATTGATTATAACGTTAATTGTACGCAGAAATAGTAAAAATGTCTTTGAAAACTACAAATCTGAGTAATAGCGTGACAAACCAGAGAACTTGAAAAAAGGGAGGAAACGCCCATTGTTTCAAATTAATTTCAATATGTGAACATTTCACAAAGAGACGCTAAATCTTGTCACAAATCAGGCCTAATTAGAGGACAGTAAAGCAATTCAAAGTTATGTACTTTCATAAGAACCTTCGAAATTTCTGTACCATTTTATTGATTATAAGGTTAATTGTAGGCAGAAATAGTAAAAATGTCTTTGAAAACTACAAAACTGACTAATAGCGTGACAAACTAGAGAGCCTGAAAAAAGGTAGGAAACACCCATTGTTTCAAATTAATTTCAATATGTGCACATTTTACAAAGAGACGCTAAATCTTGTCACAAATAAGGCCTAATTAGAGGACAGTAAAGGAATTCAAAGTTATATACTTTGATAAGAAGCTTTGAAATTTATGTACCATTTTAATGATTATAAGGTTAATTGTAGGCAGAAATAGTAAAAATGTCTTTGAAAACTACAAATCTGAGTAATAGCGTGACAAACCAGAGAGCTTGAAAAAAGGGAGGAAACGCCAATTGTTTCAAATTAATTTGAATAGGTGCACATTTCACAAAGAGACGCTAAAATTGTCACAAATAAGGCCTCATTAGATGACAGTAAAGGAATTCAAAGTTATGTACTTTCATAAGAAGCTTTGAAATTTCTGTACCATTTTATTGATTATAAGGTTAAATAGTAAAAAAGTCTTTGAAAACTACAAATCTGAGTAATAGCGTGACAAACCAGAGAGCTTGAAAAAAAGGGAGAAAACGCCCATTGTTTCAAATTAATTTCAATATGTGCGCATTTCACAAATGGACGCTAAATCCTGTCACAAATAAGGCCTAATTACAGGACAGTAAAGGAATTCAAAGTTATATACTTTCATAAAAAGCTTCGAAATTTCTGTACCATTTTATTGATTATAAGGTGAATTGTAGCCAGAAATAGTAAAAATGTCTTTGAAAACTACAAATCTGAGTAATAGCGTGAGAAACTAGAGAGCTTGAAAAAAGGGAGGAAACGCCCATTGTTTCAAATTAATTTCGATATGTGCACATTTCACAAAAAGACGCTAAATCTTGTCACAAATAAGGCCTAATTAGAGGACAGTAAAGGAATTCAAAGTTATATACTTTCATAAGAAGCTATGAAATTTCTGTACCATTTTATTGATTATAAGGTTAATTGTAGGCGGAAATAGTGAACATGTCTTTGAAAACTTCAAATCTGAGTAATAGCGTGACAAACTAGAGAGATTGAAAAAAGAGAGGAAACGCCCATTGTTTCAAATTAATTTCAATATGTGCACATTTCGCAAAGAGACGCTAAATCTTGTCACAAATAAGGCCTAATTAGAGGACAGTAAAGGAGTTCAAAGTTATGTACTTTCATAAGAAGCTTCGAAAGTTCTGTACCATTTTATTGATTATAAGGTTAATTGTAGGCAGAAATAGTAAAAGTGTCTTTGAAAACTACAAATCTGAGTAATAGCGTGGCTAACTAGAGAGCTTGGAAAAAGGTAGGAAACACCCATTGTTTCAAATTAATTTCAATATGTGCACATTTTACAAAGAGACGCTAAATCTTGTCACAAATTAGGCCTAATTAGAGGACAGTAAAGGAATTCAAAGTTATATACTTTCATAAGAAGCTTCGAAATTTCTGTACCATTTAATTGGTTATAAGGTTAATTGCAGGCAGAAATAGTAAAATGTCTTTGAAAACTACAAATCTGAGTAATAGCGTGACAGACTAGAGAGCGTGAAAAAAGGTAGGAAACGCCCATTGTTTCAAATTAATTTCAATATCTGCACATTTCACAAGGAGACGCTAAATCTTGTCACAAATAAGGCCTAATTAGAGGACAGTAAAGGAATTCAAAGTTATAAACTTTTATAAGAAGCTTTGAAATTTCTGTACCATTTTATTGATTATAAGGTTAAATAGTAAAAAAGTCTTTGAAAACTACAAATCTGAGTAATAGCGTGACAAACCAGAGAGCTTGAAAAAAAGGGAGAAAACGCCCATTGTTTCAAATTAATTTCAATATGTGCGCATTTCACAAATGGACGCTAAATCCTGTCACAAATAAGGCCTAATTACAGGACAGTAAAGGAATTCAAAGTTATAAACTTTCATAAGAAGCTTTGAAATTTATGTACCATTTTAATGATTATAAGGTTAATTGTAGCCAGAAATAGTAAAAATGTCTTTGAAAACTACAAATCTGAGTAATAGCGTGAGAAACTAGAGAGCTTGAAAAAAGGGAGGAAACGCCCATTGTTTCAAATTAATTTCGATATGTGCACATTTCACAAAAAGACGCTAAATCTTGTCACAAATAAGGCCTAATTAGATGACAGTAAAGGAATTCAAAGTTATGTACTTTCATAAGAAGCTTCGATAGTTCTGTACCATTTTATTGATTATAAGGTTAATTGTAGGCAGAAATAGTAAAAGTGTCTCTGAAAACTACAAATCTGAGTAATAGCGTGGCAAACTAGAGAGCTTGAAAAAAGGGAGGAATGGCCCATTGTTTCAAATTAATTTCAATATGTGCATATTTCACAAAGAGACGCTAAATCTTGTCACAAATAAGGCCTAATTAGAGGACAGTAAAGGAATTCAAAGTTATGTACTATCATAAGAAGCTTCGAAATTTATGTACCATTTTATTGATTATAACGTTAATTGTACGCAGAAATAGTAAAAATGTCTTTGAAAACTACAAATCTGAGTAATAGCGTGACAAACCAGAGAACTTGAAAAAAGGGAGGAAACGCCCATTGTTTCAAATTAATTTCAATATGTGAACATTTCACAAAGAGACGCTAAATCTTGTCACAAATAAGGCCTAATTAGAGGACAGTAAAGCAATTCAAAGTTATATACTTTCATAAGAAGCTTTGAAATTTCTGTACCATTTTATTGATTATAAGGTTAATTGTAGGCGGAAATAGTAAACATGTCTTTGAAAACTTCAAATCTGAGTAATAGCGTGACAAACTAGAGAGATTGAAAAAAAGGGAGGAAACGCCCATTGTTTCAAATTAATTTCGATATGTACACATTTCACAAAAAGACGCTAAATCTTGTCACAAATAAGGCCTAATTAGATGACAGTAAAGGAATTCAAAGTTATGTACTTTCATAAGAAGCTTCGATAGTTCTGTACCATTTTATTGATTATAAGGTTAATTGTAGGCAGAAATAGTAAAAGTGTCTTTGAAAACTACAAATCTGAGTAATAGCGTGGCAAACTAGAGAGCTTGAAAAAAGGGAGGAATGGCCCATTGTTTCAAATTAATTTCAATATGTGCATATTTCACAAAGAGACGCTAAATCTTGTCACAAATTAGAGGACAGTAAAGGAATTCAAAGTTATGTACTATCATAAGAAGCTTCGAAATTTATGTACCATTTTATTGATTATAACGTTAATTGTACGCAGAAATAGTAAAAATGTCTTTGAAAACTAAAAATCTGAGTAATAGCGTGGCAAACTTTCATAAGAAGCATCGAAAGTTCTGTACCATTTTATTGATTATAAGGTTAATTGTAGGTAGAAATAGTAAAAATGTCTTTGAAAACTACAAATCTGAGTAATAGCCTGACAAACTAGAGAGCTTGAAAAAAGGAAGGAGACGCCCATTGTTTCAAATTAATTTCAATATCTGCACATTTAACAAGGAGACGCTTAATCTTGTCACAAACAAGACCTAATTAGAGGACACTAAAGGAGTTCAAAGTTATGTACTTTCATAAGAAGCTTCGAAATTTCTGTACCATTTTATTGATTATAAGGTTAATTACAGGCAGAAATAGTAAAAATGTCTTTGAAAACTACACATCTGAGTAATAGCGTGACAAACTAGAGAGCTTGAAAAAAGGTAGGAAACACCCATTGTTTCAAATTAATTTCAATATGTGCACATTTTACAAAGAGACGCTAAATCTTGTCACAAATAAGGCCTAATTAGAGGACAGTAAAGGAATTCAAAGTTATAAACTTTCATAAGAAGCTTTGAAATTTATGTACCATTTTAATGATTATAAGGTTAATTGTAGGCAGAAATAGTAAAAGTGTCTTTGAAAACTACAAATCTGAGTAATAGCGTGGCAAACTAGAGAGCTTGAAAAAAGGGAGGAAACGCCCATTGTTTCAAATTAATTTCAATATGTGCATATTTCACAAAGAGACCCTAAATCTTGTCACAAATAAGACCCAATTAGAGGACACTAAAGGAGTTCAAAGTTATGTACTTTCATAAGAAGCTAGGAAATTTCTGTACCATTTTATTGATTATAAGGTTAATTGTAGGCGGAAATAGTAAACATGTCTTTGAAAACTTCAAATCTGAGCAATAGCGTGACAAACTAGAGAGATTGAAAAAAGAGAGGAAACGCCCATTGTTTCAAATTAATTTCAATATGTGCACATTTCACAAAGGGACGCTAAATCTTGTCACAAATAAGGCCTAATTAGAGGACAGTAAAGGAGTTCAAAGTTATGTACTTTCATAAGAAGCTTCGAAATTTCTGTACCATTTTAATGATTATAAGGTTAATTGTAGGTAGAAATAGTAAAAATGTCTTTGAAAACTACAAATCTGAGTAATAGCTTGACAAACTAGAGAGCTTGAAAAAAGGAAGGAGACGCCCATTGTTTCAAATTAATTTCAATATGTGCGCATTTCACAAATGGACGCTAAATCTTGTCACAAATAACGCTTAATTAGAGGACAGTAAAGGAATTCAAAGTTATAAACTTTCATAAGAAGCTTTGAAATTTATGTACCATTTTAATGATTATAAGGTTAATTGTAGGCACAAATAGTAAAAGTGTCTTTGAAAACTACAAATCTGAGTAATAGCGTGGCAAACTAGAGAGCTTGAAAAAAGGGAGGAAACGCCCATTGTTTCAAATTAATTTCAATATCTGCACATTTAACAAGGAGACGCTTAATCTTGTCACAAACAAGACCTAATTAGAGGACACTAAAGGAGTTCAAAGTTATGTACTTTCATAAGAAGCTTCGAAATTTCTGTACCATTTTATTGATTATAAGGTTAATTGCAGGCAGAAATAGTAAAAATGTCTTTGAAAACTACAAATCTGAGTAATAGCGTGACAAACTAGAGAGCTTGAAAAAAGGTAGGAAACACCCATTGTTTCAAATTAATTTCAATATGTGCACATTTTACAAAGAGAAGCTAAATCTTGTCACAAATAAGGCCTAATTAGAGGACAGTAAAGGAATTCAAAGTTATAAACTTTCATAAGAAGCTTTGAAATTTATGTACCATTTTAATGATTATAAGGTTAATTGTAGGCACAAATAGTAAAAGTGTCTTTGAAAACTACAAATCTGAGTAATAGCGTGGCAAACTAGAGAGCTTGAAAAAAGGGAGGAAACGCCCATTGTTTCAAATTAATTTCAATATGTGCATATTTCACAAAGAGACGCTAAATCTTGTCACAAATAAGGCCTAATTAGAGGACAGTAAAGGAATTCAAAGTTATATACTTTCATAAGAAGCTTCGAAATTTCTGTACCATTTAATTGATTATGAGGTTAATTGTAGGCAGAAATAGTAAAAATTTCTTTGAAAACTACAAATCTGAATAATAGCGTGACAAACTAGAGAGCTTGAGAAAGGGGAGGAAACGCCCATTGTTTCAAATTAATTTCAATATGTGCACATTTCACAAAGAGACGCTAAATCTTGTCACAAATAAGGCCTAATTAGAGGACAGTAAAGGAGTTCAAAGTTATGTACTTTCATAAGAAGCTTCGAAATTTCTGTACCATTTTATTGATTATAAGGTTAATTGTAGGTAGAAATAGTAAAAATGTCTTTGAAAACTACAAATCTGAGTAATAGCCTGACAAACTAGAGAGTTTGAAAAAAGGAAGGAAACGCCCATTGTTTCAAATTAATTTCAATATCTGCACATTTCACAAGGAGACGCTAAATCTTGTCACAAATAAGACCTAATTAGAGGACACTAAAGGAGTTCAAAGTTATGTACTTTCATAAGAAGCTTCGAAATTTCTGTACCATTTTATTGATTATAAGGTTAATTGCAGGCAGAAATAGTAAAAATGTCTTTGAAAACTACAAATCTGAGTAATAGCGTGACAAACTAGAGAGCTTGAAAAAAGGTAGGAAACACCCATTGTTTCAAATTAATTTCAATATGTGCACATTTTACAAAGAGACGCTAAATCTTGTCACAAATAAGGCCTAATTAGAGGACAGTAAAGGAATTCAAAGTTATAAACTTTCATAAGAAGCTTTGAAATTTATGTACCATTTTAATGATTATATGGTTAATTGTAGGCAGAAATAGTAAAAATGTCTTTGAAAACTACAAATATGAGTAATAGGGTGACAAACCAGAGAGCTTGAAAAAAAGGGAGAAAACGCCCATTGTTTCAAATTAATTTCAATATGTGTGCATTTCACAAATGGACGCTAAATCTTGTCACAAATAAGGCCTAATTACAAGACAGTAAAGGAATTCAAAGTTATATACTTTCATAAAAAGCTTCGAAATTTCTGTACCATTTTATTGATTATAAGGTTAATTGTAGGCAGAAATAGTGAAAATGTCTTTGAAAACTACAAATCTGAATAATAGCATGACAAACTAGAGAACTTGAAAAAAAGGAGGAAACGCCCATTGTTTCAAATTAATTTCAATATGTGCACATTTCACAAAGAGACGCTAAATCTTGTCACAAATAAGGCCTAATTAGAGGACAGTAAAGGAATTCAAAGTTATGTACTTTCATAAGAAGCTTCGAAATTTCTGTACCATTTTATTGATTATAAGGTTAATTGTAGCCAGAAATAGTAAAAATGTCTTTGAAAACTACAAATCTGAGTATTAGCGTGACAAACTAAAGGGCTTGAAAAAAGGGAGGAAACGCCCATTGTTTCAAATTAATTTCAATATGTGCACATTTCACAAAGAGACGCTAAATCTTGTCACAAATAAGGCCTAATTAAAGGACAGTAAAGGAGTTCAAAGTTATGTACTTTCATAAGAAGCTTCGAAATTTCTGTACCATTTTATTGATTATAAGGTTAATTGTAGGCAGAAATAGTGAAAATGTCTTTTAAAACTACAAATCTGAATAATATCATGACAAACTAGAGAACTTGAAAAAAAGGAGGAAACGCCCATTGTTTCAAATTAATTTCAATATGTGCACATTTCACAAAGAGACGCTAAATCTTGTCACAAATAACGCCTAATAAGAGGACAGTAAAGGAATTCAAAGTTATGTACTTTCATAAGAAGCTTCGAAATTTCTGTACCATTTTATTGATTATAAGGTTAATTGTAGCCAGAAATAGTAAAAATGTCTTTGAAAACTACAAATCTGAGTATTAGCGTGACAAACTAAAGGGCTTGAAAAAAGGGAGGAAACGCCCATTGTTTCAAATTAATTTCAATATGTGCACATTTCACAAAGAGACGCTAAATCTTGTCACAAATAAGGCCTAATTAGAGGACAGTAAAGGAGTTCAAAGTTATGTACTTTCATAAGAAGCTTCGAAATTTCTGTACCATTTTATTGATTATAACGTTAATTGTACGCAGAAATAGTAAAAATGTCTTTGAAAACTACAAATCTGAGTAATAGCGTGACAAACCAGAGAACTTGAAAAAAGGGAGGAAACGCCCATTGTTTCAAATTAATTTCAATATGTGAACATTTCACAAAGAGACGCTAAATCTTGTCACAAATAACGCCTAATAAGAGGACAGTAAAGGAACAACAACAACAACAACAACAACAAACAACAACAAAAACAACAACAAAAACAACAACAACAACAACAGAATGAGAGTGACAGAGAGCAACAAGACGACGACCCAACACAATTTGACGGAAGCAGTGGTAGCGAGGCTGAGGGCCCTCCACCCATTCCACAAACAACACCATCTCAACCAACCCAACCATTAATATCAGCACAAGGCAATATAATCATTCCAACATCCCCAGCATCACCAGAAGACACACAACAGTTTGCATCACAATCCATCCTTCCAAACATATCACAACAGAACACATTTCCACCAAAAAACTCTAATTCCACACATTAACACACTTTTAACCAACTCACCAATGATTACCCCATCAAATGAAAAACAATAATAATTTTCACCATCCACACAAATCTCCCCGAACTCACATTTAATCACACAAACTATTGCACAAACTCTTTTCAATTATTCACCTCCAAACACACAAGCAACATCCCCAGTCATTACATCTGTATTCTCACTCAGTCAACCCACCCCATCTCCAGATACTACCTCCATTTTATCACAACATAAAAGACCAATTTCCTCATCCTCATCATCACAGAAGACGACATCCACACACCAAGAAACAGAAAGAACAAAGACGAAGAAGAAGAAGCAAAAAATACATTCACGTCAACACACATTCACCTAATTTTTTTATTAACATCAACACATATTCACTAATTTTTTTACTTTTTCATTGAATTTGTGTCTTGAATTGAATTGTGTCCCAAAACCTAGCTCAATATGCCATCTATAGTTAGTATAAATGTTAATGGTCTAAATGACAACAATACGGCAGACCACATTTTCCACAATTTAAAGAATGATAAGCCAAGTATTGTACTTTTGCAGGAAACCCATTTAAATCATAACACAAAAAACTCTATTATTTCTGATCATAGGTGGAAAGGAATAAAAATCCATTCCATATCCCCCAATAATTTTGCAGGTGTTAGCACTCTTATTTCTGAAAATTTAAATCCAATAATACATTCTAATGACATTTGCAAAGAGGGCAATTACATATTCACTGACTTGACCATTGATGATCACCGGTTTCTCTTAATAAATCTATATGCTCCTTCAGGAGGTAATAAAACACAAAACGAAAAGATAAATTTTCTGAAATTCATACTAAAATCCAAGATTATCCAGATGTTGAATGTATTATTTATGGTGGTGATTTCAATACAGTTGCTGATACAAATATTGACAGAAGTAGGGACATAACATACACTGACAGATCCTCTAATTGATACAATTAATGAAAATTATTTACAAGATATTTGGAGAGCCTTTACCCTGATGAAAAGCAATATACATACAAAAGCCCAGTCGGAACATACAGCAGACTTGACAGATCTTATACCTCAAAAGCTACACTGAATTACTTCACAAATGTGAAATTGTTCCCTTTCCCCACTCTGATCATCACAAGCTGTTACTAGTTTTTGATTTTGACAAAATAAAGCGAGGAAAGGGGGTATGGAAAATGAATACGTCCATCTTACAACAAGAAGAATATCAACTTGCAATGTCAGGATTTCTCCAGTTTTCGATTTTCATATTTGAAGATTTTCGTAATCCACTTGATTGGTGGGATAAGGCTAAAACACAAAAAGCAACAATTACTAAACAATATTGTACAAAACTATCAATTGAACGCAAAAAGAAAAAGTCACAACTTTATAAGCAATTGTGCAATGCAACCAAAAAAGCAGAACAGACAGACAGGCAGTCATTCAAAGATTTAGTAGACCGTATCACAAAAAAAAATAAAACTCCTTGAAACAAATGAAGCATTTAATTTAAAAGTCAAAGCGAAAGCACATTGGACAGAAAAGGGTGAAAGGGTCACCAAATATTTTTGTAATTTAGAGAAAAAACGTCAAGCTGCACAAGTTATGAAATCTGTTAAGACCAAAACAGGAACAATAGTCAACAATCCAAAAGATATGCTTGAAACTGTCAAAACATTCTACTCTGTCTTGTTTGGAAACGAACCAACAGCTACTACTAAACAAGATCAACTGCTCTCAAAAGTAGAAAACAAACTTTCTGACCTTGACAGAGACACTTGCGTAGGCCAACTAACAAAAGATGAACTATACACAGCCCTTTCTAGGATGGAAAATAATAAAACACCAGGCCTCGATGGTATTCCAGTAGAGTTTTACAAAACCTTCTGGAATATCATTGGTGAGCATTTTACAAGAGTTGCTATTGCCTGCTTTGAATTACAACAACTTTCCAGCTCTCAATGCGTAAGCTTAATTTCAACACTTTACAAGAAAGGTGACAAAAAACAAGAGTGCAAGATAATAAGCAGATGGGATTTTCAATGTGCAGATGGACAGCTGCTGCCCTTGATTTGGCTTTGCTGCCCTATAACAATAAAGGGCAGCAGATATGTCAATCAGCCAATAATATTGCTCATCTGCCAGATCCCTATCAATCCACCTCATTAAGTCATTAACACTTTAAGTTCAATAGGAGCTAAGCTCAATGACCGCTCTATTGTTTAGATTCTTCTTTGATTACCAAAAGAAAAAGGTGTGAATCAGTGAAAAGAAGGAGAACAACAGAAGCCCTGAGGGCTGCCCTTGTTTCAACATTGACAAGTTTCAATTGTGTGAGATGTCATTAATTTCTTTAGTTTAATTTCATTAATTCATTCAAAACAAACATGCATGCTGCTGTGGATCCCAACTATGCTTGAGAAATAATACAAGAAATGAGAATTCTTTCCTTGATTCTATTTTATTCATATCCAACAAATTTAACGCATAGTGCAGCCCTTCTTTTCAAAAAAGAAACCGATAAACAGTCAGTTATGACAGTCACATAGCAGGAATCTGCTACCCTTCCTGATAGAAAATAAGTAAATTCAATCTTTCAAAAAAATATTTTGTTTAATTTTATTTTTTTAGAACAAGGAAAATAAAAAACCTTTCTGGTTTGTGCAATTAAACAACACCGGCATCGCGCAATTAACGTTTTCCAAAATAAAGCGCAAGAAGTCAGTTAAGTCCTAATGAAACATTTCAGTAGAAACTCTAACACGATAATCAACTTTCTAAAGGTGTAATGCCTCAAATTTATCTGCAGAATATAAGTTTAAAAAAAAGGTCAATGCATAGACCTAACAAAATAATACCTTTTCCAAAATTCCTGCATATTCCACAGATTTTGCTCGATTCTTAATGGAGGTTTTACTAGATGAGATTTCATTCCCAATTCCAATTCCATTATTGGAAGTAGCCTATCATTGATTTGCGCACACGGTGGTGAACCAAAATGAATTGAAGTTGTATATTATCGCTTCTTTGACAAACTCGACGCAAAATACATGCAATGACAATTCAGCATGAAACATGAAGTTTGCGTATCTCATTCCTTCGTATACCCTAGTAACTATATCAGCTGTGAGAAGATAGACTACTGTCATACTAACTCGGCCCAGTACTTTGTTACTTAATTATTGACACTGCTACCACGGTAACCTATAAAATCAACACTATAGCACGTGTCCCTTTGTTTACAACAAATCTTCACACTGGCTAACAATAGACCAGCGCATAGAAAGGGGCATAAGGGGAGCCAATTGAAACAATCATCAAGAGAGATATGACAAAAACTTTGATAAATAAGTATGATAAGAAGAATAAAACAATAAAAACCCGGCAACAAAGAAATAGAAAATAACTCCACTTCTAGAGGCTAGCAACATAAGCGAAAATATGTTTCTCGGACTAAAATCAATCTGAAACGAGGGAATTTCTGTGAATTGATAGATAACTTGTCATATATAACCAGATACTTTAAGGTAGCCCAACTATCTTTAGCATTATATTCTCAATAGAACTTTTCATGATAACGAAAATAATTGAAAAATACTTATTCTTGAATCAAAGTGTTAGAATCCAATTCAAAGATGTATGAACTTCGAAGCCTTAACAGTCGAAGAAAAGAGCGGAGTTCGCACGGAACTCAGGTCTCAGTTTCATATACACTCAGATATGATTCTCAGATTAAAGACTAACTCAAATCAAGGAAATTTCTGTGAATTAATAGATAAATCGTGATATTTAATGAAAATGATGAGATTTTTTTTTGTTTTAAAGCTTAAATTTAAGACTTAAGAAGGGGCAGCGAACAGGCAGCAGAAGGGCAGCAAAGGGGCAGCAAATAAAGTCTTATATATAGAATAACCAGATTAAGCAGCACAACTATCTTTAGCATTATATTCTCAATAGAACTGTTCATGATAACGAAAATAATTGAAAAATACTTATTCTTGAATCAAAGTGTTTGAATCCAATTCAAAGATGTATGAACTTCGAAGCCTTAACAGTCGAAGAAAAGAGCGGAGTTCGCACGGAACTCAGGTCTCAGTTTCATATAGACTCAGATATGATTCTCAGATTAAAGACTAACTCAAATCAGGGAATTTCTGTGAATTAATAGATAAATCGTGATATTTAATGAAAATGATGAGATTTTTTTTGTTTTAAAGCTTAAATTTAAGACTTAAGAAGGGGCAGCGAACGGGCAGAAGAAGGGCAGCAAAGGGGCAGCAAATAAAGTCTTATATATAGAATAACCAGATTAAGCAGCACAACTATCTTTAGCATTATATGCTCAATAGAACTGTTCATGATGACGAAAATAATTGAAAAATACTTATTCTTGAATCAAAGTGTTAGAATCCAATTCAAAGATGTATGAACTTCGAAGCCTTAACAGTCGAAGAAAAGAGCGGAGTTCGCACGGAACTCAGGTCTCAGTTTCATATAGACTCAGATATGATTCTCAGATTGAAGACTAACTCAAATCAGGGAATTTCTGTGAATTAATAGATAAATCGTGATATTTAATGAAAATGATGACATTTTTTTTTGTTTTAAAGCTTAAATTTAAGACTTAAGAAGGGGCAGCGAACGGGCAGCAAAGGGGCAGCAAATAAAGTCTTAAATATAGAATAACCAGATTAAGTAGCACAACGATCTTAAGCATTACATTCTCAATAGAACTGTTCATGATAACGAAAATAATTGAAAAATACTTATTCTTGAATCAAAGTGTTAGAATCCAATTCAAAGATGTATGAACTTCGAAGCCTTAACAGTCGAAGAAAAGAGCGGAGTTCGCACGGAACTCAGGTCTCAGTTTCATATAGACTCAGATATGATTCTCAGATTAAAGACTAACTCAAATCAGGGAATTTCTGTGAATTAATAGATAAATCGTGATATTTAATGAAAATGATGAGATTTTTTTTTGTTTTAAAGCTTAAATTTAAGACTTAAGAAGGGCAGCGAACGGGCAGAAGAAGGGCAGCAAAGGGCAGCAAATAAAGTCTTATATATAGAATAACCAGATTAAGCAGCACAACTATCTTTAGCATTATATTCTCAATAGAACTGTTCATGATAACGAAAATAATTGAAAAATACTTATTCTTGAATCAAAGTGTTTGAATCCAATTCAAAGATGTATGAACTTCGAAGCCTTAACAGTCGAAGAAAAGAGCGGAGTTCGCACGGAACTCAGGTCTCAGTTTCATATAGACTCAGATATGATTCTCAGATTAAAGACTAACTCAAATCAGGGAATTTCTGTGAATTAATAGATAAATCGTGATATTTAATGAAAATGATGAGATTTTTTTTTGTTTTAAAGCTTAAATTTCAGACTTAAGAAGGGGCAGCGAACGGGCAGAAGAAGGGCAGAAAAGGAGCAGCAAATAAAGTCTTATATATAGAATAACCAGATTAAGCAGCACAACTATCTTTAGCAATATATTCTCAATAGAACTGTTCATGATAACGAAAATAATTGAAAAATACTTATTCTTGAATCAAAATGTTAGAATCCAATTCAAAGATGTATGAACTTCGAAGCCTTAACAGTCAAAGAAAAGAGCGGAGTTCGCACGGAACTCAGGTCTCAGTTTCATATACACTCAGATATGATTCTCAGATCAAAGACTAACTCAAATCAGGGAATTTCTGTGAATTAATAGATAAATCGTGATATTTAATGAAAATGATGAGATTTTTTTTGTTTTAAAGCTTAAATTTAAGACTTAAGAAGGGGCAGCGAACGGGCAGCAAAGGGGCAGCAAATAAAGTCTTAAATATAGAATAACCAGATTAAGTAGCACAACGATCTTAAGCATTACATTCTCAATAGAACTGTTCATGATAACGAAAATAATTGAAAAATACTTATTCTTGAATCAAAGTGTTAGAATCCAATTCAAAGATGTATGAGCTTCGAAGCCTTAACAGTCGAAGAAAAGAGCGGAGTTCGCACGGATCTCAGGTCTCAGTTTCATATAGACTCAGATATGATTCTCAGATTAAAGACTAACTCAAATCAGGGAATTTCTGTGAATTAATAGATAAATCGTGATATTTAATGAAAATGATGAGATTTTTTTTTGTTTTAAAGCTTAAATTTAAGACTTAAGAAGGGGCAGCGAACGGGCAGAAGAAGGGCAGCAAAGGGGCAGCAAATAAAGTCTTATATATAGAATAACCAGATTAAGCAGCACAACTATCTTTAGCATTATATTCTCAATAGAACTGTTCATGATAACGAAAATAATTGAAAAATACTTATTCTTGAAGCAAAGTCTTTGAATCCAATTCGAAGATGTATGAACTTCGAAGCCTTAACAGTCGAAGAAAAGAGCGGAGTTCGCACGGAACTCAGGTCTCAGTTTCATATAGACTCAGATATGATTCTCAGATTAAAGACTAACTCAAATCAGGGAATTTCTGTGAATTAATAGATAAATCGTGATATTTAATGAAAATGATGAGATTTTTTTTTGTTTTAAAGCTTAAATTTAAGACTTAAGAAGGGGCAGCGAACGGGCAGAAGAAGGGCAGCAAAGGGGCAGCAAATAAAGTCTTATATATAGAATAACCAGATTAAGCAGCACAACTATCTTTAGCATTATATTCTCAATAGAACTGTTCATGATAACGAAAATAATTGAAAAATACTTATTCTTGAATCAAAGTGTTTGAATCCAATTCAAAGATGTATGAACTTGGAAGCCTTAACAGTCGAAGAAAAGAGCGGAGTTCGCACGGAACTCAGGTCTCAGTTTCATATAGACTCAGATATGATTCTCAGATTAAAGACTAACTCAAATCAGGGAATTTCTGTGAATTAATAGATAAATCGTGATATTTAATGAAAATGATGAGATTTTTTTTGTTTTAAAGCTTAAATTTAAGACTTAAGAAGGGGCAGCGAACGGGCAGCAGAAGGGCAGCAAAGGGGCAGCAAATAAGGTCTTATATATAGAATAACCAGATTAAGCAGCCCAATTATCTTTAGCATTATATGCTCAATAGAACTGTTCATGATGACGAAAATAATTGAAAAATACTTATTCTTGAATCAAAGTGTTAGAATCCAATTCAAAGATGTATGAACTTCGAAGCCTTAACAGTCGAAGAAAAGAGCGGAGTTCGCACGGAACTCAGGTCTCAGTTTCATATAGACTCAGATATGATTCTCAGATTGAAGACAAACTCAAATCAGGGAATTTCTGTGAATTAATAGATAAATCGTGATATTTAATGAAAATGATGAGATTTTTTTTTGTTTTAAAGCTTAAATTTAAGACTTAAGAAGGGGCAGCGAACGGGCAGCAAAGGGGCAGCAAATAAAGTCTTAAATATAGAATAACCCGATTAAGTAGCACAACGATCTTAAGCATTACATTCTCAATAGAACTGTTCATGATAACGAAAATAATTGAAAAATACTTATTCTTGAATCAAAGTGTTAGAATCCAATTCAAAGATGTATCAACTTCGAAGCCTTAACAGTCGAAGAAAAGAGCGGAGTTCGCACGGAACTCAGGTCTCAGTTTCATAATAGACTCAGATATGATTCTCGGACAAAAGACTAACTCAAATCAGGGAATTTCTGTGAATTAATAGATAAATCGTGATATTTAATGACAATGATGAGATTTTTTTTGTCTTAAAGCTTAAATTTGTTGAATATGAATAAAATAGAATCAAGGAAAGAATTCTCATTTCTTGTATTATTTCTCAAGCATAGTTGGGATCCACAGCAGCATGCAGGTTTGTTTTGAATGAATTAATGAAATTAAACTAAAGAAATTAATGACATCTCACACAATTGAAACTTGTCAATGTTGAAACAAGGGCAGCCCTCAGGGCTTCTGTTGTTCTCCTTCTTTTCACTGATTCACACCTTTTTCTTTTGGTAATCAAAGAAGAATCTAAACAATAGAGCGGTCATTGAGCTTAGCTCCTATTGAACTTAAAGTGTTAATGACTTAATGAGGTGGATTGATAGGGATCTGGCAGATGAGCAATATTATTGGCTGATTGACATATCTGCTGCCCTGTATTGTTATAGGGGCAGCAAAGCCAAATCAAGGGCAGCAGCTGTCCATCTGCACATTGAAAATCCCATCTGCTTATTATCTTGCACTCTTGTTAAAAATGATCTCGGAATTTGAGACCAATTAGTTTGCTCAATGTTGACTACAAGACAACTGCAAAACTCTTGCCAATCGTTTACGAAATGTATTATCAACCATTGTGTCTGAAGATCAATCATGCAGTGTCCCAAATAGATCAATTTTGTCAAATGGCCATATCTTAAGAGATCTTATTTACTATGCGGAAAATGAAAATCTCCCAGTGGCCCTTCTATCCTTAGATCAAATGAAAGCCTTTGACCGTGTAAACTGGAATTTCCTTTTCAAAACCCTAGAAAGCTTTGGTTTTGGGCCACAATTCATTTCATATATTAAAACATTGTATTATAATATTAGTAGTCGTGTTAAAGTAAATTGTTACATCTCTGCCCCATTTACCCTTGGTAGGGGAGTGAGGCAGGGATGTCCCCTATCCCCCTTATTATATGTCCTAGTTTCAAAAATTTTTGCGATCTCTATCAGAAAAAACCAATGCATTACTGGTATTAATATTAAAAATGTAGAATTCAAAATTACCCAGTATGCTGATGACACAAGAATAATCCTGCAAGGTGAACAGTCCATAAAATCTACTTTTGATTGTGTTCAAGATTTTCAAATGGCATCAGAAGCTAAAATAAACAGAGGAAAAAGTAATGGAATGTGGCTTGGTAGATACAAATACAGATCAGATAATCCATATTGTTTAAAATGCGGCAGGGAAGCATTAAAAATCCTTGAAGTCTTTCATGCCCTGTTTTGAAAAAGAAGATACTTGGGACACACGTGTAAACAAATTCATAAAAACCTTAGACCTTCGGACTTCTCGTGATCTTTCCTTAAGGGGAGGGCTGTGGTTGCAAACCAGCTGGCCAGTTCGATCTTCTGGTACACTGCAGCCATATATCCTCTTCCGCAGTGGGTTCTCAAAAAAATCAATGACAGACTGTGGAAGTTCATTTGTCAGAATAAAAAAGATCCTATCAAACGTACACAAGCAAGACCTCCATATGACTAGGAGGTTTATTGATATTGAAAGAAAGCTGATGCCATTAAATTATCTTGGATTGCAAAATATCTTCAAAATGACAATCAGTCTAAATGGAAAGCACTGTTCACCTTGAATTTTGACAAGTATAAGAGCTTCAACAAGGGTGCCAAAATATTCAAATGTTTCTTACGTCCAATTGAAATGAAACATGTCCCACAGTTTTATCGAGATGTCATTAAATGTTTTGCAGCAAATTTTTCTGAACTTTGACTAAAACCCACAGATATTGAAGGAATTTACAATGAACCCCTATTTGACAATTTCTACACACACGTTGATACCAGTAATGCTTGGATACAAGCTAACATTACAACAATACGAGATATTTGTTATGAATTTACAACTGGATTCTTACCTTCCAATGCCCTGAACAAATTAATTCCTTCTGTTTTCTCTGAAAATTTGGAAGAAGTGTCTCAACATGGACCCGTCAGGTAATATTGCAGTGGTTGATAAGGTGATGGAAACTACGTGGGCTGATATGGTTGAGATTTCTCAAGAAAAAGATCAACATGAAGATACGCATGCGCAACTCTCTGAGATACCACCATATGAAGAAGAAGAGCAGGAAACGACACCATTACGAGGTAATACATTGGCACAACGATTAATGAAAAACAAGGAGCCAACATCAAGCCTAGCATGTAGGGGAATAAAATTTTTCACCCCATCTTCTACATCCCACATTGAAATTATAACATCACTTCGCAAAACATTGAACAATCCCACTGACATATTACATCTACAAAGAATGCCTTCAAAACCTGGTCACCAAAATTGGAATGCGATTCTCTCCCTTCCTGAGCTGGTTGACGTCCTCCTTCCAAAATCAATCTTCTTGCCATCACAACCACAACATCCACTACCAATCACATCCATTCGGAAACGACCCACTCTCATAACCATTCCATTTGCAACAACGGACATCAACAACCCTGAAATTCATGGCGAGCTCAAACAATTTGGTAAAATAATAAACATCTGGCACCAAACATACCCTGAATTTCCTACCATTTCCACTGGCGAACGTCTCATAACCATCTATCCAGATCCACAAAATCCATTGCCTCAATTTATCATAAACAAAGGACAGAAGTTGCTCATATCATTCAGGGGACGTCAACCAGTTTGTATGCAATGCAACTCTAAATTTCACCTCAAATCACAATGCAATCTGCGGGGTCTAAAGCTCTGCTTCCACTGTGCAGACGATGGACACAATTACAGAGACTGTCACAGAAGACAAAACGGTGACAGGCCTACCACACACAACACTACACGTACACAACATTCTGACAATGACATGGACAGTGACAATGCAGTGACAACAACAGTGACAGTAACAGTAACATTGACGATGTGGATGGTAGCACAGTCATACTTTCTGTCTATGACATTGACTTGGACAGACCATTGCCTAAGAACCGACTTAGGCCCTGAAATTATAACATATACATAGCTTTAAGAAATGTTGTGTCCTTTAGAATGAATTTTTCATCTGTTATTTTTTAGTTTGGAAAATTTATCAAAAAACACTCAAGTTGAAATTCAATAAAATTTTATGCTGGGTTTCTAGTCAACTTGCCCCACTACCAACTTATTCCATTCCCAAATCGGCCTAATTCTAGGCCAACTGAAATGTTTTGGTCAACCCCACCTTTGAAGTCAACTAGCCCCATCAAAAAAATCTACTAGCCCACACTGAACTATAAACAATTAAATATGGGGTCCCTCCCCCCAACCCCTTTTATTACACTGATGGATTCACTCAATTATATCATTTCATATCATTTGTTTAATTGGTGGGATGATTTGACTAAATATTTGGGGATTTGGGGCAAGTTGGATAAACATGTGGGGGACATGACTTGAAAGAGTTCTGACTTTATCTGGTTAAGGTAGGGCAAGTCGTCCTGTTACTGTCAATTGCTACCAAAGTTTAAGCCCGGAAATTTACATTTTATTCTTGAATGATCCACTACCCTTGATTTTTATTTTCTTTCCGGAACAATATTTGCCAAACATGAACCATGTTCCATCAGAGTTATGGAATATATTTCCTCCTCGTGAAAATTATGTAAAGAACATTCTCCAGTTTAATGGATATGAAACAGTAGAATCAATCCTGAAGCTGAAAGACAGAAAGGAGCTTGATAAAATTTTTGAGTGTGTGAAATCAATGAGTGACATCATTCCTGATAAAGTTGAGATGTTTGGTATCTTCAGTGCAAATCCACAAAAGCTCATGCTGACTCCAGGTCTTGTGATAAGTTGGGAGTACCAATTATCTGCTGGTTAATATTAAGGTAAGTCATAATCAGTGCCTCAGTTGGGTTTATTTCCAAGACAACCTAAATAGGGGGCTTCAGAGATTTCAGGAGTTACACCTTCTAGATCTTTTTAAAATTACTCTCCAACATTTTCAATGAAACCAGCTCAACTTACAAACTGCCAAAAAAAACGAACAAATTGCAAAAATAGGAAAAAAAACAATGCTTCAAATAACGAGAAAGTGAAAACTTGCTATAAAGTGATAATTTGTCTGAGTGACATTTATCTTTATGGCCAATATTCTTAAAAACCCCTATTTTATGAGAATTGCCGGGCAGTTAATGTCAGGTTCATTTGCCCGGGAAGGTCCACAACCCAATTTTGAGCAGTTGGGTATTTGACTACATAAGCAATGGTATTGAAGGAATACTGTTAGACATTGAAAAATTAAATCAGACGGCGTGGACAGATGTTGCGAAAAGGTAAGTTTGTTTAAATTTTTGATAGCTAGCTTACATGTACTGTTACAAATCAAGTATAACTGCAACTTATCTGATAAATACTTGGCTTTAAGTCAACATTGATGCTTTGCGGTCACAACCATGGGTTTCTGCTAAGCAAAAATCTCTGCGCAATGTGTTTAGCAAGCAATTGTGTAAATCTTTGAATTTAATACCTGTGGACGATAATGAAGGATGAAATGTTTTTTGAAAATTATTGCATTTAAATCCAGTCAAATTTCAAAATTCAATGGAAAAATGAAAAACTTTTTGGAAGCCTTGATCTTGACTGAGAGTCTTCAGGCGCGGATCCAGACGGTCGCAACCGTCGCAGCTGCGACGGTCAGACTTGAGCAAATACCAAAATGTATTATCTAAATAGAGACTTTCTTAAAGAACCAACAAAATTTCTAAATTCCATGAGAAACACAACATGATAATCCCGCAAAGAATTTTATTCCAGCTTCGCTTCGTCACGGGTCTGTTTTGCTTTCTGGTGGTCTGTGAGCTGTTTGCCCCCCTCACTGAGCCGATTTTGTTTTGATTTCAAGAATTTTTGACGGCTCTTACTCTTGCTAAAAGTGAAAAAACTGAAAAAAGTGAAAGTGTTGCAGTTATACTTGGTCACTTGCTCTTTGGCCGCTCTCTGACAAATCATGCAGCGACAGCGGCTGCTGTGTGTTAAGGGCGGGAGCGACGGTCAGATTCAACTGACAGTCGCAAGCCAATAGCAAGTGACCGCTGTAGTTGCAAGCCAATGGCATAAGACCTTGACCGTCGCAAGCCAATCAGATGAAAAATGTGATGCAGCAATTGTTTCTCCTATTGTTGCTTACTGTTGCTATGTACACAGCTAATGTTTATGTTTCTAAAGACAACGTGTGTACATTTAGGCCTTCAAAATGGCTACGTTTGCTTCTCACGAGACTTGTGACGACTTTGTTGCCCGTATAGAGGAAGGAGATGTTGATTTTATTCGTGATATTGGAAGTAGTTTACTCCGTAGTTTTGATTCTCAGAAGTTTGTATCCATGAGTTGTCCTAGACTAAGATTATGTGATTTTTCAATGATTCAGTTTCCTGTCAGTCAAAGAGAACGTGCTGGGATCAACTTAGAAGCCATGAGGTGTGTACATATAAACCTTCCTAGCAGCATTGCATGGTACCTTTTCATCGCATTCACAATGCTGAAGTTTTCACGTGACACTGTCTCATCTTATAAGTTTTGTGATTGATGAGGTTGTAACTTTTTATTCTTCCTTCTATGTCTACAGAACTACTGGAAATGGCAACTGCCTCTTCAATGCTTGCTCTCTAGCACTTGTTGGTGATGAATCTATATCATCTCAGCTGAGATCCTTGACTTCCATTGAGTTAGTTCTTCACTCAGAATATTATGCTGATCATCCTTTGCTTCATGATCAGTACTTCAAAACACAAAACTGAATGAGAATTCTGTGTTTGTCAATATGATTTCTCAATTATCCTTCTCAAAATTCACAAGGGATGATAGAATCCCAGCTGTTAAAGAAGAGGCAAAAGTTGCTGCTACAGATTTTTCTTACTCATCATTTCTGAGTGTATTGTCATTGTCAAGTGTAATAGGCATGTCTATTGAGTCATACTACCCAGTGATCAATGAAGACCCCAGTGATGTGTATGAAGTTTTGTTCAACTGCTCTGTGAGACCACGTCCTGGCTCTATTTTGGATGCTCATGAAAGAAAATTGCATCTTCTTCGCTGTGCATATATGCCTATAGATTATATAATCACAACCCAGGTTCCAGCCAAGAAAGACCATTTTGTTCCCCTTCTTTCATCTACACAAAGAGATAATTTTAAATGCACATTACCAACTTCCTTCACAGTTAGATTTGGCTCTCAAAAAGAGCTATCAATATCTGAGAAATCACATTCACTTAAGAGGCATTCTGAATCAATAGAGCCAATGAAAAGAAAAGAAAAAAACAGCTTTCAATTCTTCATCACTTCTCTACTAAAGCACCTATTACTCCTAGTCAAGAATTAAATCTGGCAAAACTTCCAGTTACTGACCATGAGGCTTGTTCCCCATCTTCTAGCTCTACAACTGCACCTACTCAGTCATCATATACACCTAAGGAAAATCCTGCAACTTTTCAAGAAGAAACAGCTTCCATTATATGTTTTGATATTGGTAAACATTATAAAAATATAAAAAATCTCAATGATGAACAGAAATATGCATTATTAATCAATTCTTCAAAAACAGATCCAGGATTCCAATACCCTTTGAACTCTTCTGGGAGGAAATTTCAGGAGAAATGGCTATCTCAATACCCTTGGCTAGCCTACTCAAAAAGTCTTAATGGTGCCTTTTGTCTTCCTTGTGTCTTATTTGCCTCTAACACGTCAAGCCATAATGCTTCAAAATTAGACAGGTTATACAAATCTCCTTTTACAACTTGGTGTTCTGGCCAAAGGAAATTTCGTGAGCATGCAGAGAAGTCTCCCTTGCATCGTAATACTGTTGTAATGGCCACCCACTTTAGGCAGGTCGTGGAACAGAAAACCATTTCCATTGATATCAAGCTTGACTCATTGCTCAATAAGCAAGTGCAACAAAACCGAGAAAAGTTGGTTCCAATTGTTGGAGCAATAATTCTCTGTGGACGTCAAAATATCCCTCTTAGAGGTCATAGAGATGCCAAACACTACAATTTAGCAGGTAATAATCCTGGGAATTTGCAAGAATTATTAAAGTATGTAGGGACTGTCGGCAAAAATTCAATTTTTGAGGAACATTTGCAAAATGCACCAAAGTCTGCCACATATCGCTCAAAAACGGTTCAAAATGAAATAATTTCTGTATGCGAGGATATGATAATAACTAAGTTAACAGTTGAAATCAAGAACGCAAAATTCTTTTCTGTCCTTGCTGATGAAGCTTCTGATATCAGCAATAAGGAGCAAATGGCTCTTGTTATCCGATATGTGAATGACTGCTCTGAAATCAAGGAAACTTTCCTTTCATTCTTGCATTGCAATGAAGGTTTAACAGGAGAGGCTATATCGAAAAGATTGTTGAAGGCATTCAGAGTCTGACCATTGACATGGATTTATGCCGTGGCCAAGGATATGACGGAGCTGGAAATATGGCTGGTAAATGCTCAGGTGCAGCTGCTCGTATCATGGAGCAATATGCTAATGCGCCCTATGTTCATTGTGGGTCTCATCTGCTGAACCTCTGTGTAGCATCTGCGTGTAACATTCAAGTGGTGAGAAATATGATGGGAAATGTTCGTGTAGTCTCGGAATATTTTAATAACAGCCCTAAGAGATACGAGTTTCTAATCAAATTTGTTGAGAAATTTGTTCCAAAATCCCGCCATTCTCATCTAATAGATGTTTGCCGCACTAGATGGATTGCAAGAATTGATGGTCTTGATGTTTTTGCTGAGCTTTATGTGGCCATTGTTAATTGTCTTGAGGCTATTATGTTGAATACAGATAGATGTTGGAACACAAATTCTGTTACTGATGCCAGTGGGCTATTTCATGCAACAACATCTTTTCAGTTTATAGTCTGCCTTATAATAGTTTCTCGCTGCCTGGAAATTACTCGTCCTCTAACAAAGCAACTTCAAGCTCCTTCTATTGATGTTGCTGCTGCAAATGAGAACATAACTCTTCTGTATGCCTCGCTGCAACGGTTAAGGATGGAGAAATCCATATTCCACGGTCGTTGGTATGGAGAGGCAGAGAAGTTAGCATCTTCTGTCAACATTGAACCAGGCAAACCTCGAACTGCTCAAAAGCAACTAAACCTTGCAAATACGCCAGCGGAGAGCATTTCTCAGTATTATGAGAGAGTTTTAACTCTCCCATTCATTGATCATTTCACTTCAGAGATGCAAACTCGTCTCTCAGAGAGGAACATCGCAATTCTATGCTTTCCCGGCAAGAGTTGTGTCGATAGGAGATTGGAGACAAAGATTTACACAATTTTTGCATGTGTACCAGGAAGACCTCCCAGAGCCACGCAAAGACTACACGTAACTTGGTGGTATCGTGATCACTTCTAATGACACCATGATGGGCTAAAAAATGACGTGTTTTACTATTTTCATCCGCAAATGGAACTCTTTCTATTACACCCTTGGCAAGCTGATCCTGAAAAATCTGGTTGTATTCACTCATTAGTTCTGGGTTCTCAGTTAACCTTTTTCGTAATGACCACAAACGTTTAAGACAAAGGTCATAATCATCAGGCAACGGATCTAGAATATCATATTTGAAAGGTAAACTCACCTCATAACGTTCCCCATTATGAGTTATATCAAAACTTGAAGTCTGGATTTCATTGCTTTCTCCTTGTTCTTTTAGAGGGCTTTCTTGAAAATCACCCTTGTGTAAGCCAGAAGCTTCATTCTCCCAAAATTTCTTCAATGCTTCCACTATTTCTTGACTTTCTGATAAAGCTGTATCCCTGGGAGGCAAAGCTTCTAAAACAATATTCGAGACAACGTTAATGCAAGAAGAATCTTCAACATTATTTACCTTACCTGATAACAGCCAACCTAACTTACTCTTAAGAGCAACAGGACCAGTACTACCACGGATAATATCCCCTTCAACAAAATCATAAAAATGATCTAAACCTATTAACATGTCTACCTGCTTTATATCAGAATCAAAGCAGGCAGCAAGCTCAAGATTAGACAAATGGGGAAATTCGCTTAAGTCTAAGCGGGCTGCAAGCGGCGTGCAAATGACCGGGTGGCTTAGCGCAGTAACAGGGATGAGCTGGCCTTCTCCTACTTCTACCTTAACAACAACTCTATTAAATGCAACCCTTTTATACTTCTCAGAACCAAAGGTATTCAAGTTGATAGTTTCAGTTTTTTCAACCTCTAGACCAAGCTTCTTCTTCAGGCTTTCTGTCAGATAGCTCTTTTGACTTCCACTGTCAAATAGGATTGTTACAGCAATCCTCTTTGTAGCATCTTTTCCAACAACAAAGGCTTTTGCTGTCTGCATTAGAATTGTGGTGTTTGATTTTGCAGTTGCTGCGACAGCATTTCCATCTCCTTCATGATTCCTTTCTGCTACTGGGTTGCTCTTATCACAAACTGACTGATGATGCTTCTGCTTGCATTTACCATAGCTGCGATTACTTCGACAAGCAGAAGCTCTATGACCAATTCTGAAACACAGGAAACAACGTCTTGCCTTTTTCAGAATTTCCTTTCGCTTCTCTGCATCCAGGTTTTCATGGCAATTGAAGGCAGTGTGCTCACCATTGCAGAAGTAGCATTTTAGAGGACCCCTTTCAATTTCATTAGAGTTCCTTGTTAAAAATGATCGAGTTGTTCCACCAGAAGATGAGGGTCTTGGATGACTTGTTGTGGTTTCTCTGCCAGCTCTTGTTTCAGAAATTTTCACTTTCTGTCCTATTTCTCTTGCTTGTATTTCCGTGTGAATTATTTCTAATATTTCAGCCATTTGCAAAATGGATTCAGATGTCTTTCTAGCCACTTGGATGGTGATATCTTCTGGCATCCTAGACATAATAACTGGGATTAGAAGGCTACCATAATGCTCCATAGGTGTCCCCAGAGATTCTAATCCTCTTACATGGATGTTAATGCTGTCGTAGATTTTTCGAAGTTGCTCAACAGTTTCATTTGGACAGCTCTGAAGTTTTAATAATGCCTGCATATGAGCACTCACAATCTGTTGCTTGTTACCAAACCTAGTTTTTAAAATTTCCACAGCATGATTGTAGTTCTGTTCAGATAACTCCAAACCTTCTACTGCCCTACAAGCTTGTCCCTCAAGAAGGCTCTTCAGATAAATCAGCTTGTTGATCTTTGACACATTGTCATTATGATGTATGGCACATTCAAAGCTTTGCCAAAATGTGTTGAACTTTGTGATATCCCCATTGAAGTGAGGCAAATTTATCTTTGGCAGGCGAATTCCACTGCTGCTTGAGCTTTCAGTGCTTCGAGTTGCATTTCCACTTGAATTCATAACTCCCAGAGCAGGAGAAGAAACAGCAAAACTAACTGGGGAATTTCCATTCACCACAGACACAGGTACTGCATTATTAACTCTTGGTGGTGACGATGGGTCAAAGTTCACAATAACTTCAGTTTCAGATTCTTCAGTTTGAGCTCGTGTTGGAGACCCAGATGAACTTGAGTAATTGCCCTTTTTGTATTCATTGATCTTCTCTAGAACTTCACTTACTCTAGTTTCCCAATCTGCACTTTCTTCTATTTCCTTTCCAATATCATCCATGGAACATTCTAGCAATATTTTTTCGTCAAGAGATTTCAAATAGGCCTGTTTGCCTTTCAAAGTTGACTCAATGGAACTCAATTTAGCAGTGATATCAGCCACAACTTTTGATCCTGAAAGATCATAAATAGCAGTCTCAGCTTCTTTGATAAGCTCTGTAACAGCGCCACAATTGCCTCTGCACACGTGCTTCAGTCTTTCGATGGCCTGATTTTCACTACCTTCCGTCGACATCTTGTCTTGCTTGAATCGAATTCACAATATACTCAACAGCCCTGCCCCATGTTGGGCGCCATGTTTTGTTTTGCTGGGCCGGGCAGAAGAAGACGTAGATTTAAAGACATTCTTTGAGTATATTATAATAATAAAATATTTAATTACGAAAAAGTTACAGGCCTACTTTGTTCCACTTATTCAACTCTTTCTACTTCGAGCACATGTTCAGAATATTGTAGACTGGGCCGAGAATATTGATAAGAAGGGTAAAACCCGGAACGTTTGGCGTGCAGACCTCTTACCAACACCCACTGAGCTACTGTAGTGCTGGGAAAACTCGGTGATTTTCTTGATGTGATGAACAGAATATATAGGTGGATATTGTTGCTGCATTTTGCTGATGCAAAACAGACAGCCCCATTTCCACCCTGAACCCTATTTTGGCCAGGCCCTAAACCCTATTTGGGAACAAGGAAGACGGGGTACATGTGTGTGAAGCTCCTCGTATCCCCGCAATTTATTGGGAATTTATTGCAGAAACATGTTTAAAGTAAAACAGAAGCTAAATAACGAAAAGTTCGGTCATTAATATCTCGGATCTTAATTTCTTGGATCTTAATATCTCGGATCTTAATTTCTTGGATCTTAATTTCTCGGATCTTAATTTCTCGGATCTTAATTTCTCGGATCTTAATTTCTCGGATCTTAATATCTCGGATCTTAATATCTCGGATCTTAATATCTCGGATCTTAATTTCTCGGATCTTGGATCTTGAATCTTGGATCTTGAATCTTAAATTATACCATCCCACTCAGACTTCAAAATAAATATAATGCTTAACCTTACTTTTCCCTTTTTATATTTACTACCACTATGGCTTCTATTGCTAGTATAAATGTGAATGGGTTGCGAGACCCCCGTCGTCATGACACGATTTTACAGCATTTATTTTCGAAAAATTTTGACATAATCCTGTTGCAAGAAACGCATTAAAATTCCACAGAACTCGATAAAACCTTCGTGAATTGGTAAGGAAAATCCTTTCATTCTGTGTCAACAGACAACAGAAAGGGTGGCTCGATTTTAATCTCTGATAAAATCAACACCACAATTCATTCACATTATGCCTGCCATACAGGTCATTATGTAATCTTAGACCTTTCAATCGATGACAACCGGCTTATTTTAGTCAATATTTACGCTCCTACAGGAGGCAAAGACGGCATTGTCCGTCTTTAACAATTCCTCCGAAACCTTCAAAAAGATCTCGATAAGTACTCGCGTACTCTTCCTTTTATTGTCGGCGGTGATTTTAACTGCATTTTGAATAATGACCTTGACCCCACTAAAAAAGAATTCACCTATCTCAGCCCCCACGGGTCTTTTAGCAGACTCGATAGATTTTATACTTCCCGCGAATTTCGTGATAATTGTTTTATTAAGCCTTTTCCCCACTCAGATCATGATAAAGTCATATTAAAACTTGATTTTTCTAAAATTAAACGCGGTCCGGGCTCCTGGATGCTTAACACCTCTATCTTAAAAGAACAAGCCTTCGTTGACCTCATCAATGACTTCATAGACTCCTGGAAGGGCAGAAAAAGGGATTTTGACTCCTTGTCTTACTGGTGGAAATATGGAAAGTCGCGAATCCGTGAAATAGCAAAAGTTTTCTCAGCAAAACGCAAAAAAGAAGCCTTTAAAAGGAAATCCCAATTATATAAAAAACTACGTAATCACCCTAGGTAATGTCTGCGCAGTATTGTAAAATAAATTGCCACTGATTCATGTACAGATCAGTTTATCGCTCAACTCATTGTATCTTCCTTTGAAAAAAAGAACAATGTTTTCTTCTTCGAATTTATATTCATATATTAGATAATTCATATCATATGTTAGATATATTTTATTCATGTTTTGTTAATATATATGTATTAGACATTGTACGCAAATGAACCAAAACTGTGATTCTTACACTTATATGATGAAATATTAAAGCAGTGTGAAGGTTCTCATGGCTAAAAAACGCACGGTTTAGCTTCCGAATTGCATTTCTTGTCAATGAGAATTGTTGACAACACGAAAATTCTCGGCAACCGCTACGAGAGTGTTTCTTGATTACTCGGGCCCTCCACATTACTTCAAGATAGCCCTCCACATTACTCCGCAACCACCACATTACTGATGATATCCCTCCACATCACTGATGATAGCCCTCCACATTACTTTAAGATAGCCCTCCACAATACTCCGCAGCCACCACATTACGGAAAGATAGTCCTCCACATTACTGAACATCCTCCACGTTACTGAAAGATAGCCCTCCACGTTACTTATGATAGCCCTCCACATTACTTCAAGATAGCCCTCCACATTACTCCGCAACCGCCACATCACTGATGATATCCCTCCACATTACTGAAAGATGGCCCTCCACATTACTGCGCACCCTCCACATTACTGAAAGATAGCCCTCCACATTACTGAACATCCTCCACATTACTGCAAAAATCCCTCCACCTTACTGATGATATCCCTCCACATTACTGAACACCCTCCACATTACTGCGAAAATCCCTCCACATTACTGCACATCCTCCACAATACTGCGCAGACATTACCTAGGGTGGTAATTCTAAACGCAAAGCGGAAAGAAGCGGAGACCCTAGATTTGTTACCCTCACCAAAACTATATCTAACAAAATTAAACGCATAGAGACCCAAGAGGCCGAGGCTACTAAAATCCGTGCTAAGGCAAAATGGGCAGAACAAGGTGAAAAGGTCACCTCCTATTTTTGTTCACTGGAAAAGAAACGGCAGGGTGATAGAACCAAGAGAGCGATTAGGGATAAACAAGGCAATATTGTAACTGCACCAAACCAAAACATTTTACGAAGACTTGTACACTGAAGAACCCGTCGACAAAAATGCGCAAAACGAACTCTTAAATAAGCTCTCTAGGACCCTTTCTGAAACTCAGAAACACCTCTGCGAAGGCGCTATTACTATGAAGGAACTCTCTCTAGCCTTAAGCCAAATGCTAAATAACAAGTCACCCGGTACTGATGGCTTACCCTATGAATTTTACAAAGTCTTTTGGAAAAAGCTATCAGATTGCCTGCTAGAAGTTATCAATGAATGTTTCACAAACAAAAATCTAACCCCTTCGCAGAAAGTTGCTCTCGTTTCTTGTTTATTTAAGAAAGGTGAACGAGAAAGGATTGAAAACTGGAGACCAATTAGTTTACTGAATTGCGATTATAAACTCATTGCTAAGGTTATTTCTAATCGCCTTTCATCGATTCTATCGTCAATTATCTCTGAAGACCAGGCCTGTTCTGTTCCAGGATGAACAATTTTATCAAATTGCCATGTTTTACGCGATCTAGTACAAATTAGCGAGGATCAAAACCTACCCGTGGGCTTGCTCGCAATTGATCAAATAAAGGCTTTTGACCGGGTAAACTGGGGTTTCCTTTTCAAGACTCTCGAACAACTGAACTTTGGTCCGGTTTTTATTAGCTGGGTCAAACTCTTGTACACAGACATCTAAAGCTCTGTTAAAGTAAATGGTCATTTAATGATACGCCTTTTATTAATTCTTTTTTGTTGTTTTTAATTATTTTCCAAAACGCTTTAGGGTTATATTTATTAAGTTTTCTTAATTTATCATTAAACTTTTGATTAAATCTATTCCGAAATTTATTTATTGTTTTCTTGTAATCCTTTTTAGCGTTAATCATACGTAATCTATTTAAAGTGTTAGGAGATTTGTTATACGTTCTTCTTTTCCGTTCAAACCTGTTCTTTTTATTTGTGCATTCTCTTCCGAACCATATTTTATCCTTTTGTATAACATTACCAATTTTGCTTTCTGGGAACGTAGACCCTGCACTTTCTCGCAATTCTTCATTTAGAGTATTAATAGCTGAGTTAACAAATTTGTTAGTTTCATCGAAGTCTTTATCATTTATTTCAAAATCATTTACTTTCCTATTTAAATCCTCTAGTTTTTCCTCGTTTATATTAACATTGAATGAATATATGCTCTCATCGTTCTACTTTTGAAATAAATTACGTCGTTTATCCATCTCATTATTTATTCGACTGTCTTCCTCATTAAATTTTTCGTAATTAGTGGTCGAGTTTTCTAAAATACCAAATGAAACTGATATCGAACTATGTACATCTGAAAACAATGGATTAAAATCATGTACTTGAAAGTTTTTGCAAGAGCAAAGCACTTCAGCACTTCCAATTGCATAGTCAATTAGAGTTTTGTCATGAGAAGTGTTTTTTCCTACTCCTCTATCCTTCCCTATACGCCCATTTAGGATAAAAAGATTAGTGTTCCTACAAACTTCCAATAACCTTTCTCCGTGGGAGTTTTTACCATTGTCTTCTGAAAAACGTTCTGTGGGAATTTGTTTTTCTTTTAATTTTTTTAAATTGTCATTAGTTTCATTAGAAATATCTCCACAGTCCAGTCCAATATGATCAAATAAGCTTTGATCAAATTCAATATAATCAATTTCTTTTTTAGTCCTTGCATTTAAATCCCCTAGTAACAAAACTTCATAATTTTCCTCTTTTAATTTTGCTGATATCTCTTTCCAAACCATCAAAACAATCCTCATCATAATAATAAGAACTATTTGGGGGAATGTAAGAAAATCCTATTGCAATTTTATTTGGATTTGCAGATTCAAGAACTTTTTTCTTTTCTTTTAGCCAAATTACGATTTCAGAGCCCATCTTAAAATCTACTTCGAAAAGTTTGCTTAGATCATCACATACCCCAACAAAAATTCCACCTGATTGTTCCTTTTGTTTTGTTTTCTATTCTTCATGTAAGTAGTCTCAAATCTCGGAAGGTTAAAACCATCATAATCATCAGTACGTGACTCGGCAAATGCTATGATGTCGTACCTGGAAATTAATTGTTCAAATTCTTGTAGCTTTGTCTTGTTCCGTAGCCCATTAACATTAACAAATAAAATATTTAAATTCCTTTTAATACTATCTTCACCTCCATGACCGCCCTACTCTGTCTCCATGTTATCTTTATCCAACTGACCAACACCTCTACTTCCTTCCTCTTTCCGCGCTGTTTTCTTCGCCTTTCTTTCACCACTATTCTTCCCCACATTCCACCCTGCTTCTCTTTTCTTTTTGTCAAATTCAAATTCCCTTTCTAAGTTATCATTCCACTCGACCAGCTCATTATTTATATAAAGCTTATCAACATTGAGCTTTGTCTTATGACCTTCCTCTTTTGCCTTTTTAAACAGAGGCCATAATCTCCTTCTTTTTTCATTTATCTCAGGGGGGAATTGCTCAGCCACACTTATGTTTGAGCCATCTAGATTTTTTGAGGCAAACTTTACCTTTTCCTTCAGCTTATAATTTGAGAACTTCGCCACTATTGGTCTCACTCTCCGAATGCCCGCCCGTGAATGTGTTGGGCCCATACGATGCACTCGCTCAAAGCCCAGATTGTCAGGCACACCCATCTTTTCTTTGATAATCTTTTTGACCAAATCTTCTGAGATTACATCCTCCTTTTCTTCTTCTTCGACATTATAAAAGATTAGATTGTCCCTCATTGATCTTGCCTGAACATCAATTATTCGCTTTTCTAGCTTTTCGAGTTTTTCATCTTCTGATTTATTTTCAAATGATGAAACCTTCCCCTTCAGCTGCGCCACCTTCCTTTGCAAACCTTTGTTCTCTTCTATTACCTTCCTTATTTCATCTTTTGCCTCTTTTAATTCTTTGTTATTTCTAACAACCATTTCTTCAATACTATCTAATTTATCCAACTTTCTGAGTTGAATTTTTAGCCCTTCAAACATTCCTCGAACTTCTTTAAAGTCTTCACGGAGAATTGATATGTCCGAAGGCCTATCGTCATCGCTTTCATGTCCTGGGAAATTTTGGAAAGGTTTCGGTCTCGCACTTTCAAATCCATTTCCTTCAACAAAATTTTGAAGTTTGGTCATTGGATTATTTCCAACTTCAAACCTATAACGTTTCGGTCCTGTTGATTTGTTAGGCGTTATTGTAACTGTTGCACTAGTAGATCGTTTTGCTGCTGCCGCCATTGCTTGTATCACTTTACTGTTACACATTCGCAGAAAACATCAGAAAAGATCCAAAGATTAAAGGTATTACTGTCAACAAAACAGAATTCAAAATCGTACAGTATGCCGATGACACAATCCTACAAGGAAATACTTCAATCTTAGCCTGTCAGCATCACCTTTCAAAATTTGAAAAAGCCACAGGTGCTAAAATAAACACTGACAAAAGCGAAGGCCTCTGGCTGGGTAGTTTTAAAAATAGAACAGACTCTCCTTTCGGCTTTGACTGGTCTAAGAAATCCCTGAAAATCCTTGGAATGTTTTTCGGTATTGGAAATATCTCAAAATTAAATTGGGATTCTAAGATTTTAAAGTTTCAGAAAACCCTCAATCTTTGGAAAAACCGTGATCTAACCTTTCGCGGGAAAGCTATTGTTGCTAATCAACTCGCTAGCTCTACTCTCCTTTACACGGCCACTATTTTTCCTATACCCCCATGGGCTCTTAAAAAACTGAACAAATTTCTATGGGCCTTTCTCTTCAACGGCAAGAAGCCGCCAATCAAACGTATCCAGGCTAAGCTTCCATACATTGATGGCGGCCTCAATTTTGTCGACATAGAAAAGAAAGCCCAAAGCCTATAATTGTCTTGGCTCGCCAAGCTCTTTGATCCTAAACAAACAGGGAAATGGAAAACGGGATGTTCTTTTAACTGGACTCCACGACCTCACGTCCCCAGACCAAACAACCCTACGACCTCACGACCATACGACCCTATTTTTATTAATAATTTTTTATTTTCATAAATACTAAATTCTAAGTTGATTTTCATTAACAATTATCAAGATGACTTTGATTTTGATTTATAAAACCATTCGGAATCATTTTATAGGTGAACTTGACTTATATCAGTAGCTATCATGACATCCATGCGGTTTGTCTAAAAGTAAACAGCAGTTTGCATTATTGTTATTCGCGAGTCTTGGATTACTTTAATGGCATATTGGTGCCTGAAGTTATTTCTAACATGTCAGCATGGCGTGTCACCAATGGAATGATAGGTAAACTTGAGCAACACAACGAAGCATTTTCGCATTGGCCACCTAAAACTCAATAACAATTTTATTTGTGACTACGAATGGCTTATGGTCTTGAAGGTTAAAAGTGATGTTGCGTTTAAAGGTACGTATAGTTTATGCATTTGATCCCGGGGGGGTACTTCATTGTTCAAGAGAGTAGACGTGCCGCCCAGTTTTTCCAAACCCATCCATGTCTACCGATAAATTCTGTTACTCGTGGTACCCGTGTATAGAAAGAACAACGAAATTTTTTACCCATTTGTACCAATATCTTAAATATTTGAACCCAATTTAACGTCTGAGTCAACTCTAAATGCGGCGAATTAACGCTGGTGAATTATGCTTGTGCGCATCTCAAAAAGTTTGTGAGGTAGCAAAAAATATTGACCCAAAATTCAGCCTGGTGTTTCTTAAAGTTTTATAAACGTGCACAAATTCTTTATATGAACGGTTTTTGTAGCTATGTATTAAGTCCAGTTTTAACATGGGACCTGAAATTAAAAATTTTTCAGTTTTTTCTTGCTCTTAACTTCTGGTTCGGCAGTGAGCATTCGCAAATTAGATAGACCGCTTAAAATAAATATTCTTTTTCTACGGACAAAAATATAATTTTCTACCCAATTCGAACAAAAATAGAATTTAGCATTGCAGGTACCGATGTAATGTAATATAGAATTGGAAAATGAAACAGGATTGATGAATAGCAATGTTTACATATCAAACCGCTTTTTTGACCTCTGGGCAAACTGTCGAGGATAACACGATACTGAAATAAGTCAAGTTCACCTATCAAATGATTCCGAATTATTTTTTAAATCAAAATCAAAGTCATCTTGATACTTTTTAATGAAAATCAACCTAGAATTCACTATTTATGAAAATGAAAAATTATTAATAAAAATAGGGTCGTATGGTCGTGAAGTCGTAGGGTCGTATGGTCTGGGGTCGTGAGGTCGTGGAGTCCAGTTAAAAGAAAATCCCATGGAAAACCCTATTCAATCATTTCCTCGGCAAATACAAAGACCTCAATGCTGGGGCTAATGTTTTGAAATGCTTTCTGAACACAAGACAAATTAATAAATTGCCTTGTTTCTATCAATCTCTTTTGAAATCCTATCTGAACTTATGCAATAACAAACGATCTAATCCAAATCGTGCTGTGGAAATTTTCAATGAACCTTTGTTCGACAACTCTTTAATAGCAAAAGACAAACTTCTCTCTGTACAGTCATGGATTGATGCAGGGGTTACCCTTGTTCGAGACGTGACTTACAAACTCTCCCCCTGGATAACTTCAGGAAAAAAGATCACGATAACATTCTCTCTTGCATACCCCCAGAGTACCGTGAAGTCGTTCGTGATAACGTTGCACCCCCTGATCGCTCTTCTGTAGACTTCAAACTTCCCCTCAATAAATTAGATAAACCTCTTTCTAAACTAACCTCGAAAGACTTTTATCAACATCTGATCGCTTCTACTCTTGATTTGGCTTCTCAAAAATTTAGATTATTTTGGGATAGTAAATTCGGTTATTTAGACTGGAAATTTATTTTCAAGTCGATTTTCTCTCGCGATAACGATCGTAAATCTTGTGACCTACAATGGAAGTTGATCCAGCTTGCCCTACCGACCGCTGATAAACTCTCCAGACACAACATTATTGATAACCCGAATTGTTCACGTTGTCAAAGGCACAGGGAGACCTCTGTTCATCTCTTTGTTCGCTGTCCCCTAGTTAATGACCTTTGGCAACAAGTGATTCAACTGATTAAAGATCTCGATCTAAACCTAAACATCGACCTTGATAATTTAGAATCCTTTGTTGTTATTGGTTTTGCTTTAAATAAAACTACGCAAGCTTTAATTCCAGCCATAACTATTCGTGATATTGCACTCCGCTCTATCTGGTCAACAAGAAATAAAATTGTTTTCGATAATGAAGTAAATAACCCCTCAGATATTTTTAAATCCAAACTAAAACGTAAAATAAAAGACCAATTTAACCTCTCTAAAGATTCAAATGCCACCCTTTCCTTATTTAAAACCAACTGGTGTCGAAACAATGTTTTGGCTTCAATTGTAAATAACAATTTACACGTAAACATCTAAAATTACTTACATATGAGCAACAACAACAATGTTAAAATCACTGCATTTTGCGCGCGAAAATTATACCGCAGACTCACAGTTTCCGTTGGTTTTACTATCCTTCCAGATTGCTCTTTAACCCCTCACTTGTGAGAATAAGAAAATTCTCGCTAAGTATTATCACCACCCTACGTAATACATACTTTATGCTCTTTATAGACATCAAGTTGAAATGTATTGTTGTAAATATTTGTATTAATAAGTAATCTTGTCAATAGTATTACATAATAATTAGCTCTGGCACTTCTGATATTGCCAGTCATTCATCATTACGTATCAGTAATACCATTCTGAATTAGCAATGCAATGAAGTAGCGAAGCCCTCGCGAATCTAGTGCGATTTGGCCACAACAATCAGCAACAACATCAAAAACAATATCACTGCACTTCGTGCCTGAAATACAGTGGCTGCCCTACTTCTATAGCATTGTTGTATCATTTTTACTATATACTGTTTAATTCAATTCAATCCTTGTATGATTCAAAGTCAAAGGAACATTTGAATAATTCAAATAGATATTCCTTAGTGCAAGCAATTCGCAAATTTCAATATGTATTCACATTAACTTTACTTCTTTATTATTTAGCCATTCTTTAGTTAGCTTCTTTTTTAGTTAAATTTTTTCTAAATATTTTGATTTAGTATATTAAACTGGTGCTGGCATTTGCCAGACTCAAACGAAAAAAAAAATTGATCAACAAGGAGATTCTTCCAGGGCAAGGCCTTTCCATTGCAGTTCGGTTTGGCTGACCCCTGCGATTACCGCAAATGTTGGTAACTCGACCGTACAATTTCTGGTAGTGGGGACCTGCGTTCGCGCTAGTCTCCTTCCAATAGTGCTATGTCAATTTATGCACACATGTCAGCACACCACCACGACTTGCCAGTTACCAGGCATCTCTCGACACAAAAATTCCCTCACTCTACAAAGAGTGTGCAAGTTACTGACTGTTTGCCGTTTTCCACATCCTCCGCTCCAGATGCCGCAAGACGCACCAATATTTCCCACATTCGTACAGCCGCAACCGGAAGCCCATCCTTTGCAACACTATTAAAGAGCAAGCTGGGCTTCCCCGAATGCCACCCCTCCTTTTCCAACTATACAGAGGCCTCACCACACCTTCTCAGCAGTACTGCACACCCACCAAGATCTACCCCCATCCACCCACTTCGTATGGATCAAACGGTACACTTACATGTGCACTTACATGTACACTTACACTTCTGCGTCTCTAGCCTGCAGTGTCATGCACATTCGGCCATCTAGCTTTCGCCTATGACAATACCACCATGAATACACCAGTTCTCGTCCGATCACCGCAGTCAAGCATGGTCGGGCCAGGTCAGTACCTGGATTGGTGACCGCCTGGGAACACCTGGTGTTGTAGGCTTCACTTTTTGCAATTGCAGTTCTTCTTTTCAACCGACGTAGCCAGGTATTGCACACATGGACTGGCAATTCCGTGTCGCTGTTCTGCACCCACGTGTGATTGCAAAACGTGTGGAGACGCAGCGAGAAGGAAAGACTAGTTCGTTATTGCTTCTCGGCCTTTTGGCTAAGATCAAGTGTAGTATCTGTTCTTATCAGCTTAATATCTGATATGCACCCAAGGGTGCTCAAATATTAAACTGATTTTTGGAATTGGTCCGTGGGTCTGAAGCTTGCTCCACCCTGGACACGGGTTGTCCTGGTATTGCAGTGCCGCCATGGATGGCCCACCCCCTCATCTTGAAGTGCAAATATATAACAAGCAACACAGCAAACCTTTACTATGCCACATCTGTCTGTCGTCATCTTCTTGCCAACAGCAATGCAGCAACATGCGCATGTCTTGGCAATCCGTCTCTCACATTCCACACATCAACTTTTATTATGCCTAAAGCATTGCATGTTCTGCCTTATTTATTCAACCTTTCACCACCACCATAGCATGAGTGACTTGTGACAGCGACGAGTCCAACCAAATCTCTTCTCATCCTATGCCAGTCTCAACAGAATGGAAACGCCACCCTCTCACTTGTAGTCTGTTGCCGATGTACCACATTTGAAACGAGAAGTTCCTGAACGACGCTCCCTCTGCAAGAAACATCTGCATACTTACCTGACGGGGAAGAAGTGTGTAAACATGGACCCGTTAGGTAATAGTGCTCCTACAGAAGACACCAAGGATCCTGGAGAAGATTGGGCTACGCTTGCAGAAAGATCAGACAATTCTATTGGTCAGAAGGACGATTTTCCCACGCATGTGCAACAACTGAGACCACAACAAGATGAAAAAGACATTGATGTCAATACAGAAGATTCAAGAAACACAACTTTTGCTGATAGACTTCGAACAAACTTAAGACCCCAAAATGATACTAATTTAGCTCATCGTGGCATAAAATTCTTTACTAAATCAACAATAACGCATAATGAAATTATAACCACCATCCACAAAGCTCTTAATGACCCTACTGCAATCACTCATCTTCAATGCATGCCATCAAAACCGAATACCAAAACTGGAATGCAATTTTATCACATCTATCATTGCTTGACGTCCTCTTGTCCAAATCCATATTTTTACCATCCCAACCGGAGCATCCATTACCAATCACACCAATTCGCTCAAGACCAACCCTCATCGCCATTCCATTTGCAACACCAGATATCACCAACTCACAAATCTACGAGCAACTCCACCCTCACGGTAAAATCATCAACATTTGGCATCAAAAGTACCCAGAATTTCCATTCATCTCCACTGGCAAACGTCTCTGTACCATTTACCCAAACCCAGAAAATCCACTTCCCCCATTCATTATCATCTCAGGCCACAAAATCTTGATTTCTTACCGAGGACGTCAACCAATCTGCATGCATTGCAATTCAACATTCCATCTAACCATAAATTGCAATCTCAGTGGTCTGAAGCTCTGCTTCTACTGTGGGGACGACGGACACAACTACGTTGACTGTGACATACGACTAAACGGTGACAGATACACAACACACAATACAGCACGGTGACAATTCTCTGACAGTGACATGAACAGTAACAGTGACAACAACAGTGACAATGACAATTTTGACGGTGACACAGTTATACTCTCCAACTATGACAGTGACTTGGACAGACCACTGCCTAAGAGCAGACTTCGGCCCTTACCTACAGAACAACAACAACACAGTGACAGCGAGACAGACCAACAGGACAGACCAGCAGGGCCTAAGTATAGGCTTAGGCCCTTGCCAACGCAACAACAACAACCACAACAGGATGGCAATAACTCTAACACACAGGACGAGGACGTTACACAGTTTGACACCAACAGTGGAAGTCAGACTGATGACCCCAGCTCCATTTCCCACACAACACCTTCTAAGTCACCTCTACCATCAGAATCATCCCAATCAGACACAGCCAATCCAACTTCACCAGCATCTCAAATCGTCACCGAACAATCCCAATCAATTCTGCCACAATCATCTCAAATTCCATTGCCCCGACCACGACAACGTACTTCAATTGCAAACTCTAATCAACCCCAACAACATTCACCACCATTATCTCAAATCGCACCAACCCAACAAACAATCTCTCCACACTTTTCCATTATTCTGCTCCATCGACACAAACATCATCGCCAGTCATAACATCTGTTTCCCTCAGTCAACCAACCTCAACACCAGCAGCACAACCACCACCGCATTCCCAGAAGAAAAGACCCATGGCATCATCATCATCATCCTCATCTCAAAAGACCTCCCAAGAATCCAACGACAAGTCAAAAATGAAGAAGAAGAAACAAAAAAACAATCCACAAATCAAAATAAACTCTGCCTCAAATATTTATATTTTCTAATAATTTTCCTATGTCTCAAACAGTAGAGAAATGAATTGTGTCCCAAAACCTTAAATCTGAATGCCATCTATACTTAGTTTGAATGTCAATGGGTTGAATGACAAAAGCAAGGCAGAAGCAATCTTTGAGGGGGTGTTTGGGTTTTACGGTTACACGGTTTTGCAAATATTTTTGCTCGGATTTTCGGCTTCTTCCGAAAAATTACGCGGTTTTTCGGTTATCCAAATCTCGTCGGTGAACGGTTTTACGGCATTTCTGCCTAATTTTTCCGGTTTCTTATTAAGATTTCGCGTTTTTGGTACTGAATGCCGACTTCTTGAAACTGCAGGTTAGCCCGCAATGAAAACAAAAATTGTTATTGGAGGAAAACGTCTCAAAAACGTGAAGTGAACAGTAAATGTTGACGAACCTACATTTTTCATAGATTCTCTGTGCAATTTTTTTGAAAACGGGGACTTGAATCTTGCCATACGGATTTGTTCAAAATATCGCACGGTTTTACGGATTTTGAACAAATTTTGAGCGGATTTACGGTTTCCAGACCCCCCCAAACACCCCCTCAATCTTTCACCATCTTAATAATGACAAGCCCGATATTATATTTTTGCAAGGAACGCATCTAAATGTAAATACTAAAAATTCAATCATTTCTGACAATAGATGGAAAGGCATCAAAATTCATTCAATTTCTGCCAATAATTTTGCAGGTGTTAGCACTCTTATTTCTGAAAATTTCAACACAACCATACATTCTAATGAAATTTGCCAAGAAGGAAATTACATTATCCACATGTGGAATTTATAATTTATGGTGGTGATTTCAATACAGTTCTTGATATCATACATAACATACATTGACAGATCAAAAAATCCTCTAATTGAGACCATTAATGAGAATTATTTACAAGATATTTGGAGAGCCTTTCACCCTGATGAAAAGCAATATACATACAAAAGCCCAGTTGGAACATACAGCAGACTTGACAGATTTTATACCTCAAAAACTACAATGAACTACTTTACAAAATGTGAAATTGTTCCCTTTCCCCACTCTGATCATCAAAAGCTTTTACTTCTTTTTGATTTTGATCAGATAAAAAGGGGAAAGGGATCATGGAAAATGAATACGTCCATCTTACAACAAGAAGAGTATCAACTTGCAATGTCCGGATTTCTCCAGTTTTGGATTTCCATATTTGAAGATTTTCGTAATCCACTTGACTGGTGGGATAAGGCTAAAAAACAAATAGCAACAATTACTAAACAATATTGTATTAAACTATCAATTGAACGCAAAAAGAAGAAATCAAAACTCTATAAACAATTACGTAATGCAACCAAAAAAGCAGAACAGACAGACAGACAATCATTCAAAGATTTAGTTGACCGTATCTCAAAAGAAATAAAATGCCTTGAAACAAATGAAGCATTCAATTTAAAAGTCAAAGCGAAAGCAAGATGGAGAAGAGGGTGAAAGGGTCACCAAACATTTTTGTAACTTAGAGAAAAAATGCCAAGCCGCTAAAGTTATGAAATCTGTTAAGACCAAAACAGGAACAATAGTACACAATCCAAAAGATATGCTTGACACTGTCAAACAATTTTACTCTGACTTGTTTGCAAACGAATCAACAGATACTACTAAGCAAGATGAACTCCTTTCAAAAGTAGAAAACAAGCTTTCTGACATTGACAGAAACGCTTGTGAAGGCCAACTAACAAAAGATGAATTATACACAGCACTTTCCAAAATGAAAATAATAAAACACCAGGCCTCGATGGTATTCCAGTAGAGTTTTATAAAACCTTCTGGAATATCATTGGGGAACATTTTACAAGGGTTGCTAACACCTGCTTTGAATTACAACAACTTTCCCACTCTCAACGTGTAAGCTTAATTTCAACACTGTACAAGAAAGGTGACAAAAGTGATCTAGGTAATTGGAGACCAATTAGTCTGCTCAATGTTGACTACAAGATAATTGCAAAGACTCTTGCCAATCGTTTACGAGATGTATTTTCAACCATTGTCTCTGAAGATCAAACATGCAGTGTCCCAAATAGATCAATTTTGTCAAACGGCCATATATTAAGAGATCTTATTTACTATGCTGAAACTGAAAATCTCCCAGCAGCCCTTCTATCTTTAAATCAAATGAAAGCCTTTGACCGTGTAAACTGGAATTTCCTTTTCAAAACCCTAGAAAGCTTTGGTTTTGGGCCACAATTCATTTCATATAATAAAACATTGTATTATAATATAAGCAGTCGTGTGAAAGTAAATGGGTACATCTCTGCCCCATTCACCCTTGGTAGGGGAGTGAGACAGGGATGTCCCCTATCCCCCTTATTATATGTCCTAGTTTCCGAAATTTTTGCCATCTCTATCAGAAAAAACCAAGACATTACTGGTATTACCATTAAAAATGTATAATTTAAAATTATCCAGTATGCTGATGACACAACAATAATACTGCAAGGTGAACAGTCCATCAAATCGACTTTTGATTGTGTTCCAGATTTTGAAATGGCATCAGGAGCTAAAATAAACAAAGGAAAAAGTAATGGAATTTGGCTTGGAAGATACTAAAACAGATCAGATAATCCATATAATTTAAAATGGGGCAGGGAAGCGATGAAAATCCTTGGTGTCTTTCATGGCCCTATTTTGAAAGAAAAAGAAACTTGGGATCCTCGCATAAATAAATTCTGTAAAACTTTAGACCTTTGGACTTCTCGTGATCTTTCCTTGAGGGGGAGGGCTGTGGTTGCAAACCAGCTGGCCAGCTCGGTTTTCTGGTACACTGCAGCCATTTATCCCCTTCCCCAGTGGGCTCTCAAAAAAATCAATGATAAACTGTGGAAGTTCATTTACCAGAATAAAAAAGATCCTATTAAACGTACACAAGCAAGACCTCCATACGAATTAGGAGGGTTGAATATTATTGATATTGAAAAGAAAGCTGATGACATTAAATTATCTTGGATTTCAAAATATCTTCAAAATGACAATCAGTCTAAATGGAAAGCACTGTTCGCCTTGAACTTTGATCAGTATAAGAAATTTAACATTTGTGCCAAAATATTCAAATGTTACTTACGTCCAATCGAAATGAAACATGTCCCACAGTTTTATCGAGATGTTATAAAATGTTCTGCAGCAAATTTTTCAGACCTTAGACTAAAACCCACAGATATTGAAGGAATTTAAAATGAACCTTTATTCGACAACTATTTCACACATGTTGATACCAGTAATGCTTGGAAACAAGCTAACATTAGCACAATACGAGATATTTCTTATGAATTTACAACTGGATTCTTACCTGCCAATGCTCTGCATGAATTAATCCCTTCTGGTTGCTCAGACAGTTTCTACTCCAAATTGAAATCACGTTTACCCCCTGAATGGAAAGAAAAAATAACAACTGAGTGCAGCAATGAAAGAATTTTATCTGATGACTTTTATATTAAAAGTACCAAAGATGAATATAATGAAAAGGATAACAAAAAGCTTCATATTTTCTAATAAAATGAAACAATGTTTCGCTTTATTATATACTATATATTCGACCACAACCGTTAAAAGCTATTGATGAAACTTCACTTCATGCCTTTTTCAATTGTACCCCTGTAAGTAAACTGTGGAAACTTGTATTCAAACTTGTAAAGAAAATCAACCCCACCCTCAATCTAAACAACATTTGTAAGTTTGTTATCCTTGGTTTTTACGAATATAAACCCGACTTACCTGTAGAAAACCTTTTACGAGATGCAGCTTTTTCAGTCATTTGGAAAACAAGAAATTATTTTTGGCAACAAAAGAGATGACTTGAAAAACAGATTCATCTTCAAAGTTATTTTCAAACTCAAAGAAGAACATTTCATTGCTTCACAAGATGTTGAAACTCTCAATCTTTTTGAACAAAAATGGTGTCAAAATGGTGTCCTTGCATCCCTTGATAATCGAAAACTCAAAATAAACATCCCATGAGACTTGACTCGTTTTCATTTCCACGATTTCTGTTGTTTTTCTCTCTCCTTTTTTTCCTGCTTCACTTTTCCGTTTTTCCTTTTATTTTAAGAACTATTATTGCGTTTATTAAATTGTTTATTTATTTGTTTCAATGTTTGAATTTTTTTAACTTAGAATTAGAGAATTTCAATTGTAGTTTAATAAGTATTTAATTAGTTGTAGTTTATTCATTTAGTTTCAACATTAGAATTGTATAGTATTGGGCTTGCTTAGGTTAGTTTAATTAGGTTGTTAAGTATTTATTAATTTCATTAGTTGTAGTTTTATCATTAGTTGAGTAGGTATTTATTAAGATTAGTTGTAGTTAGAGTTTTGTAGTATTAAGTTTATTAGAATAGATATTTGTTGTAGTTTCATGTAGTTAGAATAATTTAGTTAAATTTGAAATTAGAAATGAACAATTGAACAATGAACAATTAATTAATACACAGTGAACATTCAGAGAGGAATTTCAATTTCTATTTAATTTAAATTATTTTAACTTGTATATATGTTGAGTTAAATGGAAAAATTTAACGGGTGTAGGCATGTGCCTAGCTCAAAAAAAAAATTGATCAACAAGGAGATTCTTCCAGGGCGAGGCCTTTCCATTGCAGTAAGGTTTGGCTGACCCCTGCGATTACCGCAAACGTTGGTAACTCGAGCGTACAATTTCTGGTAGTGGGGACCTGCGTTCGCGCTAGTCCCCTTCCAATAGTACTAATGTCAATTTCAGCACACATGTCAGCACACCACCACGACTTGCCAGTTACCAGGCCTCTCTCGACACAAAAATTCCCTCACTCTACAAAGAGTGTGCAAGTTACCGACTGTTTGCCGTTTTCCACATCTACCGCTCCAGATGCCGGAAGATCCACCAACATTTCCCACACTCGTACAGCAGCAACTGGAAACCCATCCTTTGAAACAGTATTAAAGAGCAAGCTGGGCTTCCACGAATGCCACGCCTGCTGTTCCAACTGGCCAGAGTTCTCACCACACTTTCTCAGCAGTACTGCACACCCACCAAGATCTACCCCCATCCACCCACTTCGTATGGATCAGACGGTACACGTACATGTGCATGGGCACACTTCTGCGTCTCTAGCCTGTAGTGTCATGCACATTCGGCCCTCTAGCTTTCGCCTACGACCATACCACCATGAATATACCGGTTCTAGTCTGATCACCGCAGTCAAGCATGGTCGGGCCAGGTCAGTACCTGGATGGGTCACCGCCTGGGAACACCTGGTGTTGTAGGCTTCACTTTTTGCAATTCCAGTCCTTCTTTGCAACCGACGTATTTATCCAGGTATTGCACACATGGATTGGCAATTCCGTGTCGCCGTCCTGCACCCACGTGTGATTGCAACACGTGTGGAGTGGCGGTGAGAAGCAAAGACTAGTTCGTTATCGCTTCTCGGCCTTTTGGCTAAGCTCTACTTGTTTGGGCAGAAACCGGAAACTGAGAAGTGCACCCATTGTTTTTTGGGTGCAAAGGTGAAAAAGTCTGAGCTATAAATAGCCTGGTGCCTCTTGAATGGCAGGCAGTGACCTTTGGATATTCACAAAATTTATTTGCTTGTTCGAAACTATTGTGGTAAAGAAGAAAATTTTTTCTGTTGGAATCACATTTTGGATCTTGATCAAGTTATTTCGACATGTCATATGCTACTGCAGCTGCTCCCAAAGCTTCTGCTGCTAATAATGTTGCTGTTAATCGTGCTGGAAATGTCAATTCTTTTACAAGTGGCGCCTTTTCGAGGCTAAGACATCCTAGTTCTGTGTCTCTCCGAATACCGCAAGGATGCAATGTTGACCCTACTGAAGTGTATGGTATCTGTCAGAACGTTTTTGCAATCCGCCCTATCTCACTGGCAAAGAGTAGTAATGGTGAAATCCTCATTACAACAAATAATCCGCAGGAAAAGCAGAAAATATTGAAGTCGCTAGTGTTAAAATCAAGTCTGGCGAGAGCCTTGCAATTTTCGATCCTGCTGTTACCACCGCTTTTATCAATGTATATAATGTTCCTTTTGAACTGCATGACGATGCCATAGTCAGGAAATTAAGTAAATACGGCAAAGTGCTGAGTATTCGCAGAGGTCATCACCCTGCAATGCCGACATGCGAAAATGGAGCAAGACATCTTCGGATGAACCTCAAGAAACACATACCGTCCTTCATCCACTACGGCAATGAGTCCTTTCGTCTGCGATACAATGGCCAGTTAGAAACGTGCAGAAAATGTGACCAGCCTAGACACAGTGCAAATCAGTGTCAGCGTTCCCGCTGTTTCAATTGTGGACAGATGGACCATACCATAATAACATGCCCAGCCAATAGATTATGTGCCATTTGCGGTTCAGCACAGCACGATATCGTCGAGTGCGTCGAGTGGACACCAAATGATGATGGCCTAAATGATATTGGTGAGGACTTTGACTCCCAACAGAGAGAAGAAGTTGCCGAAGAGGAAGACGCGGAAGTTGAAAATGACAATGAACACGAAGGTGATGACGAAGACGATGGAAATGTGGCGGATGACGACGAAGAAGATTGTGATGAAGAAGATGACAGCACCCCTAAAGGTCCTATCCTCGCATCAAATACTGAAGAGCAGCCCACTCCATCAGAGCCCTCTGCTCCAGTTCCACCTAATCCCTTCAAAAATATCACTTTCCAGCCACCTGCACCTAAATATCAATTCACACTCACTCCATCCCCAAATCTTTTCTCCAATTCTCAACCAACACCTGGAGAAGAGTCTCTAGAAGAATTATTCAAAAATCCCCCACCAAAAATTCATTTGCAACCTGAAACTACTCCTACACCTACTTTTACTCCATCTGAAAACCCCAAACCACAACGACAGCAACGGAAAGCAAACCGAAAGCCAGCTCCTCCACCAAAGCCACTGATTTCCAAGCAGACAGCTCAACAGGAGAATGCAACCCAGTCCGATGCAAGCACTTCGTCCAAGCAGGCTCATGGTGAATCATCCGGCTCCTCCACTGTTGGAAGCGTCATCGAAAATAACGATCAGAAGAAAAGCTCAAAACGTCCTCCGAAGAAGAAGTCAGAGTCCTTTGTAAGTAGAATCACTAATAAATTTAATAATAATAAGGACTAAATATGGACTCTTCCGTTGCATAAAATTATTCGCAATTTGTCTGTGTTTTTATATATTTTTGCCTAGCAAAGTTTTAAATAAAATATTCCCAGACACTAAAATAGTCTAATGATGAACCCGGGGTACTTCATTGTTCAAGTGACTAGACGTGCCGCCCAGTTTTTCCAAACCCACCCATGTCTACCGATAAATTCTGTTTGTCGTGGTACCCATGTATAGAAAAAACAACGAAAATTTTTTACCCATTTGTACCAATATCTCAAATGTTACATATATTTTGCTACCCATGTGTAGAGATTCTTTACGGAAAACCAACCCATGTGTAGGGAAATTGGCGCTGAAAAAGTTAACCATTTGGGCGGCATGTCTAGTATATTGAACAATGGAAGTACCCCCCCCCCCAGGGCGATGAACTTAAAATGCCTAACAATGAATACTCATGGTCTGAAGGATTTCCGTAAACGCCAGACTGTTCTTCATTGGCTTAGAAATCAAAAGCATGATGTCATATTTTTGCAAGAAACCCACCTTGACTCTGCCGATCTCAGTCAAATAAAACAAGACTGGGAGGGCCAAGTTTTTCTATCTCCCGGTAAACATCACAGTGCCGGAGTCTGCACGCTATTTTCCAAAAGGCTACATTTTAAAGTTGTTTCTTAGTCTAATGATTTATCTGGTCGGTATTTGAACATCGTAGGAGATTTTGGTGAAACCAATATTCAGTTTTGCAACATCTACGCTCCAAACCAGGTATCTGCTCGGAAAGAATTTTTCGAATCCTTGCATGCTGTCTTAAAAGGGGGCATACCAACTTTACTTCGGGGTGATTTTAATTCCATTGAGGATTCCTTTCTTGATAAAAACGGCGGCGATTCGGACATAGCTATAACAGCCTTAAGAGCTCTTCAACAGCTTAACCAATCTCTAGATTTAAAGGATGTTTTTAGGCACCAAAATCCATCAACACGTAGCTTCACGTGGACAAATCCCGATGGTTCTGTTTCTTGCCGGTTAGATAAGTTTTATGTGTCTGGGGATATTTTTCGTAACTGTAAATACTCCCACATAGTGTTTTTCCCATATTCTGATCATGATGCTTCAAGTGTCACTTTCACGCTTCCGAACTCTTTGAAAAAGGGTCCGGGTGTTTGGAAATTCAATACTTCCCTTTTGGAAAATCCTGCATTCGTTGAAAAAATTAAGTCCTTCTGGTCTCATTGGCAGTTACGGAAGATTGAATTCCGTGACTTGAACGCCTGGTGGGACATCGGCAAACGCAAAATAAAGCACATTGCAATGAAATACTCAAAACGCTTAGCACGAGAACATCGCCAAAGGCGTGCCTTTCTAGAGCAAAAACTCCGAGATCTTAGCTCTCTAAAACCTACCAAGCTAAATCTAAAAGCAATCGAGTCAGTCAAACTAGATATCACTGATCTCGACAATGCTCTTATTCAAGGAGCTAGAATTCGCTCCAAAGAGCGCTTTTACACAGAGTTTGAAAAACCTTCAAAGTACTTCTTCTCTCTTGAAAACTCTCGTCAAAGCTCCAAAGTCATCACAGCCTTGAAATCTGAACAAGGCACTGTAAATTCAACTCACGCTATTTTAGAGCAACTAGCTCAGTTCTATGAAAATCTATACACAGCCGAACAACCAGATTTAGAAGCTCAAAGCTCTCTCCTCTCACAAGTACAGAAGAAACTCTCCCCCAAAGAACGGGACTTTTTAGAAACTCAACTTGATCTCGATTCATGTTACACTGCTCTTTCGGCCATGAAATCTCAGAAATCTCCTGGCTCCGATGGCCTTCCTGCGGAATTCTACAAGTCCTTCTGGCCCCTCCTGGGTGAAGATCTTGTTGATGTCTTGAACTATGCTCTATCTTCTGGTCTTCTCTCTGAGTCAATGAGGCTCGCTATGATCTCTCTACTATTTAAAAAGGGAGACAAATTAGACCTGAAAAATTGGCGCCCAATTTCTCTTTTAAATGTCGATTACAAAATCGGTACTAAAGCTCTTTCAAATCGCCTGAAGTCTGTTCTCCCTTCGATCTTAAATGAAGATCAGACATGTTGTGTCCCCGGAAGGACAATCTTTGACAATCTCTTTCTTGTAAGGGACTCTATTTCCTATGCAGAGCAAAAACAACTCCCATTGGCTCTAATTAAAATTGATCAAGAAAAAGCCTTTGATTAACTGGGACTTTCTGTATAAAATTATGATTCGCATGAATTTTGGACCTATTTTCATCAACTTTATCCAGACACTTTATAATAATGTGTCGTCCTGTGTTTTGAATAATGGCTACTCTTCACGAAAATTCCTTCTTCAACGAGGGGTTCGTCAAGGGTGCCCACTCTCTCACTTGCTGTACTGCTTAGTAGCAGAAACATTAGGGAACGCAGTTAGGAAAAACCCAAGAATAGCCAGTCTTTCCTTACCTGGAACCAAAACTATGGCTAAAATTAGCCAATATGCCGATGATACAACTATCCTGGTCACTGATGACAACTCTGTTAAAGAAGCCTTTCAGTCCGTCCGTGAATTCGAATCTGGCTCAGGCTCAAAAGTCAACCTTTCGAAAGGTAAATCGGAAGGCATCTGGCTAGGAAAGTTCAAAGGCTGCGCTTCACGTTCTGTCCCAGAGCTCCATTGGACAGATAATGACATAGAATTTTTAGGAGTATCTTTCGGCTCTCAGGAGGCTATCCATGACGCCTTCACAAAGAGAGTAAATAAATTAGAGCAGCGCCTCCTTCTTTGGGCGCAGCGCTCACTCTCTTTGCATGGAAAGGTCATGATAATAAATACCCTCGGTCTTTCAGGGCTTATCTACCTCTCAACAGTCTACGCTGTTCCCTCAGCTATCTGAACTAGAATTACTGCTCTCGTGTTCAGTTTCTTATGGTCCGGTAAAAATGAGCTAGTCAAACGAGATGTTGTATATCAACCTCGTGACCAAGGTGGATTAGGTCTGATAAACATCCTGTTAAAAAATCAAGCACTCTTACTACGTTTGTTAAAACAAATTTGTGATGAAGATGCAAATATGAAATGGATTTTTCTTGCCAGATATTGGATCGGTCGTAGCCTCTCAAAATATTCGACATTGTGGTCCTTTCTAAGGAGTAACAGCACCCCTAACTCTCTATACCGTCCTTCGTTGTATGATATCTTACTATCGCTTGTCAACTGCTTTATTTCTGATATTAAACAGCTTCACTTTGATGGTTTAAATGTTCGAAACTTATACAAACTAATTTTAAAGAACCTCCTGATTGAACCTCGCTCACAGGAAACATGGGAGATCATTGTTCAGTCACGCTCCCTCCCTTGGAAATGTATATGGTCCTCCTCTCTCTTCGGTCTTTCTACTGGATATGAAAATGACGTGTCGTGGAAAACAACCCATCGTGTCTTAAAAACATTAGACTATCTTAAATCTTGGGGCTGCAAAACGGATGGCTTATGCAAACGTTGTAGCATTTTCGAGACTATTGAGCATGTCTTTTTAGAATGCCCTGTTGCCATAGAGACTTGGATTAATTTCAAAGGAATTTTACAGTCTCTTGGCGGTCCAGAGTTCGACCTATCAACCGAAACTGTTTTCCTCCGTGTACTCCCGGCAACCGCTAACTTTGTTTGTAGACCTTTGCCTTTATATTTAATAAAACTTATGTGCTATCACATATGGAATAGCAGGTGTAAAGGCGTGTACGACAAAAAAGTTACAAACAAGTAAGGAAATTATTTTACGTGATAAATTACGTGATAGAGTCACTGCTGCCTTCAATACTTCCTCACAAGATGGTGGAAAATCATTAAGAATGTTTACCGTTAATAATATCATTGCGTATGTAGAAAATAATTCTATTCATTTTAATTTTTAACCATCTGCATCTATCAATTACATTTAATTATGATCTTGATCTGCCTAAGAATATTTTGGTTTGATACTACAGTGAAAAATAAAACAAACCAACCAATACAACATTGTACTAAGTAAGCCTTTCTTAGTATATAATAATTTTTTTTGCTGTTTAATTTTATGCATGGAATTAATTGGTATGATTGTATTAACTATTCTTCAACTTAGAAGTATAATTGTAATTAATCTGATTTCATGTACACTGCCCTTGCCATGTCTATGGGGGGCCTGGAGGTGTACGTACTGCTTAACAGGGGGTACCTCCAAAAAATATAAAATGAAAAAAAAAAGTATCTGTTCTTATCAGCTTAATATCTGATATGCACCCAAGGGTGCTCCAATATTAAACTGATTTTTGGAATTGGTCCGTGGGTCTGAAGCTTGCTTCACCCCGGACACGGGTTGTCCTGGTATGGCAGTGCCGCCATGGATGGCCCACCCCCTCATCTTCAAGTGTAAATGTAAAACAAGCAACACAGCAATCCTTCCACTATGCCACATCTCTGTCTGTCGTCATCGTCTTGCCAACAGCAATGCAGCAACATGCCGATGTCTTGCCAATCCACCTCTAATATTCCACTACATCAACTATTGGTATAGCCACCTTGAACAGCATGTGTTCTGTCCTTCTTTATTCGACCTTTCACCACAGCATAGCTTCACTGGCTTCCGACAGCGACGTGTATTACCAAAGCTGTTCTCATCCTTTGCTAATCTCAATTGAATGGCAGTGCCACCCTTTCACTTGTGGTCTGTTACGGATGTACCACATTTGAAACGAAAAGTTCCTCAACGACGCTCCCTTGGCAAGAAAAATCTGCATACTTACCTGACGGGGAAGAAGTGTCTCAACATGGACCCGTCAGGTAATAGTCCCGTGTTAGAAGAAGAAGAAAAAGTGCAGTCGAAAAGCTAGAGTGATTTAGCCGAAGAAGAAGAAGATGATTCCCACATGAGAAGTAATGACGAAGAAGAAGAAGAAAGCTGACAAAAGGCATTAGAAGAACATGAACGCTCACAACGCAAGAGATCACTCACGGTGTCCTCGGTTCAGTCCCAGGACAGGCCAGGTAATCCAGACTCATTTTCAAGTAGATTAAAAATTTCGCAGCAACAACAGAACAACAACAACATCAAACTACGAGGCATAAAGTTTTTCACTAGCCCTTCAATCAATGTTGATATTATCACAACAATACACAAAGCTCTCAACGACCCTTGTGCAATCAATCAATTACAGAAAATGCCATCTCGCCAGGGCCATCAGAACTGGAATGCTGTGTTATCATCTCCACAGCTGGTTGACGTCCTCTTATCCAAAACCATTTTCTTGCCATCTCAACCACAACATCCCCTCCCCATTTCACCAATCAAACAACGTCTAACTCTCATTACAATTCCATTTATTTCACCAGAGATCTCCAACCAACAAGTAGCTCATGAATTGTCACTGCATGGAAAAATCATTAATGTATGGAACCAAACTTATCAAGAATTCCCTTCAATTTCAACAGGCAAACGACTCGTAACCATTTATCCAGACCCAGACAATCCATTGCCACCGTTCATAATCATATCTGGTCAAAAGATTTTAATTTCATTCCGAGGGCGTCAACCAGTTTGTATGCACTGTAACTCGAAACATCATCAAACATTTCAGTGCACTCTAAAGGATCTTCGGCTTTGCTTTCACTGTGGACATGACGGACATCAGTACAAAGACCGTGATATTAGACAGAATGGTGAACGACCAACCACACACTATACCGGTCGCATGCGTCTATCCAGTGAGGGCAGTGACAGCAATGTTACTGGTGAAATAAATGAGGACAATGAAAGTAATATAGTTATCCTGTCTGAAAACGAAAGTGACATGGATCACCCAAAAGGTCCAGCCTACAGGCTGCGACCTTTGCCTGCTCGTGGTCATACCTGGGAAGACAATGACATCAGTGGACCATCCTCTTCATCTGCAAAGTCAAACTCATCAACACCAACCATTCCATCTGGCTTTGATTTCACAAGTGATTCATCAACATCACTTCAAATTGTTTCATCAGCAGATGCATCCTTATCACAGACGTCTCCATCTCAATCATTGCTAGAAGTTGCATCATCCAACAATGCACCCCCTCTATCTCCACAGGTGAGTTCTGTGTCAGTAGCAGAATCACTCTTCGCATATCCACCTTCAACAGCTAATCCGCCTACACCTACTATATCACATTCAAACAATTCAACACTCTCAAATACACAAACCACTACCTGCAATTCAAAGCGTCCAATGGCATCATCATCTTCATCACAAAGCACAGTGCAGTCTAGATAAGAGAGCGAAGTAAGGGAAAGCAAAATGCGGATGAAGAAGAAAAAGTTGAAAAAATGATTGACATTATATGGCTTCCATCTTTATTATCCTTACTTCCCCCTTTATTCTTAATTTTTTTAGGTGAATTGTGGCCTTAAACTGAAATAAAAAATGCCTTCCCCCGCTTAGCATCAATGTCAATGGGTTGAATGACAACCTGAAGGCAGAAGCAATTTTGACAAAGACCTTCTGGGATATCATTGGGGAGCATTTTACAAGAGTTGCTAATGCCTGCTTTGAATTACAACAACTTTCCCACTCTCAAAGCGTAAGCTTAATTTCAACACTTTACAAGAAAGGTGACAAAAGTAATCTAGGTAATTGGAGACCAATAAGTTTGCTCAATGTTGACTATAAGATCATTGCAAAAACTCTTGCCAATCGTTTACGAGATGTATTATCAACCATTGTTTCTGAAGATCAAACATGTAGTGTTCCAAATAGATCAATTTTGTCAAACGGACATATATTAAGAGATCTTATTTACTATGCGGAAAATGAAAATCTCCCAGCAGCCCTTCTATCCTTAGATCAAATGAAAGCCTTTGACCGTGTAACCTGGAATTTCCTTTTCAAAACCCTAGAAAGCTTTGGTTTTGGGCCACAATTCATTTCATATATTAAAACATTGTATTCTAATATTAATAGTCGTGTTAAAGTAAATGGGTACATCTCTGCCCCATTCCCCTTGGTAGGGGAGTGAGGCAGGGATGTCCCCTATCCCCCTTATTATATGTCCTAGTTTCCGAAATTTTTGCCATCTCTATAAGAAAAAACCAAGACATTACTGGTATTACAATTAAAAATGTAGAATTTAAAATTACCCAGTATGCTGATGACACTACAATAATCCTGCAAGGTGAACGGTCCATCAAATCAACTTTTGATTGTGTCCGAGATTTTGAAATGGCATCAGGTGCTAAGATAAACAAAGCAAAAAGCAATGGAATTTGGCTTGGTAGATACAAAAACAGATCAAATAATCCATATAATTTAAAATGGGGCAGGGAAGCATTAAAAATCCTTGGTGTTTTTCATGGCCCTGTTTTGAAAGAAAAAGAAACTTGGGACCCACGTGTAAACAAATTCTGTAAAACTTTAGACCTTTGGACTTCTCGTGATCTTTCCTTGAGGGGGAGGGCTGTGGTTGCAAACCAGCTGGCCAGCTCGGTCTTCTGGTACACTGCAGCCATATATCCACTTCCCCAGTGGGTCCTCATAAAAATTAATGACAGACTTTGGAAGTTCATTTATCAGAATAAAAAAGATCCTATTAAACGTACACAAGCAAGACTTCCATATGAATTAGGGGGGTTGAACATAATAGATATTGAAAAGAAAGCTGATGCCATAAAATTATCTTGGATTTCAAAATATCTTCAAAATGAAAATAACTCTAAATGGAAAGCACTGTTCACCTTGAACTTTGATGAGTATAAGAATTTCAACATTGGTGCCAAAATTTTTAAATGCCATTTACGTTCGATTGAAATGAAACATGTCCCGCAGTTTTATCGAGATGTCCTTAAATGTTTTGCAGCAAATTTTTCTGAACTTCGACTAAAACCCACGGAAATTGAAGGAATTTACAATGAACCTCTATTTGACAATTTCTACACACACGTTGATACCAGTAATGCTTGGATACAAGCTAACATTACAACAATACAAGACATTTGTTATGAATTTACAAATGGATTCTTACCTTCCAATGCCCTGAATGAATTAATCCCTTCTGGTTTCTCAGACAGTTTCTACTCCAAATTGAAATCACGTTTACCCCCTGAATGGAAAGCAAAAATAACAACTGAGTGCAGCAATGAAAGAAGTTTATCTGATGATTTTTATATTAAAAATACCAAAGATGAATATGTTTTATTTTCATCTCTGAATTGCAAAGCAATTTACAATATGCTCATCTTGAAAGATCAAAATGTTGTTCTTCAGAAATTTAGGGTTTTTTGGGAACAAAAAATAGGTTTTATCAACTGGCCAAGACGCTTTAAAATTTTATTCAAAAGAAATCATGACAGAAAATCTGCTAACATTCAGTGGAAGTTCCATCAGCTTTGCCTCCCTACCTATGAAAGATTGTATAGACATAGGATTGTCCAAACCCTGCATCACAGCTGTTTCACGCAAGAATGAAGTTACGATTAGGCCTAAATCCGACTGCGCCTCGCGAAAAATTAAATACTCATTTAAAACTATTATATTTGAAAATTATTGTATACGAAATTGTTCAGTATTAAATTCTGAATCTTTTGAATGCTGATTAGTTGAAATTAGGCAAGTACTGGCGTGGCAAATATCGAACCAAACTTTGAATGAAATCACGTGTCTTGGAGAAGGGAAATCAACTTCGTATAGTGATAAAATCTTAACTTGGAGAAAAAACGGAGTCAGAGTCCTGAGAAACTTATAGTTTGATCTCAAGCAATCTATTTTTTGCAATTCATGAAGTTTGATTTACAAATATATACAGAATACCTCTATTTTTTGTGGGCCTTGAATTTTCGTTTCCATCAACAAATTATCAAACTCTTCACATTGGTACTTCATACCTTCTGGAGTTTAGTATGTTCATACTTTTTAAACTCTACTACTTGGAAATTTCGGTTATAGTAACTCAAATTTATAGTCAAACAGAAAAAAATCAAATGTTAACCAAAAAGTGAACAAGAACTTAAGAGCAAAAAAATTGCATACCAAGAAAATCAGTTAACAAAACACGCCATAAATCCTTAGTGCAGACCCGTCCAATGCGTCTACTTACAAATATAGCAAATTTATTTTTTGGTTTATTTTCGAGAGCATTTATGCAAACAGGCTAACGAAAATGGAAGGATGAATGTTTAATAAAATTCTACTATCCTGCCTAATAAGGAAAAGACTAAAAAGTTTTTAATTTTGGACTTAGAATAGACTGAAAAGGATATACATCATATTTAACACTGAACATTTTTAACAAAACACAAAAGGAATCAGTGAACAATGTATTTACAATTGTGTGTGAGGGATGTGCAGTACCGTGGGTGGGCATCTTTTGAGGCATCTTGACTACCATGATTGCTGTGGGGAGGCATCTTAGAGTAAGGTAGCAGATGTGCAGTATGGTTGGGTTCACCTTTGCCATTCACATTCGCCACTGTACTCCAAGATGCCTTCCCATGGCAATCATGGTATTGCCCCACAATACTGAATATGCACTAAAATACTGCAAACCCCAACCGTACCGCACACACATAAGGGGTGAGTATAGCAGATTTATTAATTACTCTATCAGTGCAAATTATTCAAACATTTCTGGATTGCAAATTCTGCAGTACTTTCCTCCATCTGCGCCTGTTCTGAAAAGCTTTCTATCATTGCGATTATCTTTGCATTTCTTACAAATTCTAGATACTCTCTTCAGCAAACTCTTTGGTGCTTGGCTTCGTAATTCTTGTCTTTTCATGAGAAGTTGCATTTTCTCTGAAGGATTGCGCACACAAACCAATTGTCGTAGCTCTATATTGACCGCTGCGTGAAGGCTCTCACCTTCTTCTTCTGTAAGAAGCCCAAGTGTCTTAAATCTGTCAGCAAAATGTGGGATGCTGAAAACACACTCGTGAATCTTTCTTGTTATGTTAGAGTTTTTAAACAAGGAAAGAGTTCTCCAAATCTGTAGCAATGCTGCTTCAACAGAGCGATTTCAATCTCAGTTAAGAATCTGCTTTTCAAAAACATAAGGGACTGAATATTCTGGAACACTTCGAATATTTGCAAAAACTTTTTATGATCTTCATGCTGGTCGGCGATTACATTACACAGTTTATGATAGTTTTTAAGGACCAACTTACAATGGTTTCCAACAAATACGTTACCATGATAGGCTTGTCTTACTACCTTTATCTCACTTAAGCATTGGTTCAATGCCAGTTCTCTAGGTCCCATCTCATTTTCTTTTCTCGCCTTTAATCCATCACATTCAGTTGTTAAATTGATAATTTCTATTTTTAATTTGTCCTCTTGATCCAAAGTCTCGCTGATCTTATTATTTAGGATTTCAATGGAATTTTCTTTAATTATTCCTTGACATCTAAGGCAGGTATATCCTTCTTGAGTACCAAGAGACAATTCTTCGCTTGGCGTCAAGCATTCGCAAAGTGCATGTAGCCAGTTGTCACACGAGTCACACTGCACCCACTGAACATTATGGTCATACTGGTTAATACAACAAACAAGAGATTTGCATATTTCTTGGCTCTGCCGTTTTTTTGGCCCTGTTTGGGATTCTCGTGCTATACGGACATTTTCATCTCTATCACCAGCAATCACTGCTATAAACCGCTCAACCCTGTTTTCCATCTCTGTTACTGTTTCCCCCAAACTTTCCATGTCTTGATTCTTCTGCGAAAGTTCGAGGCTCTTCTGTTCCCATTCTATCTCCACATTTGCTTTCTCTTCTTCTTCTCGACTAGGGAATTCTTCATTATCTATGCCTTTGCACTTCTCCAACAAAAGATTGTAGAGCAGCAAAGTGATTCCAAGTAATATATGGAGTGTTGGTGGGACAACGTGATGCAGATCTTTGATTGGGAAGGGCATCTTCTCGAAAACTTTGCAATGATGTTTTCCGTTTTCACGCAAATTTCCATTATTTCTGTTGTCGCAAAGATTCTCGTTGAATGATCTTAAGTAATGTTCAACTGTGCGCTCTTCAATAATACAATGTTCAGGACTGTGTGGCTTACCACCGTGATTTCGGAGGTGTTCCAAAGTAACGAGATCGGAAGAGCTTGGGAAAGATGCTGCTGATCCTTGATGACCCAGCATATCATCAATAAAATGGAAATCTCCACCAAGAAATACTCTCGTCTTTCGACCATCAATCTTCATCTCCTGAACCTCTTGAATTGCCGAGATGTAATAGCAATGTCCCTTCCACATATTCTCTATAATATCAGATCCCTCATACATACAATAAATATGGACATTGTCGACTGACCCCGATATTGTACTGTTTATTATTTCAACGTGAAATTTCATATGACTTCCCCCCTTGTCACCCCCAAACAACAACCAGATTTCGTTATTGAACATCTTGGGGTCTTTCTCACCAGGAATTTCTTCAAATATAGATTCAATGAATCGCGGCAAATTTGTAACCCGAACAAAAGGGAGCAGGGATGTATTTTCACATGTTGCTGTTCTTTTCAAATTCATCATGCCTCCTTCCACCGACAACGAGTCAACATGTGGCGTCTGAGAAACTTCTTTGTCCCTCATTTTCTTTTCTGATGGCCAAAAATTTACCCCTAGCTTCGTCAAACAGCATCTCAAGTCCCGCACTTTATTCATGGGTAGTCGAGCCAAGGCTTTCAAATTAACGGCATCTTCTACTGTGATCTTGGTTGGGCTACTTTCTGGAAATAAGTCTGGTCTTTGGCGTGCAACTTCCTTAAACAGCAATTTCATCTCCTCTTCATCATTACTCCCAGACAGAGCTTGTAAAATTGATAAAGCTTGTTTTCCTCTTTCCCTTAACGTCTCATGACTTACCTCAGAATTTGGCCGTGCAGATGTGATCTTGGCGTAAGAGCCTGCTTTTCCACTTGTTATTTGCTGGTTTGCCTTTGATTTAACCCCATATCTAACTCCATTCAGTACCCCATCACTATCTGATACTAAGTGCATAAGATCGTCTTTGACAACACCCGAAAGCTCTGTCGAAGTGCCTTTTGAACATTTCTTACTCAAAGCAGAAGCAGAAGTCTCTGGAATCTCTTTTTTCTTTCTTGTAATACCACTTTTCAGACCTCCCAATCGACCCTTGTATGTGGCCAGTAAACGTTTCATTTCTTCAATCTTTGCTTCCAAACTTACATTTTTTGTTTCACATTCGAATATTGCATTGTGAAGCTCGTCTGAGATTGCTTGACATTTTGTATTTAACACATTTACTTCTTGCCTATTTTCTTCTACGATTTCTCCTTTGATAATCTCAAAATCTCTGAGAATACTATCTTTTGCTTCACTTAGCTTTTCATTCTCCGTTTTCAGCTTCTTAACCAATTCTTTGGACTTTTTTTGTTCATCTTTCAAAAATTCGTTTTCCAGTCTTAACCTCCGCTTCCTTGGTGTTTCAGGGGTCTTTGGTGTCGAAGGCGTGGTAGTAGAGAGATCAAAAGACTCTTCTAGCTTTAAACTTAACTGATCTTTCTTTCTTCGGATTTTAGTGACTTCATTTTGTAACTTTTTCGTTATTTTCCTTATCACATCAAAGGATGGCAGCTCATAGTTCTCCGGAATCAAATTCGATAAAATATTTCGTATTGTTTTGCTGCTGTAAATTCTTTGGAAAGTTCAACTATAACCCCGTTTTTAATTTTTTTTACATCTTCAACCCTAACGTAAGAAGATTCTGTTATATTTTCTTCATTTAGTCCGAGCTCTTGCATATACATGGTCATAAAACATTTAACTGTTCTGTCAAATCATAACAACGTGGACTGATGTTGTGAAAAATCAGTTGATAAATTCGAAATCCGGCGTGGTAAACAGGATACTTGAATATTTTAAATGGCAAAGTTTTGGAGCACATACAATGTCTAATTATAAATAAAACACGTTTTTTTTATTGTTACAGCAACAAAATAACATCTGGCCAAAGCTTGAAAAACAAAAATACCGACCGGAAAATGAGTCCAAAGGTTAAATTTTGTTTTTTCGTTTACTTGTCAATGCATGATTGCCTTTGGCCAGGCCTCATTCGAAAGCCCTGTTTTCACTTTTTCATTTAATATCAAAACGAGGCCATAATTCCATAATGGCCGCTTGCCAAAGGCACTTGAACGATAGCAACTGACGCGAAATTTGGATGAAGTTGAACCGAAATTCTAAAGTTATGCTCAAATTTATTAAGGAATTTTAGATCGTAAGAAAAGCTGAACAATAAGAAATAGATATAGAAGCGTTATTTAATGAAAGAGCTACATTTTCATGTTTCTTTCACAAGAATACGTGCAGGAACAGGTATGTCAGAATAACTTCTAAATTGACGAACGTTATAAATTTTTTTATTCTTGGCGGGTTCGTGCAGAAATTTCCTCTGACTTCATTCTTTGATTTCAGGGTGACGAAACAGCTGTGGCATGTCAAAGATGCAATTCCTATGATGAAACTTCACTTCATGCCTTTTTCAATTGTACCCCTGTAAGTAAACTGTGGAAATTTGTATTCAAACTTGTAAAGAAAATCAACCCCACCCTCAATCTAAACAACATTTGTAAGTTTGTTATCCTTGGTTTTTACGAATATAAACCCGACTTACCTGTAGAAAACCTTTTACGAGATGCAGCTTTTTCAGTCATTTGGAAAACAAGAAATTATTTTTGGCAACAAAAGAGATGACTTGAAAAACAGATTCATCTTCAAAGTTATTTTCAAACTCAAAGAAGAACATTTCATTGCTTCACAAGATGTTGAAACTCTCAATCTTTTTGAACAAAAATTGTGTCAAAATGGTGTCCTTGCATCCCTTGATAATCGAAAACTCAAATAAACATCCCATGAGACTTGACTCGTTTTCATTTCCACGATTTCTGTTTTTTTTCTCTCTCCTTTTTTTCCTGCTTCACTTTTCCGTTTTTCCTTTTATTTTAAGAACTATTATTGCGTTTATTAAATTGTTTATTTATTTGTTTCAATGTTTGAATTTTTTTAACTTAGAATTAGAGAATTTCAATTGTAGTTTAATAAGTATTTAATTAGTTGTAGTTTATTCATTTAGTTTCAACATTAGAATTGTATAGTATTGGGCTTGCTTAGGTTAGTTTAATTAGGTTGTTAAGTATTTATTAATTTCATTAGTTGTAGTTTTATCATTAGTTGAGTAGGTATTTATTAAGATTAGTTGTAGTTAGAGTTTTGTAGTATTAAGTTTATTAGAATAGATATTTGTTGTAGTTTCATGTAGTTAGAATAATTTAGTTAAATTTTAAATTAGAAATGAACAATTGAACAATGAACAATTAATTAATACACAGTGAACATTCAGAGAGGAATTTCAATTTCTATTTAATTTAAATTATTTTAACTTGTATATATGTTGAGTTAATTGGAAAAATTAAACGGGCGTAGGCCTAGCTCAAAAAAAAAAATTGATCAACAAGGAGATTCTTTTTCCATTGCAGTTCGGTTTGGCTGACCCCTGCGATTACCGCAAACGTTGGTAACTTGACCGTACAATTTCTGGTAGTGGGGACCTGCGTTCGCGCTAGTCCCCTTCCAATAGTACTAATGTCAATTTCTGACACATGTCAGCACACCACCACGACTTGCCAGCTACCAGGCATCTCTAGACACCAAAATTCCCTTACTCTACAAAGAGTGTGCAAGTTACCGACTGTTTGCCGTTTTCCACAGCTTCCGCTCCAGTTGCCGGAAGATACACCACTGTTTCCCACATTCGTACAGCCGCAACCGGAAGCCCATCCTTTCCAACACTATTAAAGAGCAAGCTGGGCTTCCACGAATGTCACACCTGCTGTTCCAACTGGCCAGAGTCCTCACCACACATTCTCAGCAGCGCTTCACACCTGCCAAGATCTACCCCAATCCATCCACTTCGTATGGATCAGACGGTACACGTACATGTGCATGGGCACACTTCTGCGTCTCTAGCCTGCAGTGTCATGCGCACTCGGCCCTTTAGCTTTTGCCTACGATCATACCATCATGAATATACTGGTTCTCGTCCGATCACCTCAGTCAAGCATGGTTGGGCCAGGTCAGTACCTGGATGGGTGACCGCCTGGGAAAACCTGGTGTTGTAGGCTTCACTCTTTGCAATTCCAGTCCTTCTTTGCAACCGACGTATTTATCCAGGTATTGCACACATGGACTGGCAATTCCGTGTCGCCGTCCTGCACCCACGTGTGATTGCAACACGTGTGGAGTCGCGACGAGAAGCAAAGACTAGTTCGTTTTCGCTTCTTGGCCTTTTGGCTAAGCTCTACTCATTTGAGCCGCAACAGGAAACTGAGGAGCTCACCCCATTGTTCTTTGGGGTCAAAGGTAATATAGTCTAGGCTATAAATAACCTGGCATCTCTTGATTGGCAGGCAGTGACCTTTGGATTCTACTGACCTAAAGATTTTGCTGAATCGCATCTATTGTGGTTAAAAATTTTCTTGAATCACATCTATTGTGGTAACGACTTTGGTTAATCATATCTATTGTGGTAATATTTTTTCAAGATTTAAACCATCATGGCTTATGCTGCTGCTGCTGCTCCAACATCTCGAATTACCATGTATTCACAAGCAAATTCCTTTCCTACGGCAACTGGTGCCTTTGGCAGACTAAAACGTCCCAACTCCGTCTCTCTATGTGTGCCAACAGGCTGTAAAGTGGATCCAAAAGAAATATACGAAATCTGCCAGGACACCTTCGAATTACGTCCTATTTCCTTATCGAAAAGCACCAGTGGCGATATCATTATCACAACTAAAGATCCTGAAGAAAAGAAAAAGATCATGAAGTTTGCAGCTGTCAAAGTCCGCTCTGGTGAAACTCTAGGGATTTTTGATCCAGCCTCCACAATCGCCTTTGTGAATGTTTACAGCGTTCCCTTTGAGCTGCATGATGACGCCGTCGTCAGGAAGCTTGAGAGGTATGGTAAGGTTCTTAGCATCCGCCGAGGTCACCATGCTCTGATGCCAGAATGTGAGAATGGAATCCGTCATCTGCGAATGAATCTGAGGCAAGCTATCCCTTCATTCATTCACTTTGGTAGCGAATCTTTCCGTGTTCGTTACACTGGCCAGCCGGAGACATGCAGAAGATGCGACCAGCTAGGTCACAATGCAAGTAATTGCCGCCGTTCCCGTTGCTTCAACTGTGGCAAAATGGACCACACCATCACAGCTTGTCCTCTGAACAAAATTTGCGCGATATGTGGCTCTGCCCGACATGACATTTCTGAGTGTGTCGAGTGGACGCCTCACAAAGATGATTTCGAAAATTTGGAATGGATATCCACAGTCAAGTCATGGCAGCAGTAGGCGAAAGTCAAGCTCCGGAAGAAGATGAGACGAATGAAGATAACGAGGAAGATGTTGATGAACCCGCTGGAGTGGATGAAGACAAAGATGACGGCAACGAGGCTGATGATGACGAGGATGATGAGGAGCAAAGCGATCCGGAAAAGAATTCACCCACTCTTGCTCCAAACACCGAAGAAGAGCCAACGCCATCCACCCTACCAGATCCTGCCCCGCCAAATCCTTTTGCCAATATTGCCTTTAACCAGACTGGAAAAAGACAACAATTCTCATTCACACCAAAACAATATTAACAACCCAAGAATTTAGATTTTGATGGACTGCTTAGACAGACCAGACCCTATTTCATCAGACTACTATTGTGATTTAGTTTTCTTTTGTTTTGTTAAGGATTATTTTTGTTATCTTTATGGGTAATTAGTGTCGACGCCTACATTGGCATACCGTAAAAACCAGACCCTAGGACGTGAGACCTTTAGGACCATTAAGTACTGATATCAAAAAGGACCGTTAACACCAGAAGGTATTCGCCTTCTAAGAACAATAGAAGATCGCAGTACGCTGTCAGTCCAGGTTTTCTTAGTAGTGGTACTTCCGCTAGTTGGCTGCCTGCCCTCTCTTACGTCTCTCAGTAGAATTGCAGAAGAAAAACGACAACTTTTATTTTCGAACAAGACATGTTTCGGATTACTCAATCCATCTTCAGTTAATGAGAAATTAAAATAAAAACGTTGAATTTATTACAAAGCTAGGTAACAATAATAATTTAAAGAGGCAAAAGGAAAAGATCTAAAAACCTAATTACAATTAAAGTGTAAAAACAAAGAAAAAAACAAAGAAAAACAAAAACGCCGAAACTATTATACTAAAGTCAAATTATAATGGTAAAGCTGCCTATTGAGAGAGGGCTTCTCCCAAGATATGTGTAAGGCTTCCTTGATTTTTAATTGAAAAGACGTGTGGGCGGTATCCAGAACTGTAAAAGAGTCCTCAGAGCAAAATTCACGACAACCAGGAGAGTCCTTAAAATGTTTAAGAATGTGTGAATTCTTATCTGTGACCAAATGCTCACGGATCCGTGTAGAAAGATGGCGGCTTGTTTCCCCGACATAAGATGCGTTACTGCATCCGGCACAAGAAAATTTGTAAACTACACGAGATCTGAGGCATTTGGGCACAGAATCCTTAACCTTAAACAAATTACGTAATTTAAAGGATGTGAAAATAAGTTTAATATCTAAATCAGAACAATAACGTTTAACAATATTCTTAATTTTATGCTTGGTGGCAAGAGAGAAACGCCCAATGTAAGGAAGCTTCAAATAGCTGGGGCTAACCGTTTCCTGTAAGATGAGACACTATTGGGAGAAGAATTAGAACCTGTTGTGCGTTTCTTATCGAGATATGATCGAATAACCTTTTCAATGATATAGGAAGGGTAAAGATTCTTATTAAAGATCTTAGTTAATTCTTTTATATCACTTTGGAAACCCCTTTCAGTGTTATTTATCTTATATGTACGATCAACAAGATTTCTAATAAGACCGATCTTGTAAGTAAATGCAGTAAAACTAAAAAAGTTGGTGAGGAGGCCCGTATATGTCTTCTTACGATAAACAGATGTTAAACTCGACCCTGAATTACTATTACTAACAAGAACGTCCAGAAAAGGCAATTTATTATCAACCTGTTTTTCCATGGTGAATTTGATGTTGTTGTGTTGTTTATTTATGAAATCAAAGAATAATAGCGCGTCCTGTTCGTTCTTAAAAAGGCAGAACGTGTCGTCAACGTAACGACGGTAAAATAAAATATCCGAATCCGTGTAAGAACTGACCCAAATCTTTTCATGGTGACCCATGAAAAGGTTAGCCAAAACTGGGGCAAGTGGCGATCCCATGGCAACTCCATCGACCTGGTCATAGCAATTACCATTAAATAAAAAATGGGTTTGTGCCGTGGCAAAGGAAAATAAACTTTCTTAAGATCTTCGTTGCTAATTTTGAAATCTGGGTAGGCCTTAAAATGTAATCAACAGCTAACTGGATACATTCTTCTAATGGAATATTTGTAAAAAGACTTTCGACGTCAAAAGAAACCATTCTAATTCTTCTCCCAATGGTGTCTCATCTTACAGGGAAACGGTTAGCCCCAGCTATTTGAAGCTTCCTTACATTGGGCGTTTCTCTCTTGCCACCAAGCATAAAATTAAGAATATTGTTAAACGTTATTGTTCTGATTTAGATATTAAACTTATTTTCACATCCTTTAAATTACGTAATTTGTTTAAGGTTAAGGATTCTGTGCCCAAATGCCTCAGATCTCGTGTAGTTTACAAATTTTCTTGTGCCGGATGCAGTAACGCATCTTATGTCGGGAAACAAGCCGCCATCTTTCTACACGGATCCGTGAGCATTTGGTCACAGATAAGAATTCACACATTCTTAAACATTTTAAGGACTCTCCTGGTTGTCGTGAATTTTGCTCTGAGGACTCTTTTACAGTTCTGGATACCGCCCACACGTCTTTTCAATTAAAAATCAAGGAAGCCTTACACATATCTTGGGAGAAGCCCTCTCTCAATAGGCAGCTTTACCATTATAATTTGACTTTAGTATAATAGTTTCGGCGTTTTTGTTTTTCTTTGTTTTTCTTTGTTTTTTACACTTTAATTGTAATTAGGTTTTTTAGATCTTTTCCCTTTTGCCTCTTTAAATTATTATTGTTACCTAGCTTTGTAATAAATTCAACGTTTTTATTTTAATTTCTCATTAACTGAAGATGGATTGAGTAATCCGAAACATGTCTTGTTCGAAAATAAAAGTTGTCGTTTTTCTTCTGCAATTTCTCGCAAATGCGCTGTTAAACAGAAACTTCGCTAATATAATACACGACTTGGCGTCAAAATATAATGGAAAATTACGGATTGGTGATTTTCGAAAGTTGGAGAAGCTCTCCATCAAAGCAAAGAAAGCAAGATTGGATTCAAACTTTCTTCAAAATTGCAAGAACTTCAACGTGTTTCCAAAGTTCATTTGCTTCGATCTACCAAACACACATCCAAGAGATGTTACAGCAATTAGGAAAAGGTTGTTGAGAAGCGCGATTGTCAAACGGAATAAGGAACTACGAAAATTGGAAAATGATAGAGATAAACAAATTGATCTGGTGAAGAAAGAAATTAGTGGTCTGGACTTCTACTTGATCAAGAAAGCCCTGGCAAAGAACATCGACAAGCAAGTCTCGAATGTTGTTAAAACTCATGAAAAGAAATTAAAAAATCTGACCAAGAACAAAGTTTTGCCTTTTCGTCATTCAGAAACTGTGATCAACATTTCATCTTACGCACTTTCAGACGAAGAATTGGAAGCCCTAAAAGACGGCCTTACGCACTCGATTTGTCCGCCTAAACTCAATGCCTCTGAAATACATGCTTGTTTTGAATCAGTACATCGTGTGATGATCAACAAACTCAGAAATAAAGAAGATTCAGGTAAACTAAAGACTGATTTAGCCCACGTAGCAAAAACTTATATCTCGTCTTATCGTCCTTCATCTAAAGATCTTAAAAGGTTTCGTATTCTGAAAAATCTTAGTAAAAACAAAATATTGTAGTCTTAAAGCCCGACAAAGGTAACGGAGTAGTAGTCCTAGACAGGAGTGTATATGATCAAGGTATTCTTAGAATAATTGAAGATGCATCTAAATTTCATATGCTAGGCGAAGATCCCACGGTTATGCGTGAAGGTAAGTTACAGCGTTTTCTTAGGTCGTTAAAAAGAAAGGTGTTATTGATAATGAAATTTACGATAAGGTCTATCCATCTGGTTCACAGCCTGGTAGAATATATGGTTTACCCAAGATGCATAAGGCTCGTTCTCCCAATGCACCACCCCCTTTTCGTCCTATAGTTTCGTCAGTTCAAACCTACAATTATGCTTTAGCTAAGTATTTATGTTCCTTACTAGATCCGGTCATTCCCAAAGATTATTGTGTCAAGGATACGTTTTCATTTGTCGAAGAGGTTAATAATTTAAGCACCTATGATAATTTCATGGTTTCTTTTGACGTCGAAAGTCTTTTTACAAATATTCCATTAGAAGAATGTATCCAGTTAGCTGTTGATTACATTTTAAGGCCTACCCAGATTTCAAAATTAGCAACGAAGATCTTAAGAAGTTATTTTCCTTTGCCACGGCACAAACCCATTTTTATTTAATGGTAATTGCTATGACCAGGTCGATGGAGTTGCCATGGGATCGCCACTTGCCCCAGTTTTGGCTAACCTTTTCATGGGTCACCATGAAAAGATTTGGGTCAGTTCTTACACGGATTCGGATATTTTATTTTACCGTCGTTACGTTGACGACACGTTCTGCCTTTTTAAGAACGAACAGGACGCGCTATTATTCTTTGATTTCATAAATAAACAACACAACAACATCAAATTCACCATGGAAAAACAGGTTGATAATAAATTGCCTTTTCTGGACGTTCTTGTTAGTAATAGTAATTCAGGGTCGAGTTTAACATCTGTTTATCGTAAGAAGACATATACGGGCCTCCTCACCAACTTTTTTAGTTTTACTGCATTTACTTACAAGATCGGTCTTATTAGAAATCTTGTTGATCGTACATATAAGATAAATAACACTGAAAGGGGTTTCCAAAGTGATATAAAAGAATTAACTAAGATCTTTAATAAGAATCTTTACCCTTCCTATATCATTGAAAAGGTTATTCGATCATATCTCGATAAGAAACGCACAACAGGTTCTAATTCTTCTCCCAATAGTGTCTCATCTTACAGGGAAACGGTTAGCCCCAGCTATTTGAAGCTTCCTTACATTGGGCGTTTCTCTCTTGCCACCAAGCATAAAATTAAGAATATTGTTAAACGTTATTGTTCTGATTTAGATATTAAACTTATTTTCACATCCTTTAAATTACGTAATTTGTTTAAGGTTAAGGATTCTGTGCCCAAATGCCTCAGATCTCGTGTAGTTTACAAATTTTCTTGTGCCGGATGCAGTAACGCATCTTATGTCGGGGAAACAAGCCGCCATCTTTCTACACGGATCCGTGAGCATTTGGTCACAGATAAGAATTCACACATTCTTAAACATTTTAAGGACTCTCCTGGTTGTCGTGAATTTTGCTCTGAGGACTCTTTTACAGTTCTGGATACCGCCCACACGTCTTTTCAATTAAAAATCAAGGAAGCCTTACACATATCTTGGGAGAAGCCCTCTCTCAATAGGCAGCTTTACCATTATAATTTGACTTTAGTATAATAGTTTCGGCGTTTTTGTTTTCTTTGTTTTTTCTTTGTTTTTACACTTTAATTGTAATTAGGTTTTTAGATCTTTTCCTTTTGCCTCTTTAAATTATTATTGTTACCTAGCTTTGTAATAAATTCAACGTTTTTATTTTAATTTCTCATTAACTGAAGATGGATTGAGTAATCCGAAACATGTCTTGTTCGAAAATAAAAGTTGTCGTTTTTCTTCTGCAATTTCTCGCAAATGCGCCATTAAACAGAAACTTCGCTAAAAAGAAATGTTTTTATTTGGACCGACAGTTAGCTATTCAAACAACAAAGATTAAGTAATAAAAAGTATTGACTGACAGCCTACTGCGATCTTCTATTGTTCTTAGAAGGCGAATACCCTCTGGTGTTAACGGTCCTTTTTGATGTCAGTACTTAATGGTCCTAAAGGTCTCAGGGGTCTCATGTCCTAGGGTCTGGTTTTTACGGTATGCCGCCTACGTCAGAATGTCAATGGGTGTTGCCATTTTAACTTCCTCGCCTGAGGTTCTTACATGGAAATAATGTCATATTCATCAGATTGTTCTGACTCAGCCTTTCATTCTACATGTGTCTGTCGGTGCTCAGTTGTTGGTCTGTTCTGTTCTTTGTTCTCAAAAGTAAAAAAGTTATATAATATACTAGGATATAATATAATGTAGAATGCCTCCTAAGCCAAAACGACAAAAAGTTCAATGCTTGGAGTGCTCAAGGACCTTCGACAGTGACTTTAGATCACGACATAATGAGCGTTACCATAAAATAATGCTAAATGAGAGAAAGCACACCAGGTACAAGATTGCTGGAGCCCCGGCGAACCCATTCGAGGTTGGTTTACGATTTTTATTTGTTTGTGTTTAAGTTTTCTAACTATTTTTTATTGCATTTTACATACGTTAGTATAAGAAACTCATTTGTATAAGAAATCTGTACCCAAAAAAAACAACTTTGTAAGAAACTAGTCCCTAAAATAGAAAACCGTAGTATACCTATCATCAGCTGCAAACTAAAGAAACTGATAGAGATGGTAAACTGATAGAGACTGGTAGAGACGGTATGAGAAGGTAATTTGACACTAGATTGTGTGATACTTGTAAAGGCAAGTTAATCGTAAACAAAGTCCTTTCTTCTTCAGGTAAAATTCAACCAGCCCTCTTAGTACCACCAGAGAAACTTTTGGCACCAGTATGTAGCTCTGAAAACAGAAAGCCTGAGCGAGTTGTCTGAAAAACAGGATGTGCCTTTGAACAGTGAATCGGGGAATGTCAAAGAGAAAGAGGATAATACGCAAGAAGAGCTGAAACCATCTTCTCAAGAAAACAGCATGGTAGTATCGGTAAGAGGTACTTTGGTGTTTCAGTAATGACTCAAGCCCATTACAACTTGTGAGAATTGCCTATAAATAGTGGCATAACTGTGACGAAGATTTTGGGGGTCTCTAGAACCTTGAAGCCTTATACATAATTCTCGTAAGAAGTAGAGCGTAAAAAACAAATTTGTGCCGTGTGCCCACTTTGGTCGGTTGAAAGTGCGCATGTACCAACCAGTGCATTACACTTCTGAGATAATGAAATATATTTGTTGTATATACAACTGTAGTAAAAATTTCGTTTCAGGAAAACATTTCTGCAGGGAAACATCAAGAGAAAAATTTCAAGTCACTAGTAAATACAAACGAGAAGTTCCCAACCGACCCTGCCTTGTACGAATATCGAGAAATTCAAAAAAATGAGAAGTTGCGAGAAGAACTGTGCCGTTTAGGACCTTGTCAGCCACATGAGTACGATCGTCAAGCCTTTGAAAGTAAGCTGGATAAATCAACTCGATCATTTCAAGACACGTGGTACCATGATGCCAAAAAGGGTGAAAGGAAAACTTCCAAAAACAAAAGAGACTGGCTTGTCTATTCTCCAAGGAAGGGGCGTATGTTTTGCTTTTGGTGTATGCTGTTTATTCCAGAAACGACACCATACTATGAAGATAACTGGACACAAGTTGGAGTTTCGAACTGGAAGAAGGGAATTCAGAAGATTAAAGAGCACGAGACTGCAGATATTCATTTAGAAGCAGCATTCAAATACTCCTACTTTATATCAGGACAAAACATCAAAACCTGCTTTTCCAAGAGTGCAAAATTGTTTATCAGCAAACGGAAGAAAAAGTCGAAGAAAACAGAAGAGCAATGACAACTATCTTCGAAGTAGTTTTGTGTCTTGCTCCTCAAAACCTACCTTTTCGTGGTCATGACGAAAGTAAATTGTCCAGTAACAGAGGTAATTTCAAAGAAATTATTGATCTTGTCGCAAAGTATGACCTGGCACTCGCAAGACAATTAAAGGATAATCCAAAGTATGGTAATAATCTTGGAAACATTTCTCACTTATAAAGATGTGGTTTCAACCACAGGCAAATTTTTATTTGACACCTTGCAGAACCTGCTTGATGAAAGTGATCTCAACATCAAAGATATAAGAGGTTTTGGTACAGATGGAGCTGCGAATATGCTTGGTGAATACCGAGGGTTAAAATCCAGAGTTGGCGAGGTCAACCCTCTTGCAAAGAACGTACACTGTGCATGCCATGTTATCAACTTGATACTAGTACAGGCTTGTACAGGAAACGTTAAAATTAAAGTATTTTGTGCCAACTTGGAGGAATTATATGCATTTATTGAGGCAAGTCCAAAGCGTCACGACCACTTCAAAAGAATTCAAAAAGAAATGTCCATCACACCTGTAAGGTCTTTGAAACGACATGCGAGCACGAGATGGGAATCACATAGCAAAGTTTTAGCAAACGTGAAAGAAACATACCCTGCAATTATAACAATGCTTGAAGAAGTCATTCAAGAAGAAAATTCTGCTGATGTTTTAACGAAAGCAAATGGACTTCTTAATTTTGCCAAAGAATTCGAATTCACGTTGATGACGGTGGTTTTCAGCGAAATACTGCAAATCACCAATAAACTAAGTAAATCACTTCAAGCAAATGAAATTTTGATCTGAGTGAAGCATTTCTGCAAATAGACTCATGCATAAAAGAATAACAAGCATTAAGAAGTGATGCAAAGCTGGAAGGTTTTATTGAAAAAGCCACAGCACTCGCAAAGGAAGCAGATACGGAAACATGGTTTGCCGAAAAGAGAAACCGTAAAAGAAAGCGACATTTTGACGAATTGGCCTCTGATGAGAACCCAACCGACCCAAAAGTGGCCTTCAAGAAAGATGTGTATTTTTTCGCATTGGATATCATAAAACAGCAGATGTCGGACCGGTTTGACAAACATAGAGACCTGCTTGCATCATTCTAATGCTTGACGCCTGACAGTCTTCTTACTAAGACAGCAGCTGAAAACAAGGGCAGATTGGAAATAATATTGAGGGAGTATGGAACAAGAAATGGTTCCGGGGATATTTGTGATGAAGATGATGAAATTTACCGCGAATATTCCATTTTTCAAACGAGATTTAAGGAAAGTAATGGTGTTAAAATTCCAAAGAAAGTTCGTTATGCTGTTCAAAAGAAGAAACGGAAGATATTTAAATGGAAAGAGCAGCAATGTCTTTGCAAGTCGCCAAAGGATGTTTTCGAATTTCTATTCACATCAAAGCTCTACAAAACACTACCAAACCTTTACAAATTGTATCAGCTCTTTTTGACCATACCTGTAACAACAGCTGAAACAGAGCGGTCATTTTCCAAGCTCAAGCTAATCAAAACTCACCAGAGGTCAACAATGAAACATCAGCGAACAAATGACCTGGCTGTTATATCCATCGAAAAACAAAGATCTATCGAGATTGGCAAGGCCCTTGATATATTTGCATCGATGAAAGATAGAAGGAAGGATTTCATTTTATAGAGGCAAATGAAAAGAACAGCATACATAATACTAGCGTTTTTCTTTTGTTCATATGAAATATTTTCGATATTGCGCAGTCACTTAAATGTATCTTTGCTTGTCACACATGCAACAATCAAATTGAACAATGGTTCAATTATTATTTCTGACTTGGTGCATTCTTCTTTTATTGCGTGTTAGGATAGGTTGAAAGCAAATAGCAGTTTTGCCACGTTACCTTTTTTACCAGAAAATTTTGTTGGAAAATTTCAGCTATTTGCCCCCCCCCCAAGAAATTTTTGAATTTCCGCCACTGTATCTTTGCCTAGCAAAATTTTAAACAAAACATCTCCAGACATTAAAATAGTCTAACCATGAACTTGAAATGCATAACAATAAATTTTCAAAACGTCAGACCATACTCCAGTGGGTTAAAAACCAAAAACAGGACAATATCTTCTTGCAAGAAACGCACCTTTCCTTGGCTGATCTTGATCTGTTAAAACAGGAATGGGATGGCCAAGTGTTTTTGTTTCCTGGCAACAACCACAGCGCAGGAGTTTGTACGCTTTTCTCTCGTAGATCAAATTTGAAATTAATTTCTCAATCCCATGATCTCGCTGGACGGTATTTGAATCTCATATGCGACTTTGGTGAGGCACATATTCAATTTTGCAACATTTATGCGCCTAACCATGTTTCTCAACGTAAGGACTTTTTTAAATCTTTCCACGCTGTTCTGAAAGGGGGCATCCCTACAGTTTTTTGTTGAGATTTTAACTGCATCGAAGACTCCTTTTTAGACAAAAACGGTGGAGACTCCGATTTAGCAATAACAGCTTTAAAAGCCTTGCAACTGCTCAACCTAACGTACGATTTTAAGGACGTTTTCCGACATTTTAATCCATCAACACGAAATTTCACATGGACCAATCCTGATGGTTCTATCTCGTGTCGGTTAGACAAATTTTATGTGTCTGGAGATATTTTTCGTAATTGTAGTTATTCAAACATAGTGTTTTTTCCCTATTCCGATCATGATGCTCCAAGCATCTTGTTTAGACTCCCGAACTCTTTGAAAAAGGGTCCAGGAGTTTGGAAATTTAATACCTCTCTTTTAGATAATCCTATTTTTGTCGATAAAATCAAATCCTTCTGGTCCCATTGGCAGCTACGGAAGATTGACTTCCGAGATCTAAATGCCTGGTGGGATATTGGGAAATGTAAAATTAAACATATTGCTATGAAACTCTCTAAGTGCTTAGCACGGGAACGTCGCCAAAAGCGAGCCCGTTTAGAAAATAAGCTCAGGGATCTTAGCGCCTTAAAGCCGTCTAGGCCTGTTTTAGATGCCATCGAGGCTCTAAAGTCTGACATTACAGACCTTGATAACACTCTCGTTCATGGTGCAAGAATTCGTTCAAAGGAACGCTTCTACATCGAGTTTGAAAAGCCTTCCAAATACTTTTACTTATTAGAAAATTCTCATCAAAGCTCTAAAGTCATTTCTGCATTAAAATGCGATGGCAGAAGCGTTACCTCCACTCAGGATATACTAGAAAATTCTGCTCAGTTTTACGAAAATATATACACCGTCGAGAATCCTGATCTTGTAGCTCAAGAATTTCTTCTTTCGCAAATCGGAAAACGTCTATCACCCGAAGAAAGGGACTCTTTAGAGATTAAACTTGATTCACAATCATGTTATGATGCTCTGTCCTCAATGAAGATCCAAAAATCGCCCGGCTCTGATGGCCTTCCTTCAGAATTTTATAAAACTTTCTGGCTAATACTTGGCTCCGATCTTGTTGATGTTCTCAATTACTCTCTTTACTCTGGTTTGCTCCCCGAGTCCATGAGACTTGCTTTGATATCCCTTTTGTTCAAAAAAGGAGACAAACTGGACCTCAAAAATTGGCGTCCGATATGTCTCCTTAATGTTGATTATAAAATTGGCACTAAAGCCCTTGCAAACGGCCTTAAAACCGTTCTTCCTTCTATATTGAACGAGGACCAAACATGTTGCGTCCCCGGAAGAACTAACCTTTTTTCTAGTTAGAGATTCAGTCTCTTACGCCCAACAAAAGAATCTTTCCTTAGCAATTATCAAAGTTGATTAAGAGAAAGCTTTTGATTGTGTAAATTGGGATTTTCTTTATAAAATAATGATGCATATGAATTTCGGACCCATCTTCATCAGCTTCATCACAACAATCTACAACAATGTGTCGTCATGTGTCCTAAATAACAGTCATTCTTCCAGAAAGTTTCTTCTCCAATGAGGGGTCCGCCAAGGATGCCCTCTTTCTCCTTTATTGTACTGTTTGGTAGCAGAAACACTAGGTAATGCAGTCCGAAATAATAGTCTTGTCTCTGGATTACCACTCCCTGGTTCCGCTTCACCGGCTAAAATCAGCCAATATGCAGATGACACAACCATCCTTGTTACTGACGATAATTCAGTAAAAAAAGCTTTCAAATCAGTCCGTGATTTTGAAGCTGGATCAGGCTCCAAAGTAAATTTCTCGAAAGGGAAATCCCAAGGTGTCTGGTTCAGGAAATACAAAGGTTACGCTTCACGCTCTGTCCCAGAACTAAACTGGATTTCTGAGGACATTGAAATCCTTGGTGTTGCTTTTGGCTCAAATGAGGCAATCAACAACGCTTTTACTAAGCTGGTCAATAAACTGGAGCAACGTCTCCTCGCTTGGTCGAATCGCTCTCTATCATTGCATGGAAAAGTAATGATCATTAACACACTTGGTCTTTCCGGTCTCATTTACCTCTCTACCGTCCATCCTATTCCTCCTAACATCCTAACAAAGGATCTATACACTTGTATTCAACTTTTTATGGTCGTCTAGAAATGAACTCGCCAAACGAGAAGTCATCTACCAACCCCGAGATAAAGGGGCCTTAGGCCTCATTAACCTTCGGCTGAAGAATCAAGCCCTCCTTCTGGGCTCCTTACATACAATTTGTGATCAAGGAGCAACTGTTAAATGGATTTTCCTTTCTCGCTATTGGATTGCTCGCAGCCTTTCAAAATACTCTACCTTATGGTCCTTTCTTAGAAGCAATAACACTCCAAATTCCCTTTATCGTCCTCCCCTCTACAATATTTTGTTGTCGCTTGTAAATAAGCTTAGTGCTGACATCAAATCATTTAATTCTGATAGCTTAAATGTACGTAATTTATATAAACTTATATTAAATAGGTTGCAGATTGAACCTCAATCACAACAAATCTGGGAGATCGTCGTCCAGTCACGCAACCTCCCTTGGAATATTATTTGGTCCTCCTCTCTTCAAGGCCTATCTACAGGATACGAAAATGATGTTTCCTGGAAAATTACCCATCGCGTTTTGAAAACTTTAGATTATCTCAAATCCTGGGGCCTTAAAACCGATGGTCTATGTAAACGCTGTAATAAAGCTGAAACCATAGAGCACGTGTTTCTGGAATGCCCTGTTGCTATAGAGACTTGGATTAATTTTAAAGAAATATTGCAATCTCTTGGCACAAACAGTTTCGATTTGACGACGTAAACTGTTTTCTTGCGCATCCTCCCCACCTCTGTAAGTTTTCATTGTAGACCTCTTTTATTGTACCTAATAAAATTAATTTGTTATCATATCTGGAATAGCAGATGCAAAGCTGTTTATGATAAGAAATTTCAAACTACAATCCTCGCCAAAAAGGCTGGGACACTTCGAACTTTTGTAAAATTCTCGCTCTAAAGACGCATACCCCCCCCCCCGACTCAATGTTGGTGAAATCGATGTTGACAGTGGTCCCAACATTGAGTCGGGGGGGGGGTCTTATTACCCAAATATTTTGTAATGGGACGGGGTTTTTAAGGAAAAACATACTTATAACATACTGTCCCCAATATTTTTGACGAGGATTGTCTGAGCAAGAGCAGAAATCTAAAATTGTATTTTTCTCAAGAATGGAAGGAATCAAAAGGCTCAAGTGATGTTTATTGTAAATAGGAGGAATGACTTTATATTTTGGGGGGCTTTGGGGGGTCAGGGCCAAAATTTTGCAAAATGTGAAAATTCATTGAGAAGTGAAGGAATCCTTTGAAAAGGCCGTAATTCACTTTCCAACATCGCAAAATCATAAGAGGCAACGGTACACATTTTCAGCTGCAGAAGCAATACCTTTATCATTGAAATGCATCTTTAGAACCGTTCTGTAGACCACAATTCAAGCGATGCGTCTGCCGCCATGGAGGAGAGAGCTTGACATCTAAGAAACTGACAGTTCTCCATCATTTTCTACCGCATAAAAATGGAATAACTCAAGTCCAAATAATTTCCCCATACTTCTCGCTATCCGACAATACATTTCTGGGGGTATTTCATGTTATAAAATAATTTTCCCTTTTTGTCATTCCTTCTGAGTTCGTTTTCTGACAGTTCTCCACTCTCTGTAGTAAGTAAACAATACAGCCGGTGAAAACCTATCTTTAAAAACAGGTGGAGAACTGTGAGAAATATACTTTGCCATGCATTGGCAGTCGAACTCTGTTGAAAATCTTAAAGTAGACATGAAATAATACAGAATTACAAAGTGACAAGTGCAGTCTTTCAAGCAATGAGGAGATATTGACATTTGAAGATGGAGAACTGTGGGGAGAACTGTGTGGAGAACTGTAGAACTTGGCATCCCGCTTGGTTGCTCCTTATTCAATTTCGCAGTCCATCAAATAACAATGCCAATTATGCTTACTTTAGCATTCTTCCGTTCTCTGTTGTGAAGATCAACAACACTGGAAACCAAGTACATCATGCCTGCATAATTCGTTTCATTTTCTGAATTTCGTAATAATTCACTGCTAAACAGTGGAGTCTGTTTATGAGCTTTGATGAAAAGTTTTCCGTTTATAGTTAGATTCGTCTCGAGACAACATAATGCAGACTGTTTTATGTAAATTTACAACCCTCCCGTTACTGTTTATAATAGAATTTCTGACCTTCTGTTTTGCTGTGATTACTCAAAATTCAGACAATCCTCGCCAAAAAGGCTGGGACACTTTGAACTTTTGTAAAATTCTCGCTCTAAAGACGCATACCCCCCTCCCCCCAACTCAATGTTGGTGAAATCGATGTTGACACTGGTCCCAACATTGAGTCGGGGGGGGAGGGGGGTCTTATTACCCAAATATTTTGTAATGGGACGGGGTTTTTAAGGTAAAACATACTAATAACATACTGTCCCCAATATTTTTGACGAGGATTGTAGTAAGCAAATTATCCTAGAAATCAGAAAAGTAATCAGAGATCGAATCAGGATAGCCTTTAACACTATATCAATGGATGGAGGAAAGTCTCTCAAGTCTTTCACTGTAAATAGTTTAATTGCAAGCGTAGAAAATAATTCAATTCAATTTAACATTTAATTTTTTAATCATTTCAAGTAGTTCAATTATCACACGAACAATACTACGAGATTTTAATTATTATTGTATTAAGTAAGATTGACAATTACATCTGATTAAATGTGTTTCATAACAGTATGATATGGAATTAATACAGTATAATTGTAATTAATTAGTTTCGATCACTAAAATTTTTTGTATCATTGTAATTAATCTGATTTCATGTACACTGCCCTTGCCATCTCTATGGGGGGCCTGGAGGTGTAGCTACTGCTTAACAGGGGGCACCTCCAAATAATATAAAATGAAAAAAAAAAGTATCTGTTCTTATCAGCTTAATATCTGATATGCACCAAAGGGTGCTCAAATATTAAACTGATTTTTGGAATTGGTCTGTGGGTCTGAAGCTTGCTTCACCCCGGACACAGGTTGTCCTGGTATTGCAGTGCCGCCATGGATGGCCCACCCCCTCATCTTCAAGTGTAAATAAAACAAGCAACACAGCAAACCTTCCACTATGCCACATCTCTGTCTGTCGTCATCGTCTTGCCAACAGCAATGCAGCAACATGCGGATGTCTTGCCAATCCACCTTTCATATTCCACTACATCAACTATTGGTATAGCCACCTTGAACAGCATGTGTTCTGTCCTTCTTCATTCGACCTTTCACCACAGCATAGCTTCACTGGCTTCCAACAGCGATGTGTATTACCAAAGCTGTTCTCATCCTTTGCTAATCTCAATGGAATGGCAGTGCCACCCTTTCACTTGTGGTCTGTTACCGATGCACCACATTTGAAACGAGAAGTTCCTCAACGATGCTCCCTCGGCAAGAAAAATCTGCATACTTACCTGACGGGGAAGAAGTGTCTCAACATGGACCCGTCAGGTAATAGTGCTGCTGTACAAGAAGATGATATAAATAATTTCGAACCATGACGGCGTGGGTGATGGTCGCGAAAAAGTTGTGAGCAAAGTTTTCCCTTTGTGACGGGTTACACTTCAAGATGATATCAAATTAGTCACAAAAATTTTACTTCATTTCTTATACGTCAAATAAATATTCTGTTTGGTGGAGATTTCTGAAGCAAGCCCCGAGAAATTTGAAAGCTTTCAATTCGACGACAACGACAGAAGGTAGGCCTAAGTGTTCCTTGGTCACGCCAAATTTTCAACAAGATTGCCATGGACGAAGAGAACGTAAGGAAAGTTGTAGCTGAGGCTGTGAAAGATGCTATATCGGTGTTACCTGATAAAAACGCAATGGAGGATTCGCTATCAAAACTAGAAGTTAAAATCAACCAAATTATTCTGGAGGAAATAAAAAAAGCAACTGTTCCCTTGAACGACAAGATCGAAAAATTGGAGCTCAAACATGCTGTTTACGAAGCTCACTTCTCCGGCATCAAGCAAAGATTATATGAAGCAGAGCAGAGGCTAGAAGAAGCTGAGCAATACAGCCGCAGGGCATGCCTTAGAATCTATGGTATCCCATTGCCAAGTTCTTCTGAAAGTGCGGCTGCTTGTTTCAGCAAGGTGAAAGATGTTTTTAAAGAAATGGATGTTGAGGTACCTGATGAGGTAATCGACCGGGCGCATTGCATTGGCAAGAAAGAGAAGAGTAACCAAACGGGAGTAACAGGTCAAGCAATGATTGTTAAGTTCACATCATCGAGACATTTTCGACAATGGAGATTTATTTTGGAAAACTGTGGTGAGAGCGAGCTTCGAACTCGCGGCCTCCTGTTTTCATGACAGGCGCTCTACCGACTGAGCTATCTCACCATGCTATACTTAAGCATTGTTCATTGATATCCAGTTAGTGTGGTGACGTGTACAGCTTGTCTAAACACCGCGATCTCAATGTCCTAAACGGTGCCCGGCGATTTGTTTTGATGCCCTCGACTCCACATATACACGTCACCTTTAACCCCACAATTTTCCATCTCCATTGTCTGACGGTATATTTTGATACTATATTTATGACAATAATTTTGGTAGAATTTTCGACAATGGAGATTTATTTTGGAAAACAGTACACGTCACCACCTAACTGGATATCAATGAACAATGCTTAAGTATAGCATGGTGAGATAGCTCAGTCGGTAGAGCGCCTGTCATGAAAACAGGAGGCATGAGTTCAAGCTCGCCTCACCACAGTTTTCCAAAATAAATCTCCATTGTCGAAAATTCTACCAAAATTATTGTCATAAATATAGTATCAAAATATACCGTCAGACAATGGAGATGGAAAATTGTGGGGTTAAAGGTGACGTGTATATGTGGAGTCGAGGGCATCAAAACAAATCGCTGGGCACCGTTTAGGACATTGAGATCGCGGTGTTTAGACAAGCTGTACACGTCACCACACTAACTGGATATCAATGAACCATGCTTAAGTATAGCAAGGTGAGATAGCTCAGTCGGTAGAGCGCCTGTCATGAAAACAGGAGGCCGCGAGTTCGAAGCTCGCTCTCACCACAGTTTTCCAAAATAAATCTCCATTGTCGAAAATTCTACCAAAATTATTGTCATAAATATAGTATCAAAATATACCGTCAGACAATGGAGATGGAAAATTGTGGGGTTAAAGGTGACGTGTATATGTGGAGTCGAGGGCATCAAAACAAATCGCCGGGCACCGTTTAGGACATTGAGATCGCGGTGTTTAGACAAGCTGTACACGTCACCACACTAACTGGATATCAATGAACCATGCTTAAGTATAGCATGGTGAGATAGCTCAGTCGGTAGAGCGCCTGTCATGAAAACAGGAGGCCGCGAGTTCGAAGCTCGCTCTCACCACAGTTTTCCAAAATAAATCTCCATTGTCGAAAATTCTACCAAAATTATTGTCATAAATATAGTATCAAAATATCATGGAGACAAAGGACCGCGGTGTACAGAGGTCGCAAGAAGCTACAGGACAAACGGATTCAACTGGACCTTACATTCAAGAGAGCTAGACTTCTGAGACTTGCGAAAGAGAAGGCCAAAGAGGATGCTGAAGTTGATTTTGTTCTTGTAGATGTCAACTGCCACGTGGGAATCAAAACAAAGGGAGGTGATTTTAAGTTTTTTGACAATGAATTTCAGTTTAAGTCGACACTGGAGGAATTAGCCTAACTTCTAAATTAATCCTTACACCTTTGAGTTTATGTTGTTGTTTAAAAGTATGTCTACCCTCATAACTAACATATGACTCATGTTGGCAATACTCAAATTATTCATTTCTAGAGTTTACGTAAATTTTTGCCAGGCACTCGGTGAGGCAATTTTCAACAGGCAACACTTGTTTTTCTTATTCTCCGTAAATTTCAATTCCTTTTTTTTTTCGTGCAACAAACATGCTTTTCAGTCCCCTGAATATTCGAATTCGCGTTATGAAACAAAAGAAATTCATTAGAGCAGAAATTCCATGAAATGAAAATGAACATTACCCTGAAGATGAAGACGAACAAAAACCCGTATCAAGCACAAGCACGGTGAACCATGCAAAATCCATGTTGTGCTTGGGAGGGAGATAGCTTCGTTATTTCATGTTTATTTGTATTATTCGTTAATTATCTTGTTAGTACTTGTCCCGTGTCAAATGTTTCCCCTGCTAGGTTCGTGAATCAGTTTTCCAGTGTTCGAAAGAGCTTTTGTATTTATTTACGCAAAATATGTATGAGAAGATCCGTATTTGATGATGCAGGTTGATATAAGTCAATGTTGGGCAGCAATTGGTACGTTCCATTTGTCTTCCTTCACAAGTAGACAAATGCGCCGTTTCTCATTCCTTTTGACGATATTAACGATCCTAAGGTTCTTCCTGTTTTGCGGCTTTTTCGTAATATTATCAGTCTTCCTATTACCCTTTTCCTTTATCATCCAAGTCCTTGCAGAGTGCACGTTTCACCTCATTATACTTAGAGCATTGACAGTCGAACGTCTTCCTCATGTTTACGGGTACCCCTATGCATTATTTTTTCTGTACTACATGTTGCATATGCAATGGATCACGCACAGGACCATATTACTAAGTGGTGATGTTGAGAGCAATCCTGGTCCAAACTTAAATACTTTTAATTTTTGTACTTGGAATCTAAACAGTATCATTGCACATGACTTCACCAGAATTTCCCAAATTGAGGCATACAATTCAATCTATAATTATGACCTTATAGGAGTTGTTGAGACTCATCTAGACAGCACAGTTGATGTCTGTAATGTGATGCTAGATGGATATACATTCATTAATGATAACCATCCACTAAATGTAAAACGGGGAGGTGTTGGGTTGTATATAAAAGATTCTTTTCCAGCTACAAATAGACCTGACATTGCCACACTTCCTAAATGTATCGTTTGTGAAATTAAACTGAACCGGAAAAAGTACTTTTTTCAACCATTTATAGAAGTCCCAGTCAGAGTGCAACAGAGTTACGTGATTTCATGGAAAATTTTGAGCAAATGTTATCCAAGATGGCTGCTGAGAATCCTTACTGCATAATTATTACCGGAGATTTTAATGCCTGCTCCCCTCAGTGGTGGGAGAACGACCTGGAAAATGATGCAGGAAAATCCCTTGAGCCGTTCATCGCGGAGCTTGGGCTCCAACAGCTAATTTTTGAACCAACTCATTTTATTGGTGAATCCAGATCATGTATCGATCTGATATTAACGGATCAGCCCAATCCAGTGGCGGAAATTGTGGGGGTTTGGGGGGGCAACTGCCCCCCCCCAAACACAAATCTGTCGGAAAATATGTGTTTTTGTCGGAAATTTTGAAGTTTTGTAAGTGAGAAGATTTTCTTGTTCACTACCAGTCTTGCAAGGAAATTCGGAAGGCGGGTCTTTCGGGTCTTTCGCAAATTGATTAGTCACAAAGGACAAAGCAATAAAAGCAATTAACAACCCAAGAATTTAGATTTTGATGGACTGCTTAGACAGACCAGACCCGATTTCATCAGACTACTATTGTGATTGCCCATCCTAGGACGTGAGACCCCTGAGACCTTTAGGACCATTAAAGTACTGATATCAAAAAGGACCGTTAACACCAGAGGGTATTCGCCTTCTAAGCACAATAGAAGATCGCAGTACGCTGTCAGTCCAGGTTTTCTTAGTAGTGGTACTTCCGCTAGTTGGCTGCCTGCCCTCTCTTACGTCTCTCAGTAGTCAATATTTTTAATTATTGATTTTTTTTTGTTTGATTAAATACCCCACTGTCTTAGAGCTATGGCCCAACAAAAACATTTCTTTTCAGGTTAATGCAATTTTTTAAGTTTCGATAGATGTCTGTTATTTTAGCACTTTTTTTGGCTGTCTGCCTTCAGGTATTTCAGTCTCAATTTATATCAATTTCCCTTTATTTGCCTTTATTGCAGCGAAGACATTTCTTTGGGATTTCTGTTTGGCTAAAACAATGTTATGTAGCGACCGAAACAAAATAAGTTTTAGGAGAAGAGATTTGCTGTTGACTTCTATTTATCACAGCATGATTAGAGCCAGAGCACATGTCGAAAATTGGCTTGATTTGATGGGATTTGAGGCGGTTTGTTATGTTTTGGTGGACAGTACAGCGAGAAAAAAGCCAATAGAAAACTTGAGGGTGAGGTTACTACCTATTGACTTTCGAGTGACTTTCACAAGAAGCTCCATTTTTTTACTTGTCAAATCAAGAACATCTAGTTATTGATGTCCTTTGATTCGAGGGATATTTCACGTTTCAAAAAGATTTTTACTAAGACAACAGGATTTCCAAAGATTTCTGTGAAAACGATAGCTTTCCAAGCAAGGATGTACGAGATTTTCAAGGACTGAATTGCCCCTCAGTTCGATTTCTTAAAATGCGCAAGATAATTTATACGAAACATAGGTATCGTGAATTGTCGACGTAAAGTAGAGGTGCGATGCTGCAATGCAGAAATGGATAAGATTTATGAAATTTTCACAAAAGAACAAAGCAAGTTTCGAAAAACTGTTTCAAGATTTTTTGTTTCAAAATCAGAATTTTCTCAAAAGCAAACCAGACCAAAACAAGACTTTGTTGGGTGATTCTTCGTTTGGCCTAGCGATGCAATATGTAAGCTTATGGATTTGAATGAAAAGCGGCTACGACAGCTGCACACCTTGATAATATCTCAAGAGCCCAGAATCTAGTTTTAAGGCATCTATCGATGCTTAAAAATGCATTAAACTGAAAAGAAATGTTTTTATTTGGACCGACAGTTAGCTATTCAAACAACAAAGATTAATTAATAAAAAGTATTGACTGAGAGACGCAGGAGAAGGCAAGCAGCCAAATAGCGGAAGTATCGCTACTAAGAAACACCGGACTGACAGCCTACTGCGATCTTCTATTGTTCTTAGAAGGCGAATACCCTCTGGTGTTAACGGTCCTTTTTGATGTCAGTACTTAATGGTCCTAAAGGTCTCAGGGGTCTCACGTCCTAGGGTCTGGTTTTTACGGTATGCCGCCTACGTCAGAATGTCAATGGGTGTTGACATTTTAACTTCCTCGCCTGAGGTTCTTACATGGAAATAATGTCATATTCATCAGATTGTTCTGACTCAGCCTTTCATTCTACATGTGTCTGTCGGTGCTCAGTTGTTGGTCTGTTCTGTTCTTTGTTCTCAAAAGTAAAAAAGTTATATAATATACTAGGATATAATATAATGTAGAATGCCTCCTAAGCCAAAACGACAAAAAGTTCAATGCTTGGAGTGCTCAAGGACCTTCGACAGTGACTTTAGATCACGACATAATGAGCGTTACCATAAAATAATGCTAAATGAGAGAAAGCACACCAGGTACAAGATTGCTGGAGCCCCGGCGAACCCATTCGAGGTTGGTTTACGATTTTTATTTGTTTGTGTTTAAGTTTTCTAACTATTTTTTATTGCATTTTACATACGTTAGTATAAGAAACTCATTTGTATAAGAAATCTGTACCCAAAAAAAACAACTTTGTAAGAAACTAGTCCCTAAAATAGAAAACCGTAGTATACCTATCATCAGCTGCAAACTAAAGAAACTGATAGAGATGGTAAACTGATAGAGACTGGTAGAGACGGTATGAGAAGGTAATTTGACACTAGATTGTGTGATACTTGTAAAGGCAAGTTAATCGTAAACAAAGTCCTTTCTTCTTCAGGTAAAAATTCAACCAGCCCTCTTAGTACCACCAGAGAAACTTTTGGCACCAGTATGTAGCTCTGAAAACAGAAAGCCTGAGCGCGAGTTGTCTGAAAAACAGGATGTGCCTTTGAACAGTGAATCGGGGAATGTCAAAGAGAAAGAGGATAATACGCAAGAAGAGCTGAAACCATCTTCTCAAGAAAACAGCATGGTAGTATCGGTAAGAGGTACTTTGGTGTTTCAGTAATGACTCAAGCCCATTACAACTTGTGAGAATTGCCTATAAATAGTGGCATAACTGTGACGAAGATTTTGGGGGTCTCTAGAACCTTGAAGCCTTATACATAATTCTCGTAAGAAGTAGAGCGTAAAAAACAAATTTGTGCCGTGTGCCCACTTTGGTCGGTTGAAAGTGCGCATGTACCAACCAGTGCATTACACTTCTGAGATAATGAAATATATTTGTTGTATATACAACTGTAGTAAAAATTTCGTTTCAGGAAAACATTTCTGCAGGGAAACATCAAGAGAAAAATTTCAAGTCACTAGTAAATACAAACGAGAAGTTCCCAACCGACCCTGCCTTGTACGAATATCGAGAAATTCAAAAAAATGAGAAGTTGCGAGAAGAACTGTGCCGTTTAGGACCTTGTCAGCCACATGAGTACGATCGTCAAGCCTTTGAAAGTAAGCTGGATAAATCAACTCGATCATTTCAAGACACGTGGTACCATGATGCCAAAAGGGTGAAAGGAAAACTTCCAAAACAAAAGAGACTGGCTTGTCTATTCTCCAAGGAAGGGCGTATGTTTTGCTTTTGGTGTATGCTGTTTATTCCAGAAACGACACCATACTATGAAGATAACTGGACACAAGTTGGAGTTTCGAACTGGAAGAAGGGAATTCAGAAGATTAAAGAGCACGAGACTGCAGATATTCATTTAGAAGCAGCATTCAAATACTCCTACTTTATATCAGGACAAAACATCAAAACCTGCTTTTCCAAGAGTGCAAAATTGTTTATCAGCAAACGGAAGAAAAAGTCGAAGAAAACAGAAGAGCAATGACAACTATCTTCGAAGTAGTTTTGTGTCTTGCTCCTCAAAACCTACCTTTTCGTGGTCATGACGAAAGTAAATTGTCCAGTAACAGAGGTAATTTCAAAGAAATTATTGATCTTGTCGCAAAGTATGACCTGGCACTCAAAGACAATTAAAGGATAATCCAAAGTATGGTAATAATCTTGGAAACATTTCTCACTTATAAAGATGTGGTTTCAACCACAGGCAAATTTTTATTTGACACCTTGCAGAACCTGCTTGATGAAAGTGATCTCAACATCAAAGATATAAGAGGTTTTGGTACAGATGGAGCTGCGAATATGCTTGGTGAATACCGAGGGTTAAAATCCAGAGTTGGCGAGGTCAACCCTCTTGCAAAGAACGTACACTGTGCATGCCATGTTATCAACTTGATACTAGTACAGGCTTGTACAGGAAACGTTAAAATTAAAGTATTTTGTGCCAACTTGGAGGAATTATATGCATTTATTGAGGCAAGTCCAAAGCGTCACGACCACTTCAAAAGAATTCAAAAAGAAATGTCCATCACACCTGTAAGGTCTTTGAAACGACATGCGAGCACGAGATGGGAATCACATAGCAAAGTTTTAGCAAACGTGAAAGAAACATACCCTGCAATTATAACAATGCTTGAAGAAGTCATTCAAGAAGAAAATTCTGCTGATGTTTTAACGAAAGCAAATGGACTTCTTAATTTTGCCAAAGAATTCGAATTCACGTTGATGACGGTGGTTTTCAGCGAAATACTGCAAATCACCAATAAACTAAGTAAATCACTTCAAGCAAATGAAATTTTGATCTGAGTGAAGCATTTCTGCAAATAGACTCATGCATAAAAGAATAACAAGCATTAAGAAGTGATGCAAAGCTGGAAGGTTTTATTGAAAAAGCCACAGCACTCAAAAGGAAGCAGATACGGAAACATGGTTTGCGAAAAGAGATACCGTAAAAGAAAGCGACATTTTGACGAATTGGCCTCTGATGAGAACCCAACCGACCCAAAAGTGGCCTTCAAGAAAGATGTGTATTTTTTCGCATTGGATATCATAAAACAGCAGATGTCGGACCGGTTTGACAAACATAGAGACCTGCTTGCATCATTCTAATGCTTGACGCCTGACAGTCTTCTTACTAAGACAGCAGCTGAAAACAAGGGCAGATTGGAAATAATATTGAGGGAGTATGGAACAAGAAATGGTTCCGGGGATATTTGTGATGAAGATGATGAAATTTACATGAATATTCCATTTTTCAAACGAGATTTAAGGAAAGTAATGGTGTTAAAATTCCAAAGAAAGTTCGTTATGCTGTTCAAAAGAAGAAACGGAAGATATTTAAATGGAAAGAGCAGCAATTTCTTTGCAAGTCGCCAAAGGATGTTTTCGAATTTCTATTCACATCAAAGCTCTACAAAACACTACCAAACCTTTACAAATTGTATCAGCTCTTTTTGACCATACCTGTAACAACAGCTGAAACAGAGCGGTCATTTTCCAAGCTCAAGCTAATCAAAACTCACCAGAGGTCAACAATGAAACATCAGCGAACAAATGACCTGGCTGTTATATCCATCGAAAGACAAAGATCTATCGAGATTGGCAAGGCCCTTGATATATTTGCATCGATGAAAGATAGAAGGAAGGATTTCATTTTATAGAGGCAAATGAAAAGAACAGCATACATAATACTAGCGTTTTTTCTTTTGTTCATATGAAATATTTTCGATATTGCGCAGTCACTTAAATGTATCTTTGCTTGTCACACATGCAACAATCAAATTGAACAATGGTTCAATTATTATTTCTGACTTGGTGCATTCTTCTTTTATTGCGTGTTAGGATAGGTTGAAAGCAAATAGCAGTTTTGCCAAGTTACCTTTTTTACCAGAGAATTTTGTCGGAAAATTTCAGCTATTTGCCCCCCCCCAAGAAATTTTTGAATTTCCGCCACTGGCCCAATCTTTTTATCGACTCTGGAGTTCATCCTTCGCTTCATGAACAATGCCATCACCAAATTACTTGGGGTAAACTGACAATGGAAAATTTGCCCCTCCCGCCATTCAAGCGAAACGTCTGGTCTTATAACAAAGCTAATATAGATTCATTAAGGGAAAGCATTGAAATGTTTCGTTGGCGTGAAATTCTTGGTGAAATTGATTGCCCAAACTTGAAAGTGATAAAGCTTAATGAAATTCTGTTGAATATTTTCTCAAACTTTATACCCAATAAAACCATCACAGTTAGGCCTCAGCAGTCTCCTTGGATAACCCAGCATATTAAAAATTTCATACGCAAAAAGAATCTAGCTTATAGAAATTTTGTGAAAAATGGTCAACCAGTTGATAAATTAGAGGGTATACAGAATATGATATCTCGAGGGACCAAGCTTATTGAAGATGCTAATCAAAAGTATTTGATGGACGTTGGACGCATGCTATCAAATCCTAATACTGGAAGAAAATCTTACTGGTCACTGGTCAATAAGATCTTGAATAAGAACAAAATACCAATTATCCCCCCACTTTTAGAAAATGACATATTGGTCCTAGACTACTCTGCCAAGGCACAAATCTTTAATGATTACTTTGTTCTCCAATGTACAACCTTGAATACTGCAAGTGAAATTCCACCGGACTTTCAGCCAGAAACACCACCCCTCACAGATTTTCATATTTCCGATGAAAAAATATGAAAGATAATTCGATCATTGAACCCGAACAAGGCTCATGGCTTGGACGAAATATCAGGTTGCATGATAAAAATATGCGACTGGACTCTAGTTCTGCCCCTGAAAATAATATTTGAAGCTTGTTTAGTCCATGGCATCTTCCCTGAAACTTGGAAAAGAGCAAATGTAGTACCTGTGCATAAAAAGAACAGGAAAAACTTGAAGGAAAATTACCGTCCAATATCTTTACTTCCACTGTTTGGTAAAATCTTAGAGAAGTTAGTTGTTGATACTGTCTACGAGCACTTGATTTCAAACAATTTGCTGAACCCTAATCAGTCAGGATTTCGCCCGGGAGATTCGACAATTAACCAATTACTATCAATAGTACATACCATATCTAAAGCTTTTGACTGCAACCCAACACTTGACGTAAGATCCGTATACCTTGATATATCTAAACCATTTGACAGAGTGTGGCACAATGGTCTCATGTTTAAACTATGTCGCTGTGGTATCTCCAGTCAATTACTGTCTCTGATTCGAAATTTTCTTACAGACAGAAAACAACGTACAGTGTTGAATGGCAAAGCATCTGACTGGGGAAATATCCTTGCCGGTGTCCCTCAAGGCTCCATATTAGGCCCTCTTTTCTTTTTAGTGTATATTGACGACCTAACTGACAACTTAAAATGTAACGTAAAACTTTTTGCAGATGATACATCGCTTTTCACCATTGTCCGTGACCCCATATTCGCCGCGAGTGATTTAAACCATGATTTGAATCTCATTAGACAATGGGCTAATAAATGGAAAATGTCTTTCAATCCAGACCCAACCAAACAAGCAGTCGAAATAACATTTTCGAGGAAAAAGAAACCTCTTGACCATCCACCCATCCTATTCAATGATACCCCAGTTTTAAAAGTTGAAGAGCACAAACATCTGGGATTCTCAGTTAGCTTTCAATGGTCATATCAAGTCAGCTATCTCTAAATCCAGACGAGGAATAGGAACGATTAAATACCTTTCGAAGTATCTACCTCGACACACCCTAAACAAACTTTATAAACTATACGTAAGAGCGCATCTAGACTACGGTGACATTATCTATCACATACCAGCCACGAAGTGCATATATAGTGAAAGTCTGAAACTAAATCATCTGATGGAAAAAATTGAATCCGTTCAATATTCTGCTGCATTAGCGGTAACTGGCGCATGGAAAGGCACTTCTCGAGAGAAACTTTATACCGAGCTTGGGTGGGAATCGCTCAACCTGAGACGTTGGAGCAGGCGTCTTGTTTTATTTTTCAAGTTGGTCAACAACCTAACACCTGAATATACAAGGCAGCCTATTCCACCTCTTCCACAATCCAACTATCGCCTCCGTAGACCATCTATAATTGGGCAAATACGTACAAGAACAATGAGTTTTGGTGCAAGCTTCAACCCAAACTGTCTTTCGGAATGGAATAAACTTGACTCGGAGATAAGACAATCGCCAACTGTGGGCATATTTAAAAAGAAACTATTTTCACTCATCCGTCCCCTTCCCAACCCTGTCTACAGCATCCACGATCCAAAAGGCTTGGTAATGCTAACACAACTTCGTGTGTGTCTAAGTAAGCTAAATCTTCACAAATTCAAACACCACTTTAAAGACACAGTAAATCCAATGTGTCTTATCAACGATGGGGTTGAGGACACGGAACACTTTTTGCTGCTCTGCCACAGCTATGATGCGCAAAGACAGGATCTTCTTGATACCGTCAGAAATATATTACAACCTCAAGGCTTATCAGACCTTTCTGATGAAGCTCTTCTTAAAATCCTACTCTATGGTGATGAAAAGTTGCCAGTTATGTCCAATAGAATGATCCTTGAGGCTACATTAAAGTACATATATGCTACCGAACGCTTTGATTGAACCTATGCCTTCTTTACTTTATCATAAATGTTTTTTGTGTGTATTGCTGTAAATTTATCTTCTTGTATTGGTATTAGTATTCACTAGTATTAATATTTGTAATAAGTGCAGGGTTGCCATGTATCTTCATGCTCCTTGCACTATCGTCTTGTTCTGTTATTTTGTTCGTGTAGTAAATTGTACAGTTTTTAGCTGAATTGATATAAAAAAAAAATGAATAATTCTACATCATGGGCTGATATTGCTGAAGCTGCAGAGAAATTCAAACATGCTCAAGGTACAACTAATGTTACGCATGTGCTGAATCCACTACCACATTTAAAAGATCAAGACATCATTTCCATGGAAATCGCAGAAAATGAAACATCGAAAGTCCAAGAATCCCAAAATCCAGGTAATTCATTTGCTGATCGTTTAAAAAGAAACCAGTCTGAAAATACAAGTATTGCTTCACGAGGAATAAAATTTCATACATCTTCAAACACTTCACACACAGAAATAATTACAACCATACATAAAACATTGAATAATCCATGTGCCATTTTACATCTTCAGCAAATGCCATCCAAACCTGGACATCAACATTGGAATGCTGTATTGTCATCTTCCCAATTGGTTGACGTCCTCTTGTCAAAATCAGTCTTTCTTCCATCACAATCCCATCATCCATTGCCTATCACACCCATTCGTGCCCGTCCTACAATTATTACCATACCATTTGCATCTCCCGACATAAAAAATGAAGACATTATCGAACAACTTCAGCCACACGTTAATTCTCAACATTTGGCATCAACGTTACCAAGAATTCCCATCCATATCAACCGGCAAAAGGCTATGCACCATTTTTCCAAACCCAGAAAATCCATTACCACCCTTCATAATCATTTCAGGCCAAAAAATTCTCATCTCATATAGAGGGCGTCAACCAATTTGTATGCATTGCAACTCGACATATCACCTCACTTCGAACTGCAATCTGCGGGGTCTAAAGCTCTGCTTCCACTGTGGAGACGATGGGCACAACTACAGAGACTGTGACAGAAGACAAAACGGAGATAGGCCTACAACACACAACACTACATGTACACAACATTCTGACAGCGACATTGACACAAACAGTGACGTTGACAACGTTGACGGTGACACTGTAATACTTTCCGACACTGACAGTTACATAGGCAGACCTCTTACACGTAGGCCTAAGTCTCGACTTAGGCCTTTACTTAGTGAGAGCGAGACAGAACAACAGGACGGACCTCCTGGACCTAGGTATAAGCTTAGGCCCTTGACATCAACATCAACAAATCAACAGGACCAAAACAAACAGGACGAGGAGAGTAAGAGTGATACTGTTGACGATGGCGATACCCAATTCGTCAGAAGCAGTGGTAGCGAGTCTGAGGACCCAAACTCCATCCATGAAACATCAGACACAAATCAAAACCCCAATTCTCCAACTGCCGTCCCTCAGTCACAAATCCCTTCACACTCAATAATTCCAACTACTCCAACATCACCACAAGCCACACAACAATCACAATCCATCCTTCCACAGAAACTAAATTTAAATCCCTCTTTCTCCACACCGCAAACAACTCAATCCTTCGATACCCCAAGTCCATCTACACAGAACATCATTACAACACCCATTTCATCCCCACTTTACAATCCATTCATTCAACATTCAAGAACACCAGAAATTGCAGCCAGTCTATTTAATTACTCAAATCCATCCACACAACTGCCACCAGCAGCATCACCACAAACACAGTCAAACCCTCAAAAAAGACCAATCTCATCATCATCATCCTGCACCACAAAAACAAACAAAAGCAAAGACGAAACGAAAGCAAGAAAAAAGAAACATAAAAAAACAAACTCTCCTTAACGTAAATAATACCCTATTTCCCCTTCACCTTCCTTTTTAATTAATTTTACATATTTTTGAAATGAATTATGCCCCAATTCCAAAATAGAATATGCCATCGATAATAAGTATCAATGTCAATGGCCTGAATGATCAGGCCAAAGCGGAAGCTATTTTTCCGTACTTACTAAAACGGGGAACCACCCAAAACGACCCAAAACCACCTAAAACGACCCAAAACGAGCCAAAACAACCCAAAACGACCCATAATCAGGTCAAAACCACCCAAAACCACCCAAAGAAGTATAACTTACTTTTAAATCCATGATTTTAGGGTAGAAAATCCCTGAAAATCCCCACAAATTCAACATATCCTTTGAAATAACACCATTGTCTCTTTTAAATTCTTCTTTTGCCTTGGGACTTTCCTTGTCATAATTGAGTCCGAGAGGCCTTTTTGTTCATAAAAGCATTATTGTGTCTATTGTCTAAGCATCAACTTGCTTAAGATAAAACGCGACCGCATGTTGAGACCTGCGAGTTTCTAATCATATTGGGTCACTATTGATCTCAGAGTTTCTTATAAACGAGTTTCTTTTAAAAAAGAGTGTACTATCACAAAAATCACACGATTATTGCACGATCGTGTTAGAAGTCACGAGTAGTGATCTTTAATTCCCGTTTAAACGGAAATATTTCCAAGAAGTTTTTCATCTGTACGCGTACGTGTCTGTAGGACTGGAGTGAAATGCCCCTCGATCGAATCATGAGATAAGAAAATCTCACAATCGTGCGATAATCGTACATTAAAAAAATTTGATGGAAGATACAAGATAGGCTTGAGAAGCTGCAGGTGATTGAATAGGTCCCTGAGAGTGATTCACAAAAGATTCGTCAGCTATTCCGAAAATCAATAGCTAACAAATCGCATTGTTCACGTTTTACGCCCCAAGAGGAATGACAAATTTCTAACGTAGTGATGATGTTTTGAAGAAAATTCGGGATTTTGAGGGGATATTATATTATATTATATTTATATTTATATTACAGATATTATATTTCTGCAGGAAACACACTTAAATGATAACAGTAAAAATTTCATTATTTCTAATCAAAGGTGGAAAGGCAAAAAATTTCCTTCAATTTCTCCAAATAATTTTGCAGGTGTTAGCACTCTCATTTCTGAAAATTTCAATGCAACTATACATTCTAATGACATTTGCCAAGAAGGAAACTATATTTTTACTGACTTGACCTTTGACGATCACCGTTTTCTATTGATAAATGTATACGCTCCTGCAGGAGGTAATAAAACACAAAAAAGAAAAGATAAATTTTCTGAAATTCATACTAAAATCCAAAATTATCCAGATGTTGAATTTATAATTTATGGTGGTGATTTCAATACAGTTCTTGATATCAAATTAGACAGAAGTAGGGACATAACATACATAGACAGATCAAAAAATCCGCTAATTGAGACCATTAATGAAAATGATTTACAAGATATTTGGAGAGCCTTTCACCCTGATGAAAAGCAATATACATACAAAAGCCCAGTTGGAACATACAGCAGACTTGACAGATTTTATACCTCAAAAGCTACAATGAACTACTTTACAAAATGTGAAATTGTTCCTTTTCCTGACTCTGATCATCAAAAACTGTTACTGGTTTTTGATTTTGACAAAATAAAGCGTGGAAAGGGGGCATGGAAAATGAATACGTCCATCTTACAACAAGAAGAATATCAGCTTGCAATATCCGGATTTCTCCAGTTTTGGATTTCTATCATTGATGACTTTCGTAATCCACTTGATTGGTGGGATAAGGCTAAAAAACAAATAGCAAAAATTACTAAACAATAATGCATAAAACTATCAATTGAACTCAAAAAAAAAAAGTCAAAACTTTATAAGCAATTGCGCAATGCCACCAAAAAAGCAGAACAGACAGACAGACAGTCATTCAAAGATTTAGTTTATCAAAAAAGAAATAAAATGCCTTGAAACAAATGAAGCATTCAATTTAAAAGTCAAAGCGAAAACACGCTGGACAGAAGAGGGTGAAAGGGTCACCAAATATTTTTGTAATTTAGAGAAAAAACGTCATGCTGCACAAGTCATGAAGTCTGTTGAGACCAAAACAGGAACAATAGTAAACAATCCAAAAGATATGCTTGAAACTGTCAAAACATTTTACTCTGACTTGTTTGCAAATGAATCAACAGATACTACGAAGCAAGATGAGCTCCTTTCAAAAGTAGAAAACAAACTTTCTGACACTGACAGAGACGCTTGTGAAGGCCAACTAACAAAAGATGAATTATACACAGCACTTTCTAAAATGGGGAGCATTTTACAAAGGTTGCTAACACCTGCTTTGAATTACAACAACTTTTCCCGCTCTCAGCGAGTAAGCTTGATTTCAACACTTTACAAGAAAGGTGACAAAAGTGATCTAGGTAATTGGAGACCAATTAGTTTGCTCAATGTTGATTACAAGATAATTGCAAAAACTCTTGCCAATCGTTTACGAGATGTATTGTCAACCATTGTTTCTGAAGATCAAACATGCAGTGTCCCAAATAGATCAATTTTGTCAAACGGCCATATATTAAGAGATCTTATTTACTATGCTGAAAATGAAAATCTCCCAGCAGCCCTTCTTTCTTTAGATCAAATGAAAGCCTTTGACCGTGTAAACTGGAATTTCCTTTTCAAAACCATAGAAAGCTTTGGTTTTGGGCAACAATTCATTTCCTATATTAAAACATTGTATAATAATATTAGTAGTCGTGTTAAAGTAAATGGGCACATCTCTACCCCATTCACCCTTGGTAGGGGAGTGAGGCAGGGATGTCCCTATCCCCCTTATTATATGTCCTCGTTTCTGAAATTTTTGCAATATCAGTCAGAAAAAACCAAGACATTACTGGTATTACAATAAAAAATGTTGAATTTAAAATCACACAGTATGCTGATGACACTACAATAATCCTGCAAGGTGAACGGTCCATCAAATCAACTTTTGATTGTGTCCGAGATTTTGAAATGGCATCAGGTGCTAAGATAAACAAAGCAAAAAGCAATGGAATTTGGCTTGGTAGATACAAAAACAGATCAAATAATCCATATAATTTAAAATGGGGCAGGGAAGCATTAAAAATCCTTGGTGTTTTTCATGGCCCTGTTTTGAAAGAAAAAGAAACTTGGGACCCACGTGTAAACAAATTCTGTAAAACTTTAGACCTTTGGACTTCTCGTGATCTTTCCTTGAGGGGGAGGGCTGTGGTTGCAAACCAGCTGGCCAGCTCGGTCTTCTGGTACACTGCAGCCATATATCCACTTCCCCAGTGGGTCCTCATAAAAATTAATGACAGACTTTGGAAGTTCATTTATCAGAATAAAAAAGATCCTATTAAACGTACACAAGCAAGACTTCCATATGAATTAGGGGGGTTGAACATAATAGATATTGAAAAGAAAGCTGATGCCATTAAATTATCTTGGATTTCAAAATATCTTCAAAATGAAAATAACTCTAAATGGAAAGCACTGTTCACCTTGAACTTTGATAAGTATAAGAATTTCAACATTGGTGCCAAAATTTTTAAATGCCATTTACGTTCGATTGAAATGAAACATGTCCTGCAGTTTTATCGAGATGTCCTTAAATGTTTTGCAGCAAATTTTTCTGAACTTCGACTAAAACCCACGGAAATTGAAGGAATTTACAATGAACCTCTATTTGACAATTTCTACACACACGTTGATACCAGTAATGCTTGGATACAAGCTAACATTACAACAATACAAGACATTTGTTATGAATTTACAAATGGATTCTTACCTTCCAATGCCCTGAATGAATTAATCCCTTCTGGTTTCTCAGACAGTTTCTACTCCAAATTGAAATCACGTTTACCCCCTGAATGGAAAGCAAAAATAACAACTGAGTGCAGCAATGAAAGAAGTTTATCTGATGACTTTTATATTAAAAATACCAAAGATGAATATGTTTTATTTTCATCTCTGACTTGCAAAACAATCTACAATATGCTCATCTTGAAAGATCAAAATGTTATTGCTCAGAAATTTAGAGTTTTTTGGGAACAAAAAATAGGCCAAGACTCTTTAAAACTTCATTCAAAAGAAATTATGACAGAAAATCTGCCAACATTCAGTGGAAGTTCCTTCAACTTTGCCTCCCTACCTATGAAAGATTATATAGACAAAGGATTGTCCAAACCCCTGCATGTCAAAGATGCAATTCCCATGATGAAACTTCACTTCATGCCTTTTTCAATTGTACCCCTGTCAGTAAACTGTGGAAATTTGTATTCAAACTTGTCAAGAAAATCAACCCCACTCTCAGTCTAAACAATATTTGCAAATTTGTAATACTCGGCTTTTATGAATACAAACCCGACTTACCTGTAGAAACCTTTTTACGAGATGCAGCTTTTTCAGTCATTTGGAAAACAAGAAATGAAATTATTTTTGACAACAAAAGAGATGATTTGAAAAACAGATTCATCTTCAAGGTTATTTCCAAACTCAAAGAAGAACATTTCATTGCTTCATAAGATGTTGAAACTCTCAATCTTTTTGAACAAAAATCGTGTCAAAATGGCGTCCTTGCATCCCTTGAGAATCGAAAACTCAAAATCAACGTCCCATGAGACTTACCTCGTTTTCATTTCCCCATTTCTGTTTTTTTTCTCTCCTTTTTTTCCTGCTTCACTTTTCAATCTTTCCTTTTATTTTATGAAATATTATTGCGTTTATTAAATTGTTTATTTATTTGTTTCAACGTTTGAATTTTTTTAACTTAGAATTAGGGAATTTCAATTGTAGTTTAATAAGTATTTAATTAGTTGTAGTTTATTTCTTTTGATTTCAACATTAGAATTTTCTAATATTGGGTTTGCTTAGGTTAGTTTAATTATGTTGTTAAGTATTTATTAATTTCATTACTTGTAGTTTTATCATTAGTTAAGTAGGTTTTTAATAAGATTAGTTGTAGTTAGAGCTTTGTAGTATTAAGTTTATTAGAATAGATATTAGTTGTAGTTTCATGTAGTTAGAATAATTTAGTTTAATTTGAAATTAGAAATGAACAATTGAACAATGAACAATTAATTAATACACAGTGAACATTCAGAGAGGAATTTCAATTTCTATTTAATTTAAATTATTTTAACTTGTATATATGTTGAGTTAATTGGAAAAATTCAACGGGCGTAGGCCTAGCTCAAAAAAAAAAATTTGATCAACAAGGAGATTCTTTTTCCATTGCAGTTCGGTTTGGCTGACCCCTGCGATTACCGCAAACGTTGGTAACTTGACCGTACAATTTCTGGTAGTGGGGACCTGCGTTCGCGCTAGTCCCCTTCCAATAGTACTAATGTCAATTTCTGCACACATGTCAGCACACCACCACGACTTGCCAGTTACCAGGCATCTCTAGACACAAAAATTCCCTTACTCTACAAAGAGTGTGCAAGTTACCGACTGTTTGCCGTTTTCCACATCTTCCACTCCAGATGCCGGAAGATGCACCAACATTTCCCACATTAGTACAGCCACAACCGGAAGCCCATCCTTTCCAACACTATAAAAAGAGCAAGCTGGGCTTCCACGAATGTCACACCTGCTGTTCCAACTGGCCAGAGTCCTCACCACACCTTCTCAGCAGCACTGCACACCTGCCAAGATCTACCCCAATCCACCCACTTTGTATGGATCAGACGGTACACGTACATGTGCATGGGCACACTTCTGCATCTCTAGCCTGCAGTGTCATGCACATTTGTCCCTCTAGCTTTCGCCTACGACCATACCACCATGAATATACCGGTTCTCGTCCGATAACCGCAGTCAAGCATGGTCGGGCCAGTTCAGTACCTGGATGGGTGATCGCCTGGGAACACCTGGTGTTGTAGGCTTCACTTTTTGCAATTCCAGTCCTTCTTTGCAACCGACGTATTTATCCAGGTATTGCACACATGGACTGTATCTATTGTCGTCCTGCACCCATGTGTGATTGCAACACGTGTGGAATAGCGACGAGAAGCAAAGACTAGTTCGTTATCGCTTCTCGGCCTTTTGGCTAAGGTCAAGTGTAGTATCTGTTCTTATCAGCTTAATATCTGATATGCACCCAAGGGTGCTCAGATATTAAACTGATTCTTGGAATTGGTCCGTGGGTCTGAAGCTTGCTTCACCCCGGATGTTATGATATCTTACATGAAGTAGTAGTCGAGCGTTCATTATTAGTTTTGGATCATGAGCACATGTTCTCTTATGAGATGTCTCCTTACTTTTGTCGATCTTAACATGGTGTCAGTTGGGATACTTCAAGACCCAAAGTCCAAGAAGGATAAGTAGATACTTCGAATTATTTTTTCAGTTATTTTATTTGTCTGAATCCTCAAGAACAACCGTATTCTGCTTACGATGGAGTTGGGCCTAAATTTTTCGCCCCAGCAGCCACTCAGTTTTGATGGCAATATTTCCAACAATTGGCGTGTTTGGAAACAGGAACTAACACTCTACCTTGATGCTACCGAGTCTTCTCAAAAGTCAGAAAAAGTCAAGGCTAAAATTTTTCTCACCTGCATAGGCAAAAAAGGGCGCGAAATTTATAATACTTTTGTGTTTGACACTGGTGCTGATAAGATGAAATTGGACAAAGTAATTGAGAAATTCGAAGGCTATTGTGCACCCAGAAAGAATCTAACTTTCCTATACATTCATTCTTGACATATCGGCAGCAAACGGGTGAAAGCTTTGACGAATTCACCACTACTCTTCGAAAACTATCACAAGACTGTGAATTTGGAGATTTGAAAGATTCTCTGATTAAGGATATGATTACCATAGGGACGAATGACAAGGCTCTACAAGAACGGTTGCTGAGAGAGCCTGAAATAACTTTAGAAAAGTCCATAAAATTGGGTCAAGCTGCTGAAATCACACGCAAACATGCAAAAATCATCCAAGCTCATAGTGAAGAAAAATCCACTTCAGGTATTACCAAAACAGGGAAAGCCAGAAAACCCCCATCACCTGACAAAGGGCATAGCACAGGTAAAATTCAGCAATGCAAGTTCTGCAATTTCTCTCATAACAGAGGAAACTGTCCTGCATATAACAAGCACTGCAACACATGCGGCAGGAGAGGTCACTTTGCCATCTGCTGTAGTCAAAAACGTGTGAGGGCTGTCAACAAACATGTAAACTCAGATCCCTCATCAGACCAAGACTCAGTATCTGACTCTGAAGAGCACAAAGAATACTTTGTTGGTGCAATCCAAAGAGATAAAAAAGCACACCCATCACCTCTAGTCCAGGACCCAGCCACATACTCTGTCAACACCCTCACTGATGATGAGTGGCTCATTGCACTTGAAACAAATGGTCAAATATTAGATAGATAGATACAGGAGCCCAAGTGAACATCCTCTCCAAAGCTGACTACCTGCAGGTAAAAGACAAATCCACACTCCGCAACTCTTCTGTCAAATTATCAGCATACAATGGCTCAACTATTCCAGTTGTTGGCAAATCTGTTCTTACCTTGAAGCACAAAGGGAAAAGCTATCCAGTACTTTTCATCATTGTTGATATTGACGCCAATCCCATCTTAGGCCTCACCACTTGCTCACATCTCAACTTAATCAAATGGGTCATGCTAATAGACAACAATATGCATGAAACCATGACACAGCAATTCGATGATTGCTTTGGTAAAATTGGGAAACTTCCTGGCCTTCACCACATCACTATGGATCCTACAGTGCCCCCAGTGGTACATCCAGCTCGCAAGCTGCCAATAGCCCTAAAAGAGAAACTACGCATAGAGCTCAAACAGATGGTTAAAATGGGTATAATCAAACCAGCTCGTGAACCCACTTATTGGGTCAACAGTCTAGTAGTTGTAGAAAAACCCAATGGCAAGCTTCGCATATGCCTGGATCCTAAGGACCTAAACAAAGCGATAAAACGTCACCACTTTCACATTCCCACAACTGAAGAAATCCTTGCCTCTATGACTAATTCCAAATTTTTCACCAAGCTGGATGCTTCAAATGCGTATTGGCAAATTGAGGTGGATGAAGAAAGCTCCAAACTCCTAACCTTCAATACTCCCTATGGGCGTTACTCCTTTCTGCGACTTCCATTTGGAATTCACTCAGCTAGTGAAATTTGCCAAGCAAAAATCTCAGACATCCTAGAAGGCATTGAAGGTGCTTTCAATAGCCAAGATGACATAATCATCTGGGGCTCTGACAAAGCTGAACTAGCTGCCCGCACTACCAAAGTTCTAGAATCAATTAGATCATCAAGATTGAAACTCAACAAAGCTAAGTGCAAGTTTGAGGTCCAAACCACAACCTTTCTAGGTCACAAATTATCAGCGGATGGGATTGAACCGGATCCAGAAAAAATTGCAGCAATCTTGAACATGCCAGAGCCTACTTCAAAAAAGGAACTACAGCGCTTCTTAGGCATGGTAACTTATTTGGGAAACCTACTTGGAAAAATGCCCTCTCCTCATTCGACACACCACAGAAAAATGCCATCAACAAGCTCAAAGAAATCATTACCTCGAACCAAGTACTAAAGTTCTTTGATCCCTCACTGCCCATTCGGATACAGGCAGATGCATCTTGCCAAGGTCTTGGTGCCATTATTGAGCAGCAGCATCCCCAAGGTTGGCATCCAGTTGCTTATGCAAGTCGATCCCTCACACAATCTGAAAGAAACTATTGCCAGCTTGAAAAGGAAACTCTAGCCATAGTCTTTGGATGGGAGAAGTTTCGACAATATGTGTATGGCCACAAATTTGACATTTATAATGACCATCAGCCTCTTAAATCAATCTTCAAGAAAGCCCTGACAAAGTGTCCTCCGCGAATCCAACAATTCCTACTCCGACTCCAACAGTATGACTTTAAGATGCACTACATTAAAGGGAGCCAACTCACAATTCCAGATGCACTTAGTCGTGCCCCTCTAAGCGATGCCACTCCGGAAATACCAGCATCTGAAATTTCATGCTACGTTCACTCAGTAATGTCAAGCTTACCAATTAGTGCTGCCAAGCACAGCCAGATTGCCTCAGAAACATTGCAAGATGCCACAATGCAGCAACTCATACACTACTTGAATCAGGGATGGCCACAATTCCGCCAAGATGCCCAGCCAGAAACTCGTCCTTACTTCAATCTTCGTGACCAGATGACCTATCAAGAAGGACTACTTCTGAAAGGTGTGCAAATTATCATTCCTCCTAGCATGCGGGCCGAAATGAGAAAATCACTTCATACTGGCCACATTGGTATTGAAAAAACAAAAGCCAGGGCTCGAGAAACCATGTACTGGCCTATCATCAATGCTGAATTGGAAGATATGATCAAATCCTGCAGCGCTTGCCAAGAACACCATAACAGGCAGTCCTCTGAGCCGCTGATTCCACATGACATTCCTGACACACCTTGGCAGAAAGTGGGCACTGATCTATTCACACTTCGAAACAAGGACTATGTTATTGTAGCTGATTACATTTCAAAATTTTTCGACCTCTCTCAACTTGAAGATACAGAGGCTCCCACTGTTGTCATGCATACCAAGCACATCTTTTCCAAATTTTAGAATTCCCAAAGAAGTCATCTCTGACAATGGTCCCCAGTACACATCAGGAGAGTACATCAAATTCGCACGGGAATGGGATTTTGTACACCACAGTAGCAGCCCTGAGTACCCACAAAGCAACGGTTTTATTGAAAGAACCATCCAGACAGTTAAGAAAACTCTCAAAAAAGCATTCCACAGCGGTGATGATCCGTATTTAGCACTACTTGCACTCCGCACCACTCCATTGCCAAATGGCCAACCAGCACCAGCCACAGCCTTAATGCACCGACAGCTTCGAACCACTCTACCAGCAGTAAACAATGCGATCAAACCTTCCAGAGCCTCCAGAAAAACATCACTAACAGAGAAGGCAACAACCAAAAAGCCACGACAAAGCACCCTCCAACCTCTAAAGGCAGGAGACCGTGGTAAAACTCCTGGGATCGCAAAGGGGTTGTTATTGAGAAATGCACACAACCTCGCTCATACACAGTTGCCACAGACAAAGGTACTACTGTTTGCAGGAACAGAAGACACCTGCTACACACCAAGGAAAAACTTGAACCTTTAGAGCATATGGAACTATCAGACTCGGAACCAGATGACCAGTAACAGTTGCAGCCACAGGCAGCACATCCAGAAGCACCTCCAGTCGATCAACAAATTCAACCAGACCAGCTGATTCGTAATCCGGTACTCCCAAGAGTGACCAGATCAGGCCGCACTGTTCAAAGACCTTGTCATTTGGAAGAGTTTGCAGATCCTGACTCTATATATTGACACTAATATTTACTTCACACTTTTAGACATTCTTATAGTTGTTCTGTTGTGCCAAAGACACTGACTTTATTATCTTTATTATCTTAGGAAGGGAGATGTTATGATATCTTACATGAGGTAGTAGTCGAGCGTTCATTATTAGTTTTGGATCATGAGCACATGTTCTCTTATGAGATGTCTTCTTACTTTTGTCGATCTTAACACCGGACACGGGTTGTCCTGGTATTGCAGTGCCGCAATGCAGCAACATGCAGATGTCTTGCCAATCCACCTCTCATATTCCACTACATCAACTATTGTTATAGCCACCTTGAACAGCATGTGTTCTGTCCTTCTTTATTCGACCTTTCACCACAGCATAGCTTCACTGGCTTCCGACAGCGACGTGTATTACCAAAGCTGTTCTCATCCTTTGCTAATCTCAATGGAATGGCATGTTACCGATGTACCACATTTGAAACGAGAAGTTCCTCAACGACACTCCCTCGACAAGAAAAATCTGCATACTTACCTGACGGGGAAGAAGTGCCTAAGCATGGACCCGTCAGGTAATAGTTCGACGAAAGACAAAGACCACGCCATGGATGCTGAAGGTTTTTGGGCTGATATTATAGAGAGATCTACATCTAAACGTCCATCTAAAGAAGCGCATGTGCAAGAAAATACACCACGTGAGGAAGAAAAAGAACAACATGAAACAGCAGAAAATTCAACAGGTAATACATTTGCAGAAAAACTACAGCATAGTAAAAACAAAGAGCCTCAAAGCCTAGCATCCAGAGGAATCAAATTTTTTACCCCATCAACCACCCCTCACATTGAAATCATCACACCTTTCCATAAAACACTAAACAACCCAACTGCCATTATTCATCTACAACGAATGCCTTCAAAACCTGGTCATCAAAATTGGAATGCCATTCTCTAATATCCTCAACTGGTTGACGTCCTTTTATCAAAATCCATTTTTCTACCCTCCCAGCCACATCATCCATTACCCATCACACCCATTCGAAAACGTCCAACCCTCATCACCATTCCATTTGCTACACCAGACATTGAAAACTTGAACAACATGGCAAAATCATCAACATATGGCATCAAACATACCCAGAGTTTCCAACCATCTTCACAGGCAAACGTCTCGTTACCATCTATCCAGATCCACAAAATCCATTGCCACCATTCATCATAATCAGTGGACAGAAATTGCTCATATCATTCAGGGGACGTCAACCAGTTTGCATGCATTGCAACTCCAAATTCCATATCACATCTCAATGCGAACTTAGGGGTCTAAAACTATGCTTCCACTGTGGAGACGAAAGACATCACTACAATGACTGTGACATAAGACAAAACGGAGACAGACCTACAACCCACAATACAGCACGTACAGAACAGTCTGACAGAGACATGGACAGCGACAATAACAACGACCATAACAGTAACTGTGATACAGTTATACTTTCTGACTACGACAGTGACTTGGACAGACCACTGCCTAAGAGCCGTCTTAGGCCGTTACCTACACGACAAACACAACAGGACGAACAATGTGTGAGTGAGACAGACGAACAGGACAGACATGCAGGGCCTAAATACAAACTTAGGCCCTCTACTACACCACATCAACTGCAACCGCAACAACAACATGAGGCACAGAGTGAGAGTGGACCAGATGACAGTGACGAGACACAATTCGTCAAAAACAGTGGAAGTCAGGTTGAGGACCCCAACAACACTCATTCATTACCAGTCCAAACTCCATCAGAATCACCTCAAGCCAACAACGAAAGCCAATCTCAATCAATTTTACCGGCGCACATCATTTCATCAACAAAGAACCCTTCTTCATACGACCAGCCACCAAATCAATCATCCTCTACTTCATCCAAGACACCGTTAAACACCACCACATCACACTCACACAAAACACAAGAAACATCACCTCCAAATCATGAACAACCAATAACCCCAGAAATCGCAGCTACCCTTTTTTCAATTCCAAATCAAATCAGTTCATTTCCAGTCGTCACACCTAGTTTTTCACTCACCCAGTCACCACCTTCCCATCATTACACATTCAATCAATCGCAACAGAAGAGACCACTTTCATCCTCCTCATCGACACAGACTGCAAAGACGCAAGAAAGAACATCTACAAAGAAGAAGAAGCAAAAACAACAAACAGTCGCAGGCGAATGATTTAACACCCCTCCCCCCCTCGTCTTTATGATTGTATCGTAATTTTTAATAATTTCTAATAAGAATTGAATTGTGGTCCAAAATCAAAATAAATTATGCCATCCATTATTAGTATAAATGTTAATGGTTTAAACGAACCAACAAAAGCAGAATCAATTTTCCACAATTTAAATAATGATAAGCCAAGCATTGTACTTTTGCAGGAAACACATTTAAACCATAACACGAAAAACTCTATTATTTCTGATCAAAGGTGGAAAGGAATAAAAATTCACTCAATTTCTCCAAATAATTTTGCAGGTGTTAGCACTCTCATTTCTGAAAATTTCAATGCAACTATACATTCTTATGACATTTGCCAAGAAGGAAACTACATTTTTACTGACTTGAGCTATGATGATCACCGCTTTCTATTGATAAATGTATATGCTCCTGCAGGAGGTAATAAAACACAAAAAAGAAAGGATAAATTTTCTGAAATTCATACTAAAATCCAAAATTATCCAGATGTTGAATTTATAATTTATGGCAGTGATTTTAATACAGTTCTTGATATAAACTTAGACAGAAGTAGGGACATATCATACATTGACAGATCAAAAAATCCTCTAATTGAGAACATTAATGAAAATGATTTACAAGATATTTGGAGAACCTTTCACCCGGATGAAAAGCAATATACATACAAAAGCCCAGTTGGAACATACAGCAGACTTGACAGATTTTATACCTCAAAAGCTACAATGAAGTACTTTACAAAATTTGAAATTGTTCCTTTTCCTCACTCTGATCATCAAAAACTGTTACTAGTTTTTGATATTGACAAAATAAAGCGGGGAAAGGGGGCATGGAAAATGAATAAGTCCACCTTACAACAAGAAGAATATCAACTTGCAATGTCTGGTTTTCTCCAGTTTTGGATTTCCATATTTGAAGATTTTCTTAATCCACTTGATTGGCGGGATAACGCTAAAAAACAAATAGCAAAAATCACTAAACAGTATTGCATAAAACTATCAATTGAACACAAAAAGAAAAAGTTAAAACTTTATAAACAATTGCGCAATGCAACCAAAAAAGCAGAACAGACAGACAGACAGTCATTCAAAGACTTAGTTGAACGTATAACCAAATAAATAAAAAGTCTTGAAACCAACGAAGCATTTAATTTAAAAATCAAAGCAAAAGCACGCTGGACAGAAGAGGGTGAAAGGGTCACCAAATATTTTTGTAATTTAGAGAAAAAACGTCAAGCTGCACAAGTTATGAAATCTGTTAAGACAAAAACAGGAACAATAGTTCACAATCCAAAAGATATGCTTGAAACTGTCAAAATATTTTACTCTGACTTATTTGCAAACGAACCGACAGATGCCTCTAAACAAGATGAACTACTCTCAAAAGTAGAAAACAAACTTTCCGACATTGACAGAGACTCTTGTGAAGGCCAACTAACAAAAGACGAATTATACACGGCAGTTTCTAAGATGAAAAATAATAAAACATCAGGCCTTGATGGTATTCCAGTAGAGTTTTATAAAACCTTCTGGAATATCATTGGGGAGCATTTTACAAGGGTTGCTAACACCTGCTTTGAATTACAACAACTTTCCAACTCTCAGCGTGTATAGTAAAGGAGATATCTTAATATATGGCCGTAATCTAATGCTCTTAATGTAAGCTAAATTTCAACACTTTACAAGAAAGGTGACAAAAGTGATCTAGGCAATTGGAGACCAATTAGTCTGCTCAATGTTGACTACAAGATAATTGCAAAACTCTTGCCAATCGTTTACGAGATGTATTATCAAGCATTGTTTCTGAAGATCAAACATGCAGTGTCCCAAATAGATCAATTTTGTCAAACGGCCATATATTAAGAGATCTCCTTTACTATGCTGAAAATGAAAATCTCCCAGCAGCCCTTCTATCTTTAGATCAAATGAAAGCCTTTGACCGTGTAACCTGGAATTTCCTTTTCAAAACCTTTTCGAAAGCTTTGGTTTTGGGCCACAATTCATTTATTAAAACATTGTATAATAATGTTAGTAGTCGTGTGAAAATAAATGGGTACATCTCTGCCCCATTCACCCTTGGTAGGGGAGTGAGGCAGGGATGTCCCCTATCCCATATGAATAACTGATACTAATAAAAAACGGGAAATGTAAGAGACGTCTTCGCATGACGTCACAGTTTTTCAATGTCTTGCCTGTAGCAAACGAACCGACAGATGCCTCTAAACAAGATGAACTACTCTCAAAAGTAGAAAACAAACTTTCCGACATTGACAGAGACTCTTGTGAAGGCCAACTAACAAAAGACGAATTATACACGGCAGTTTCTAAGATGAAAAATAATAAAACATCAGGCCTTGATGGTATTCCAGTAGAGTTTTATAAAACCTTCTGGAATATCATTGGGGAGCATTTTACAAGGGTTGCTAACACCTGCTTTGAATTACAACAACTTTCCAACTCTCAGCGTGTATAGTAAAGGAGATCTCTTAATATATGGCCGTAATCTAATGCTCTTAATGTAAGCTAAATTTCAACACTTTACAAGAAAGGTGACAAAAGTGATCTAGGCAATTGGAGACCAATTAGTCTGCTCAATGTTGACTACAAGATAATTGCAAAAACTCTTGCCAATCGTTTACGAGATGTATTATCAAGCATTGTTTCTGAAGATCAAACATGCAGTGTCCCAAATAGATCAATTTTGTCAAACGGCCATATATTAAGAGATCTCCTTTACTATGCTGAAAATGAAAATCTCCCAGCAGCCCTTCTATCTTTAGATCAAATGAAAGCCTTTGACCGTGTAACCTGGAATTTCCTTTTCAAAACCTTTTCGAAAGCTTTGGTTTTGGGCCACAATTCATTTATTAAAACATTGTATAATAATGTTAGTAGTCGTGTGAAAATAAATGGGTACATCTCTGCCCCATTCACCCTTGGTAGGGGAGTGAGGCAGGGATGTCCCCTATCCCCCTTATTATATGTCCTAGTTTCCGAAATTTTTGCCATCTCTATCAGAAAAAACCAAGACATTACTGGTATTACAATTAAAAATGTTGAATTTAAAATTACCCAGTATGTTGATGACACAACAATAATACTGCAATGTGAACAGTCCATCAAATCGACTTTTGATTGTGTCCAAGATTTTGAAATGGCATCAGGAGCTAAAATAAACAAAGAGAAAAGTAATGGAATTCGGCTTGGAAGATACAAAAACAGATCAGATAATCCATGTAATTTAAAATGGGGCAGGGAAGCATTAAAAATCCTTGGTGTCTTTCATGGCCCTATTTTGAAAGAAAAAGAAACTTGGGACCCACGTGTAAACAAATTCATAAAAACTTTAGACCTTTGGACTTCTCGTGATCTTTCCTTGAGGGGGAGGGCTGTGGTTGCAAACCAGCTGGCCAGCTCGGTATTCTGGAACACTGCAGCCATATATCCCCTTGCCCAGTGGGTTCTCAAAAAAATCAATGACAGACTTTGGAAATTCATTTATCAGAATAAAAAAGATCCTATTAAACGTACACAAGCAAGACTTCCATACGAGTTAGGAGGTTTGAACATTATCGATATTGAAAAGAGACTGATGCCATTAAATTATCTTGGATTTCAAAATATCTTCAAAATGATAATAACTCTAAATGGAAAGCACTGTTCACCTTGAACTATGATAAGTATAAGAATTTCAACATTGGTGCCAAAATTTTTAAATGTCATTTACGTCCGATTGAAATGAAACATGTCCCGCAGTTTTATCGAGATGTAGTTAAATGTTTTGCAGCAAATTTTTCAGACCTGAGACTAAAACCCATGGAAATTGAAGGAATTTACAATGAACCTCTATTTGACAATTTCTACACACACGTCGATACCAGTAATGCTTGGATACAAGCTAACATTACAACAATACGAGACATTTGTTATGAATTTACAACTGGATCCTTACCTTCCAATGCCCTGAATGAATTAATCCCTTCTGGTTTGTCAGACAGTTTCTAAACCAAATTGAAATCACGTTTACCCCCTGAATGGAAAGCAAAAATAACAACTGAGTGCAGCAATGAAAGAAGTTTATCTGATGATTTTTATATTAAAAATACCAAAGATGAATATGTTTTATTTTCATCTCTGAATTGCAAACCAATTTACAATATGCTCATCTTGAAAGATCAAAATGTTCTTGCTCAGAAATTTAGAGTTTTTTGGGAACAAAAAATAGGTTTTATAAATTGGCCAAGACTCTTCAAAACTTTATTTAAAATAAATCATGACAGAAAATCTGCCAACATTCAGTGGAAGTTCCTTCAACTCTGCCTCCCTACCTATGAAAGATTATATAGACATAGGATTGTCCAAACCCCACGTGTCAAAGATGTAATTATGATGAAACTTCCCTTCATGCTTTTTTCAATTGTACCATTGTCAGTAAACTGTGGAAATTTGTATTCAAACTTGTTAACAAAATCAACCCTTCCCTCAATCAAACAACCTTTGTAAGTTTGTTATCCTTGGTTTTTACGAATATAAACCCGACCTACCTGTAGAAAACTTTTACCGTCTCAAAGTTGGACGAATATTCGTCAGGACACAGATTCACATTCCAGACGAATATTCGCAGCTACATTAGTGTTACTGTAAAAAACAAACTAAAACACAAAAACTTCATTGTTTCTTTTTTATAACCTTGAGGTACATTATCTTAGGTATAATTAAACATAGAAACTATTTTTATATGAATAACTGATACTAATAAAAAACGGGAAATGTAAGAGACGTCTTCGCATGACGTCACAGTTTTTCAATGTCTTGCCTGTAGTAAACGTCTTATATCTCGGCTTTCCAACAACATATCTTAAAGTCTTTGACATAACCGTAAACTGTGCTATATAGGCCAACAATAAACATCAAAACAATTTATTTCAGTTTCACGGTTTTGCAGGAAAAACGGGAAATGTAAGAGACGTCTTCGCATGACGTCACAGTTTTTCAATGTCTTGCCTGTAGTAAACGTCTTATATCTCGGCTTTCCAACAACATATCTTAAAGTCTTTGATATAACCGTAAACTGCGCTATATAGGCCAACAATAAACATAAAAACAATTTATTTCAGTTTCACGGTTTTGCAGGAAAAACGGGAAATGTAAGAGACGTCTTCGCATGACGTCACAGTTTTTCAATGTCTTGCCTAAGCAAATGTGGTACAACTCGGCTTCCAGCTTTTCAGAGCACCAGTTTCTGAAACCAATAATACGCAAACTTCAAATTGAGTCAGGTGTGTCGCAGACAAAACCTGCCTGGTAACATGAAAAATGTTTATGACTGAAATGTAGAAGTTAAATGAGGTTATTTGAGAACCGCGAAACACTAAAGTAATGTCCATTCTACTTTTTCTCAGCAACAAGTCCTTATCTCGAGAAAAAATATTTTGATGAAAGGGGAATAATTATTAGTTTTGACATCATAATTTGACCTCTGTTTGCATTTCTACTTTCCAGAAAGTAGCAATGCTTAGCAAGGTCATCGATTGTGAGTGTAAGTAAATGTCTGTAAATGTCAATAAAGATGGCGGGTGTCAGCACTTGCTGTCTTGTCTGAAGCAGCATTGTGTAATGCGTTTTTGTCCTGTGCTATTTGATGATTGCAACTGGTTTGGTTTCATCACGAAAAGAAGTAAAGATCTCTAAGTAAATGTGTCATCATGATGTAACCCACAGCCGTTACATGCAATGGGTAAGTACAAAATCTGTATTTGCCCTTCGTGTTTGAGTATCCATGATAGAGGACGAAGTCCAAGTCAAGAAAGCAATATTTCTCAACTGAGGAAGTTTCCAAAAATTAAAGTCAGTCGGAGACAGGCATGTTTAGCAGGCGGTAGGCCAAGAAAGGGGTCTAAGCGCGATGGATCATTGGTTAACAAACGGAAATTGACCAAGTGCTTTGAAGAAATTAATCGAATTCACTATGATCGCCCTAAAAAAGAGAGGTGGCTGAAAGTTGCTCAGCTTTATTTTGGTACGAAAAAGGTGTCGGAGAAAAATGTTACCTTGCTGAAGAACTATCACAAAAGATCTATAGTGCGATCAAGGTGCTATCATAGCCCCAATAGCCCCAAAGACCCTGGCAGGAGCAGCAATGCTGATACGACAAACCCTGCCCAAGTACTTACAACTGAAGAGGGTGAGGGCATATGTGATGATAACAGTTCTTTTAAAGGAGAGCTTGCTTCCTCTACAGAGGTATCTTTTTCGAGCTGGGGAGATATGGAAGACATGGAGGACTCCCTAACGCGTTCTGATTATCTAAAGGAGCAACCAAGTATATTATAAACACAGAACAGTGCACCTGTCAATAAACGTAAAGTAAATTAAGACATCGACCGAGAGAGAAATGGAAATTCAGAGATAGAAAACCTGAAGGAAAAATTGTTCCATCCAAACTGCATGACCTTTCAGGTATGGGCAATTTTTCTTTCTTGAATCAAGCCCTGAAACATGATTGCCTTTGAAGACCAAGGTGCAGTAAGGGTTGTGTTGCTCTATTAGTGACACAAAAAAACTAGTCCAGTTTCCAACAAGTTTTGTCGCACCAACAAATTTCTTCCACTCCTCCTGTAACAAGATAGATGCTCTTGGGGGGTTTTGAACCCTGAACATTCCATCGGATGGAACATTTCCAAAACTTCTAACATTGACAAGATAGCATAGGACACATGTTTCGAACGTTCATCGTTCATCTTCAGTTAAGAAATAATTAAATTACATTAAATTACTAGTATATATTGAAATTAGTTACATAATATAAAAACACGTGAGGTAACAGCGATAATTACAAGCGATAAATCTTAAAAAAACAATAGTACAAAAGGGGTTTAACAATAGCAAAAAGAAAAATAGAAAAACGAACCGCTAGCGCTGTCCAAGATAGAGAAGGAATCCTCAGTTAAAAAGTATTGTAAAGATTTAGACTTAAAACGTGTTTTTACTTCTTCTATGTTTTGGGTTAAGGACTCTGTGTCCAAGTGCTTACGGGCTCGTGTAGTTTAAAAATTCTTGTGTGGCGGATGTTCCGCGTCTTATGTCGGAGAAACCTCTCGACATCTTTCTACACGAATCCGCGAGCATTTAGTCACAGACAAAAACTCGCATATTCGCAGACATTTTAATGAGTCCCCCTCTTGCCGCCCTCTATGCTCTGAGGATTCCTTCTCTATCTTGGACAGCGCTAGCGGTTCGTTTACCCTCAAAATAAAGGAGGCTCTGCATATCTCTTGGGTTAAACCCACGCTTAATAAACAACTATACCATTACAATTTAAACCTTTGTTATTAACACCGTTTTTTCAATTTTTCTTTTTGCTATTGTTAAACCCCTTTTGTACTATTGTTTTTTTTAGATTTATCGCTTGTAATTATCGCTGTTACCTCACGTGTTTTTATATTATGTAACTAATTTCAATATATACTAGTAATTTAATGTAATTTAATTATTTCTTAACTGAAGATGAACGATGAACGTTCGAAACATGTCTTTTAAAATTGTCGTTTTTATTGTCAAATTCCTATGCTATCTTGTCAATGTTAGAAGTTTTGGAAATGTTCCATCCGATGGAATGTTCAGGGTTCAAAACCCCCCAAGAGCATCTATCTTGTTACAGGAGGAGTGGAAGAAATTTGTTGGTGCGACAAAACTTGTTGGAAACTGGACTAGTTTTTTGTGTCACTAATAGAGCAACACAACCCTTACTGCACCTTGGTCTTCAAAGGCAATCATGTTTCAGGGCTTGATTCAAGAAAGAAAAATTGCCCATACCTGAAAGGTCATGCAGTTTGTGCCCATCGTCCACTTTGCAGTGGGGAAGTTCATTTCACTATCAAAAAGGAAGCCCAAAACATCTTGAATTTGGAGTTTACAGGTGAAATATGCCACGACCTGCGTAATCGAAAGTCGAGAAACGTTGCTGGCAAAGATAGAATTGGGAAAAGCCGATCATTGCAGGAAAACTTGCAGGTTCCACCTTCTGTTTCTTATCGCGATGGACTTAAGAAATTATCTGCAGATGCGTTTGCTGCTGGAAATAGAACAGGGGCAGGGAAATCTCTACAAGTAACACAGGAGATCAAAAATCAGATCCGGAAAGGTCATCGAGATCTGCAGATCTTGCAAGATTAGATGGCGTACATTCAAAAGGAAATCAAAGAAGAAGACGAAAAAAGGCTACAGAGCTGAAACAGTTATCTCGTAAACTCTTTGGTTACATGCAAACGCTACAACTAATTCCCGAATTAAAAGTAGTGTTACTGCATGAGTCTTTGATACGACTGTATCATGGTATCGCTCCACGCGGTATTGTTTATTTTGACGCAACAGGCGGAGTTGTTCAGAAAATGCCCTGCTACAAGCAAATTCTCTATTATGCCCTTTGTGTTAGACATCCATTTGGAAATACGCCACCCTTGCCTGTTGCAGAATTCATTTCAAGTTCCCTTACCGCCGAAGCAATAGTACAGGGCTTCTATTACTGAAAGAAAAGATAAGCTCATTCACAATGGAAAATTTTCTCAACCTGCACTTATTCTGGTGGACAAAAGTCAAGCCATTATACTGGCGTGCCTGCAGGTTTTTAATAACGAGACGCTTACTCAATATGTCGACCGCAGGTTCAGGATAGTGAACGCACAGGCAGCAGGAGAAGATCTACAGTTAACATTGATACACATCTGTTACTCGCATTCCATGAAATGGAATAAGACCATGGTCGAAAAAAGTGTCAAAAACAGGCCTGGAAGATCAATTCAGGAGGTAAAAAGCTTTCTCATGCGTTTTTTTGCTCGACTAATAGAATGCCGACGATTGGAGGAGCTAACCGATTTGATCAGATGTGGTGTTATTGTATTGAAAAGCAAATTTTTATCGCCAGCTGTATTAAGAGCAATCGACACCATCGAAAACAGTATCAATGAATATCCACGCGTTGATGAAAATGTAATTGATATGGATGATGATCCCATCGAAATAAAAGAGGACTTTAAAACCGCAGATTCAGAAGAGGCAGGCATGGAATCAACTTCAAACTCAGATGAAGAAACTGCCAAAGAAAACAAGAAAAACAGTGAGTCAACTCTGGCAAAGTATTGGGTGGATGTGTTAAAAGAAGTTGAATCTAGTGTAACGATACCACAACAACTGGAGCATTTGCAAATTAATAGATATTATAATCCAGAGTACTACGAGTACCTAAGCGCCAGAAAACTACCCACTGCCACTTTGTGGTCAAACCTTTGTCTCGGAGAGCTATCAAGATATGATAGCAGATATGTTGATTACATTGGGCAGCATCACCCATGAAGAAACAAGCATTTACAAAACAACACCAGTGGCCAAATTGAGGGATTCTTTAGCACCTTGAAGAGGAATCCAGGGGTGCTAAAAGCACCATTGGACCGATATGTTACCCGGCTAAGGGAGAGTCACAAAGGCCTTCGAAGGCAGTATGTTGATGGTCTTTGGGATGGAATAAAAGCTAAGGAAAAATGTTCAGTGCCTCCTTCAGTTGCAAGAACCTTGGCAAAACGGTTAGCATATAGTGAGGATGATAAAAAAGAGCCACAACGCAATTACCAACCAGTTGAAGAAGCTTGGCAGAAATATACTCCAAGGAGGGTGAAGGTGAAGGTGAAATGGTGTTTTAGCGCCAGTCGCTAGGATCTCAGTAGTAGGTTAACTAATCGAGACCTTGACCCTGGCTGTGACGCTACCGTGGCTGGGCTCGAACCCTGACCACACTGAGCTTCTTACACCACGAGTCAGCTGGATTACACCACGACGCCACAGCACCGCAAGGAAGCGAAGCTCGTCAGGATTTTATAGGCCGGGCAAAGATTTGTATCGTTTGCTGGAAACTCCGAAAGCTTGAAGCTAAACATATCTGATGCAAAGACACTTCAAATGAAACATGCATTCACAAAGTTTCGCGATCAGATTTGGCACATCGTGGCAGCTCAGTCACCGATGGTAGGTGACTGCATGGATAACATCAAGCGTAGATGGTCGAGAATGAAAGAAAGCGAGAAGAATAAATTTTTAAATGAAGAAGAAAGAAAAGCATCTAAGGAAACGCCTTGTGCTTGTGGCCAAACTTGGGATGAGCTAAAGACCCCCAAGGTTCAGTGGGATTTATGCAAAACGTGGTATCACGTTCAATGTCAAGGGATAGAGTTAGCTTTTGCTGAAGCTGCAACCTTCTATCATTGTCAAGAGTGTGTGCAGGGAAATTTCTTCCCTTTTGAAAAATTTCTGGCACACAACAAACAAGCATTGGAAACAGGAAATCAAGAGACAGTTAACAAGTATTATGCAGAGTGGCAAAATAAAAATGTAAGCGATCAAACATTGATAAATGAAATTGATTTCCTTGACAACCATCTGCAGCAAAACGGCAGAAATCGTGTAATGTCAAGACGAGGAATTGAAAATCCATATATGACAACCTGTTGGATGAATTCCATCATACAAGTCATATGCGGTAGTTGCATCTTCGAGCTGATGGCATCTGCTGAGTCAACCGCAATTTTAAAGCAACTTAAACAAATCCGTGATAAATTAAAAGAACACTGACTTGATGCACTGTACCCTGACGAAGACATGCGTGCTCTTACAGACGAGGTTGACTGTCAGATTTCTCCAGAACAACAATTCGACAGCTTGGAATTTTTCAACAAAATCATCTAAATCATTTCAAGTAAAGTATCAGAAGGTTCATTTCAAAATTCATTTCTACCCACAACTGTGAGACTCTTGATATGTAGATCTTGTCCAGCAATGAAAGGCAAAGCTTTTAAATCTCCTGCTTACCAAATTCGTGTGCCAGATTGGAACGAAGAGCTCTCTTTGACCTCGCTGTTATGGGATGCTGCAGCTTGTCAGTACTCTCTTGAGAAGCAAGGCCCTGGATGAAAATGTGGCTCGTTTCAGAGCGTGCAAAACACGAAAAATAGTAGCAAAGATAGATCGGGCTCATCCTCGCAAGGCACCTACGACTATCTCTGTATGCAACTTAATGCACCGACGGTTCTTGTTCTTGAGACAAATTGCGTTTATGGTCCTATGCGTTCTGGCCGCCTTAACAAGACATCGATCAGAGTCGAGGAAGTACTGGATTTTAAGATATGTGCAAGCAGGAATAGTTCGACAGCTCTGCTTTATCAGCTCGTTGCAGCAGTTAATCTTGATGCACGAACACAGTATTCTGGGCATAATTATGCCGTCATATTTGATGGAAATGGCATTGCAACAACTTTTAATGACACCACTGTTACTAAAATGCAAACGGAAACCAAGCTCCAAGATCCAAAGTATGCAACAACAACTTACATCCTTTTCTATGTAAGATCAGATTATTTTAATGCCAAAGATGCGAGAGGAAATGATTCTTCTACCGTTTCCTGCGTCTTAGATTCCCTTCAAGTTGAAAGAGTTCAAAACTTTTGGTTAGGGAATAATCGGTTTCTTCTAAACTCGACCAGAGTGAATGAAGAAGATGTTCTACGAGTAGCTGGGAAAAGATGGCTAAATGACATTTGCCTTTGCATTCACATGTGTTGTCTAAAGAGGTGTCATCGATGAATGCTAATACTGCAACAACAAATCTAATAACATCCCTTGCGGAAGGAAGACCAACCAGTGAAGTCTACAACTTAATGACAAATGGTCAATGGCTAGAAAAAGACGTCATTATTGTTCCAGTACACCACCGGTCAAGCAAAAGTCGAGATTTGCATTGGACAGTTGTTGGGATTTTTCCAAAGGTATCGACTATAATTCATTGTGACTCGATGCATGACATCTACCCTGAAGTTTGCTCCATCATTCTCAGCCTCGTAAAGACATGGTGCGCGCACTTTGAAGTACCATTCCAATGGGAACAATGGAGACTGGTAAGTCCCAATGATATCAGTAAACAGACAAACGGCTATGATTGTGGTGTGTATGCGTGTATGAATGCCTTTGCAATGCTACATCGAGAAATGCAACTTCCAACAAGACGTTATATGCCTATGTTGCGAATGTGAGTTGCATATAAAATGCTGTGTGCATCGAATGATAGAAAATATGAAAACACGAAAAATGTATCAGCCGCTCTGGTGGAAATCTCTCTTGTAACGAAGCATGACATAAAGAGTTCATTCGCTCACTATTTTTCTGGCAGCTCAAGAAACACTTTTCAGCAACTGCAAAAACTCATCTGTGAGCAGGGTGCATATTCTGCTATGTCAGATCTCGAGATGAGCGACTACGAGGATCTTGAAGTGGTAGAAGACAGAGATTGTAAGGCTACGGGAAATGAAGTAACTAGAGAATTCGGTACTGAAATGCAGAAACAGTCAGTGCATTACTCTAGTGTCCCTGACCATGACAGTGATATTGAATGTGACAAACTTCAATCAAACGAAAACAACGAAAATGAAAAGGATGCTGATGTTATTTTCCAAGAAGATACTGTCGATAGTGACAGTTCCTCGGCTACATCGGACTCAGACGATTCAAAGTCAATGGAAGATGACGATGAACTAGCCATAAGTTTAAGGAAAAATAAAACAAAACTTGTTGATTTCCTTCGCAAAGCCAGACAGAAATTCGCAGACGGACAATTGATATCAGAAAGAGTTGCTGCTGTGCTGACTAGCAAGAGAATGTTTTTATCGAGAGCCTCTAGAGAAACCCAATACCTATTAAAGGCAATGGGCAAAGAAAAATACCAAGCTTGCGTAAACTATGTAGATAGACAGATCTTTTCGTTTTATAGAGAGCCAAATCACGACAAGCTATTCGACTATGGGGGGAAAAATTAAAGAAATGGCTGCTGCAACTGAACATGGAGTTATAATTTCATAATTCATTTCTGAAACGAAGAACGGCTGTGTTGAACTTGCTGTAAACAAAGCTTAGGCCACCCAATTACTGATTTCAAAAAGGTCCAGAGTTAGAAGAACTTATCATATAATATATTTTAACAAGGTTAAAGTTTCATGGAATAACAGAAATAAAGAAATTATGAAAGAGCATCTGGACCGAGTAAATTAAGAATAAACTCCTGTACACATATGAAGTAGATAAGAGAAGGCTTCGACTCGTTCAGGTCGTTTCAGGTGACGATAAAATCCAAGCGTTATATTATTCAATATCAATGCGTTATATTTAAAGATATTTAGTATCATAACCATAACTATGTAAATTTGTTTCTTAAAATGTATAATTCGTATTTTTCTAGTGGTTTTCATCTCAGATCTAGTAGCTGGACTTGATATTTTGAAGGCGGCCTACCAGTCAATGGCGCGATTTGGAAAGGCGGCGATTATCCATGTCCAGTTGGGAGAATGGCAAAAGTATCTTTTGATAGGCAAAGAATCGATCTTAAAATCTCGAACTGCTGTGTTCATAACTCGTGTATATGTGGGAAATGGTTCTGTAATACTTTTCCAGCAGCAACCTTTAACGCTTCCTCCATTTTTCTTTTCCCCACAAACTGGCATTGGAACTTCCACCAACGATCAATTCAAGCATCAGCCGTTGTGTTTCGCTTGAATCACTTGGGCAGCTGATTAGTATGTTTGATGGTCTAAGCCAATGAAAAACCACGTTCCATTTCGGGAACCTGCGCTTCTGATTGGTTAATTTTCATAATCAGAACGAGACTCTGTTTGGATGGAACCAGAGCCTCGTATTTTGCTCAACTTATTACTTTTTTTTTATTTTGTTTTGCGGTTCCAATCTTGAGACTCTGGACTCTTTGGCAAATGTTTCCAACTCCATCAAAAAACTTAATTGATGAGTGTAATATCTATATACAAGGTGAGATATTACGATTATAGTTCGCCTTTTCCACAATTCTTGCCCTCATATGTAATGAAAAGAGATGAAGGTCCTTTTTACGTAAAAATAAGGACAAAACGTGAAGATTTTAGGCAAGTTTCCTTTACGGCCTGTGTTTCTCGTTTTGGAACACCCATCTTCTTTTAATGTTAACACAATGTATAGGGCTCTTCCTAACAAATTTGCTGAGGAGACTTTCAAGAAAGTTTTCTACAATTTCGAACTGGACACTACAATATACTGAACATTGGCTTTTCATTGCAAACATTTTGTTAGTTAGAAAAACGTACGGACTTTTTGAAGTCTTATGCCGATTTATGTTTCTTTCTTTGCCTTTCAGTGGTTGAACCGAATATTCTACATGACTTCAGCCAGGCCAAGTGTCTCTTTGTAAACCATGATCTGAAGTTTTATCCTGACGATACGGTGAGTGGAATATGTCTATGTCTTCAATCTGATCGAGGACATTGTTGTGAATTTGAGGTTTGAGCTCACCAAGAAAATAAGGTCCACAATAATATTTCAAGCATATATTCAGCAATGATAAAAACACAAGCAACAATTTACAAGAATTCCCTTAGTGATACTTTCCATTTTAGTATACGTTTACCTTTCTATCTTACTGTTACGCCTACCAACTGACTACGAACTCTCTTCAAAACAGACGAATGTTTCCAAAAATCGTCACCATGGGAAGAAACATGACCAGCATGTGCGAACGGGGAGGACTGGAAACAAGGAACACCCAAAGACGGTGACACTTCTCAACAGACAGCATTTGCGACTGCTACATCTAGTGACATTCTTGGTTGCTTCCTTTCATGATTAGGCGGCACCCAGCCATCCTTTATTACCTCAACTATATTAGCAGTAGCACAGTTGAGGCACTGAATGCCGCCGTAAACTTGGGTGTAGAAGATAACTTATTAGTCCAGTCAATGTATGACCAAATGTGGTCGAACCTCAAACAAATTGCAACAGAAACCAAATAAAGTTTTTCTGGTAGTTTGAACTATACTTTATAACATATCAAAAGTCCTAAGGAATCCCAGCAGTGGAAGATACCAGATATTGAGTTTGAATATGAGGAGTACCTGGTTAATGTCGAATTTTTTTTTTCAAATCATTTGTATCAGTAGTGCATACAGAAACTGATATATTTGTGTTATTATGATTGTGTTACTGGGGAAGTGAAGTGGTGCAATGGTTTGGGATTTGCAGGAAGGCATGACCTAATGATTTTCCGACAGCGTTCTGTGAAGTCATAACGCGCATGCGCAGTTTTAAACCTATGTTGAAAGCCGAGTAGACAAGTTTTTGAAAAAATCTGAAAAACATGGCCCGTCTCGAATCCATGGCGGGTCTTTTGCGCCTGGGAGGGGAGGGGGTAGTACTTTTTTATGTCAGGGGGGGGCTCGTCGTGTTACAGGCGTAACCGCTACTGACAAACTTAATGCAGACACAGCAAAAGAAGTTGGGGATAAGATTCTGGAGCTGATGATGGGAAAATTTCGTGTTTAAAATAGTAAATCAGGTAATTACGCTTGATAAGTGTGTGCAACAAATTCGAGGATGTGCAGATATATCAATTGACCCACAGCTGTTATTTCAAAGACTTGTTGCAATTAGAAGTTACGCTAGTGAAGATAAATCAAAACTGTTCAAATATGAGCTTTGTTCTGTTCCACTATCGTTTTTCGAGTCAAATGGGTTGTTAAGAAAAGAAAATAACCCAGCATCTGCGCGAGCAATCAAAAAGGTTGTCAATGAAGAGACAGTATTACCAACAAATATCTCGGTGCAATATATTCTTGATGGTGGCTCCTTGTTAAAAAGAACTCCATGGAAGCGAGGTACAACGTATGCTGACATTATCGATAGCTATGTCAAGTTTGTTGTGCGAAACTATAAGCAAGCAGTGATAATATTCGATGGGTTTAAAACTAGACCGTCGCCGAAAGACATGACTCGTGTACGAAGAACTGGTCTTTCTTCTGGTATAAAGGTCAACTTCAGTGAAAAGATGCCATCAACGCTGAAAAAGGAATTCTCTCTCGCTAACAATGATAATTAACAAACCTCTATCGACATGCTTGCTTCAAGATTGAAAAATGAGGGCAATAACGTCTATCAAGCAACAGCGGATCCTGGTGTTCTCATCGTACAGAATGCAATTGAGGTATCAAATTTGCTTGTTCTCCTGATTTACTACATGAATGCAGAGTCGAAAAAAATCTACTTCTATTCTCAGCAAAAACAGAATCAGAAACGCACTAGTGTTTGGGACATTCTTTCTTGCAAACATAAGTTAGAGCCAGATATATGTGACAATATTCTGTTCTTACATGCGGTTCTTGGCTGTGACACCACATCAAGTTTTTACGGCATTGGCAAAGGACTGTCCTTGAAATTATTCACGCAAAACAACTACTTACGGCAACAGGCTGCAGTGTTTATGAATGATCAAGCAACACCAACACAAATTGTGTCATCAGGCGAAAAGCTGTAATTTGCTTATATAGAGGTAAAAAAGGTGAATATACCTTGACTATTTGCGGTATAAACTATTCTCTGAGAAAGTCGTCACAGGAAAGACATTTATTAGCCCGCAGGTACTGCCTCCAACATCTTCAGCCTCTAAATATCCAGTTTCAGGGTGTTTGCGCAAATAATGCAATGGAAAGGTGCTGCCATAGATCCAACGCAATGGGGCTGGATAATCAAGATGACAAGATGATACCACTACAGAAGGATCTTCAATGTGCACCAGATGAGTTGCTTAAGTTCATTAGCTGCAAATGTAAGACAGGATGTACAACTCTCCGATGCAGTTGTAAGAAAAATGACCTGAAATGCTCCTCAGGCTGCGGACAATGTCAAGGAATTAGCTGTGAGAATACGTTTAGAACAGAGAACAGATATTGAACTGGATGCAGAGGAAACTTAAGACTTCGAAAAACACGTAAATAACTACATTATATTCAAGACTCAAGATTTGATGTCTAAATAATACACTTAGACTTAAGTGCCTAATTGCCACCCCCATCAGGACTCTCCGCAAACCAATAAATTCAGATAGTTTTTGATCCTTCATTTCATTATGGGAGACCCTGCTCCACAATCCGTAACAAAAAGGAGCCGATAAAAAAGCATCCCCGTTTGAAAAGATCCGTATTGCCTCGCTGCACCGCACTAGCCTTATATCCATACATCCACGGCAATATATAGCTGGTCACATTTTAGTAGGGCAGTCTTTTGTCCTTGGGAGGAAGCGATCCATCGCAATCAGATCTTTCAGTTCGGAAAAATTTCCTAAGCTTTGCTTCGCAGAGGTCGCCTAAAATGAAATTGAGGCTCATGTCCCAAGCCTGAAATGTACTCAAATGTGCCCAGCGCATTCGGCCGTGGATATCACATGGACACACGCCTGGTGGAGCGATATTAGGATACATTAAGCTCTCATGCAAACATATCGATCTTATTCAAAATGAAAACGGTTGTGGAGCGAGGTTGAATTTCCGATAAAACGAGCCCATATTAATATTGTTCCCTGACCACTCTGGTTTCCATTCTTCTGTCTAACTGACATTTTTCGCTTGCTTCCCGATTAGGGATCAGCTCCCATGTTCATGAACGAAACGGAACGGAGCCAAATGGGTTGCAATTAGGCACTCAAACGTATTCATTTTTTTAGACTTATCAATTTTCTCATTCTTAGAACTAAATTTTTTGTTTTGTTGATTTATATTTGATGTCATCATGACTTCATAACGACGTTATTTGAGACGGGCCATGTTTTTCAAATTTTTTCAAAAATGTGTCAACTCGGCTTTGAAGATAAGTTTAAAACTGCGCATGCGCGTTATGACTTCACAGAACTCTGTCGGAAAATCGTTAGGTCATGCCTCCCTACAAATCCCAAACCATCGCACCACTTTACTTCCCCAGTAACACAATTATAATAACACAAATATATCAGTTTCTGTATGCAGTACTGATACAAATGATTTGAAAATAAATTCGACATTAGCCAGGTTACTCCTCATATTCAAACTCAATATCTGGTATCTTCCACTGCTGGGATTCCTTAGGACTTTTGGTATGTTATAAAGCATAGTTCAAACTACCAGAAAAACTTTATTTCGTTTCTGTTGCAATTTGTTTGAGGTTCTACCACAACTTGACTTGACTATATAGTTACTTCTTGACTTCTACAGGCAATTCAAAATGGTGAAGACTTTAAGCATACAATCAGTCAGCTTTATGAAAAAATATTACAGAAAAAACACCCCAAGACACGTAGGGGAAGTCATTGTTCAGTATGTCGAAGACATTCCTGGCATGTACTTATTCTTTGAAATAATGCATGAAGGTAATGAAAAGATATCGATTCTTAGATTTATAAAGTGCAACATGTTTATTTACATAATTATTTTGCATTGACTCTATTCTTCCGTCTTACGTATTGATATCGGAAACAAATTTAAGAAATCAGAAAAGGACATCAATCATATCATTGCTACAATGCTGAGAAATGAAACTAAAGTCTTTAGCAATCCATCTACATCCCTTCAATATTAAAAGAACGACGTCAAAAGATCTTAATAAATTCATTGGTGCATTACTCGACATCATTAGCAAAAAGGATGTTACAACTTCCAGTTTAAGAGTCGTCCGATTAATAACAGCACAGAACAAGGTACTGAATGCTTTAAGAAAATCAATCGCAATGAAAGGAACAGTGAATTGGGCTAAAACTTAATGCCATACAGATGTGTGCACAACTACAAGCAAATGGATATGTTTAGACGCCTGCTAAATTTCTCGTTTTTCCTGCAAAACCGTGAAACTGAAATAAATAGTTTTTATGTTTATTGTTGGCCTATATAGCGCAGTTTACGGTTATATCAAAGACTTTGAGATATGTTGTTGGAAAGCCGAGATATAAGACGTTTACTACAGGCAAGACATTGAAAAACTGTGATGTCATGCGAAGACGTCTCTTACATTTCCCGTTTTTTATTAGTATCAGTTATTCATATAAAAATAGTTTTTATGTTTAATTATACCTAAGATAATGTACCTCAAGGTTATAAAAAAGAAACAATGAAGTTTTTGTGTTTTAGTTTGTTTTTTACAGTGACACTAATGTAGCTGCGAATATTCGTCTGGAATGTGAATCTGTGTCCAGACGAATATTCGTCCAACTTTGAGACAGTAAATTTTTTAAGAGATGCAGCATTTTCAGTCATTTGGAAAACAAGAAATGAAATCATTTTTGACAACAAAAGAGATGACTTGAAAAACAGATTCATCTTCAAAGTAATTTCCAAGCTCAAAGAAGAGCATTTCATTGCTTCAAAAGATGTTTAAACGTTCAATCTTTTTGAACAAAAATGGTGTCAAAATGGCGTCCTTGCTTCCCTTGAGAATCGAAAACTCAAAATCAACATCCCATGAGACTTGCCTCGTTTCCATTTCCCCGACTTCTGTTTTTTTCTCTCCTTTCTTTATTGCTTCACTTTTCGGTCTTTCCTTTTATTTCCCCAGATTTTATGAATTATTATTGCTTTATTAAATTGTTTATTTATTTGTTTCAACGTTTAAATTTATTAACTTAGAATTAGGGAATTTCGATTGTAGTTTAATAAGTATTTAATTAGTTGTAGTTTATTCATTTGGTTTTAACATTAGAATTTGGTAGTATTGGGTTTGTTTAGGTTTAGTATATTTGGTAATAAATTGTAGTTAAGTAAGTTATTAATTTTATTAGTTGTAATTTTCTTATAGTTCTGAAGTTGTTGTTTTAGTCATAAGTTTCTTAAATTATTTAGTTGTAGTTTCCTTAATTAGTTTATCATAGTCATTAAGTAGATAATTCATTAAATTAGTTGTAGTTGTCATATGTTAATTAGAATTTTTCAAATATGTTAGTTGTTGTTAAGAATAATTTAATTTAATTTGGACAATTAGAAATAAAGACACTTGCTACACCATGAAAATAAGCAAAAATCAAATACATGAACATTGATATGAACAATTTGAAACCTTATTTAATTAAATTATTTTAAAATGTAAATATTTCGTGTTAAATGGAAAAATTAGACGGGCGTAGGCATGTGCCTAGCTCAAAAAAAAAATTGATCAACAAGGAGATTCTTCCAGGGCGAGGCCTTTCCATTGCAGTTCGGTTTGGCTGACCCCTGCGATTACCGCAAACGTTGGTAACTCGACCGTACAATTTCTGGTAGTTGGGACCTGCGTTCGCGCTAGTCCCCTTCCAATAGTACTAATGTCAAATTCTGCAAACATGTCAGCACACCACCACGACTTGCCAGTTACCAGGCATCTCTTGACACAAAAATTCCCTCACTCTACAAAGAGTGTGCAAGTTACCGACTGTTTGCCGTTTTCCAAATCTACCGCTCCAGATGCCGGAAGATGCACCAAGCTTTCCCACATTCATACAGTCGCAACCGGAAGCCCATCCCTTTCAACACTATTAGAGGGCAAGCTGGGCTTCCGCGAATGCCACGACCACTGTTCCAACTGCACAGAGTCCTCACCACAACTTCTCACCAGCACTGCACACCCACCAAGATCTACCCCCATCAACCCACTTCGTATGCATCAAACGGTTTACGTACATGTGCATGGGCACATGTATGCGTCTCTAGCCTGTAGTGTCATGCACATTCGGCCCTCTAGCTTTCGCCAACGACCATACCACCATGAATACACCAGTTCTCGTCTGGTCACCGCAGTCAAGCATGATCGGGCCAGGTCAGTACCTGGATGGGTGACCGCCTGGGAACACCTGGTGTTGTAGGCTTCAATTTTTGCAATTGCAGTCCTTCTTTTCAACCGACGTAGCCAGGTATTGCACACATGGACTGGCAATTCCGTGTCGCTGTTCTGCACCCACTAGTGATTGCAACACGTGTGCAGACGCGGCGAGAAGCAAAGACTAGTTCGTTATCGCTTATCGGCCTTTTGTCTGACGGCGAAGCTCTATCCGTTGGCATCAAATTTAGGCCGGTTAGTTCCTGCAATACCACTGCAGGTAGATCTAATCTATTGTGGTTATTTTTTTGAAATTTCTGGTTTTTTATTGTTATGGCTCAACTAAGAAGACCAACAACTGTATTGGTGAAGAACGATGCTCCTGGCACTGTTCTTGGATCTGATATTTGCGAAGCTCTATTATCCAAAGATTATTTGGCTCGCTCGGTTCAAAGATCAGATGACAGTTCTTACTTGGTTTCTTTTGCCTCAAGTAATATCAAACGTGACCTGCTTAGACTTGGAACTCTGGACTGCACGGGTATGAAGTTATTTTTTAGTGATGCTGATACATCTTTCACTTACGTAACGGTCTTCAATGCCCCATCTGAACTTGAAAATAAGATTATTGAAAAGTACCTTGGAAAATATGGTGAAGTTATTAGTTCTAGAAATGGTCATCTTCCTGGCCATCCACAAGTGGAGAATGGTCTACGCCATTTTCGGATGGTGCTGTCCTCTGATATTCCAAGCTGGATTTATGTTGGCAGTTTCGCTCTCTCTGTTAAGTATGCCAACCAAGTCATAACCTGTCGCCGATGTGATTCTCCCGGCCATCTAGCTAATTCTTGTACGAAGATCCGATGTTTCAATTGTGGAAAGCCAGGACATACATTCAGCTCCTGTGAAGATATTAAGAGGTGCTCTTTGTGCCGGGCAGCATCTCATTCTACTATTGAATGTACTGGTTGGGTTCCTGTTCGTCATGATGCTGAAATCACTTCTTCTTCTGCTGCAAAAAGTCATCCAACTCCGACTGTTTCTTCATCGCCCCAAGTGGATCAAACAAAAAGTAGAAAACCGTCCTCACAGCCCCCTAGTGGCTCTCAAAGTCTTTTGTCATCCCCACCAATATTTAGTTTTCAATCCCCAGCCATAACTCTGAGGTTTAGCCTCTTCAATAATGCAAAGACGACATCTTCTCCAAAGTTTACTCTTCCTCCGTCTGATTATCTCGAAAAACAGAGAAAAAAAGATCAGCAAGGTGCTCCTGCAACAACCTGCAAACCATCTTCTGATGCTAAAACCGATATTGGTGAGGAACAATCTGATGAAACCAACATATCTGCAGATGCCACTAATTATGACTCTGATGCTTCTTTTCTATCAACTCGATCAAAAAGGTCAATGAATTCATCCGATGACACGCTGAAAAAACAAGACCAAAGAAGAAAACAACACTAAAGAAGAAGAAGCCAAAGTCTCCTTGGAAATAACTCTCAGTAAATATTAAATATTTTTCTCAATTTTAATGATTTCTATCGCTTCCTTAAATGTTCATGGGTTAAGATCAAAAGAAAAACAAAATAAAGTTTTAACCTGGCTACTCGCAGAAAAGTTTCAAATAATATTTCTACAAGAAATTCATTTTACTAATCACTCGGATATCCCCTTTTTGCAACAGCATTGGCCTGGGTCTTCTTTTCATTCTTTTGGGTCAAATCATAGTAGAGGTGTAAGCATTTTATTTCGCAACAAGATACAACAAGATAAGGTTAAGGTTTTCACTGATCACTTGGGCAGGTTTATTAATATTCTGTATGACTCTGGTACTTCAGTTATTCAATTATGTAATGTGTACGCGCCTACTAGAGTATCCGATAGAGCTGATTTTTTTGACTCTTTGCTCGGTGGTGATTTCAATTGTTTAGATGTTTTTCTTGACAAATTTGGTGGTGATTTTGATACTGGTTCTTCTGATATAAACGCTCTTCAATCACTCTTGACAACTTTTAACCTTATTGATGCCTTTCGAAATCTACATCCTTCGGCTCGTGTTTTTACTTGGGCAAACGCAAGTAACACTATTTCATGCCGACTGGATCGTTTTTATGTATCAAGGGATGTTTTCCAAATACTTCTGTTGCTGAAATAACTCCCTTTTCTTTTTCCGACCATGATTGCCCATACATTACTTTTTTGGAACCAAATTCCTTGAAACGTGGTGCTGGTTACTGGAAGTTCAATGCCAGTCTTCTAGAGAATAAGGCATTTATTAAAAAGATGAGCAACTTTCTACAATTCTGGTGTAATAAAAAGCACCAGTATTCAAATCTTCAGGCCTGGTGGGATATTGGTAAAAGAAAGATCAAACATATCTGTATGAAGTTTTCGAAAAGGTTAGCAAGAGATAAACGTGCTCAGAGGTCTAAAATAGAATCTGAAATAAAAAATTTACATGGTGATAATTCAGGAAATAAGTTAACTGAATTACGTGAACAACTTCTCTCTATTGACAAAGAAAATGTAAAGGGTGCTCAAATCCGTAGCAAAGATCGGTTCTATAGCGAGTTTGAGAAGCCAAGTAACTATTTCTTTACTCTCGAGTCTTCTAGACAGGAGAGAAAGGTTATTAATGCAATGAAATCCTCTGATGATATAATTATTAAAGATACAACTGGAATTCTGAACGTTTTAGCATCTTTTTACAGTGACCTTTTTTCTTCACAGCCTTTGGATCTGTCAGAGCAGGAGAAATTGCTCGATTCTATTGATAAACAACTCTCTGAGTGTGAACAGCTTTCTTTAGAAACTCCTTTATCCAAAGACGAGCTCTTTGAAGCTTTATCATCAATGAAGAGTCTCAAATCTCCAGGTTGTGATGGTCTGCCAATGGAGTTTTATCCTCAATTTTGGAAAATTTTAGGTGATGATTTCACAGATTTGATGAATATTTTCCTTCAAGAAGGAAGATTTTCTGATTCTATGCGTACTGCAGTAATAAGTCTAATTTTTAAATCCGGTGATAAACTCCTTTGTAAAAACTGGCGTCCCATTTCTCTACTTAATGTCGACTACAAGATTGTGACAAAAGCTATGACAAATCGTCTTAAGAATGTTCTCTCCTCTATTGTCTCGTCAGATTAGACTTGTAGTGTTCCGGGAAGAAGTATATTTGATTCTTTGTTTCTTGTACGTGATGTTTTTGAGTATATAAACCAGAAAGATCTTTCCTGTGCAGTTTTAAAGTTAGACCAAGAGAAAGCTTTTGATCAAGTGGATCATGAGTTTTTATTCAAGGTTATGCGAAAAATGAACTTTGGTCCAATATTTGTTAGCTATTTTCAGGCTCTTTATAATGATGTGTCTTCGAAGGTTCTTAATAATGGACATTTTTCAATATCTTTTTCGGTAACAAGAGGTGTAAGACAGGGTTGTCCACTGTCTCCCCTTCTGTTTGTTCTTGTAGCTGAGACCCTTGGTAACTCTCTTCGTAAAAACTCTTGTATCAAGGGGCTTCAAATTCCTGAATCTGTTGTCAAAGTTTGTCAATATGCGGATGACACAACAGTTTTTGCAACGGATTGTCAGTCAATACATGAAATTAAAAGGATCACTCAAAGTTATGAGCTAGGCTCTGGAGCAAAGCTAAACTTGAATCCTGGTAAGTCTGCTGCATTGTGGGTAGGTGACTATAATGGTCCTTCTAACTTGTTTGGATTTGATTTCTCTTCAAAATCATTGAAGATTCTTGGCATTGAATTCGGTCGTGAATGTTCAGTTCTTGAATCTTGGAACTCTCGTGTTAACTCCCTAGAAAATAAATTGGAATGTTGGAAAAACCGCTGTCTTTCTTTACGTGGAAAAGTGCTCATCATTAATTCGCTTGCACTTTCAGGTTTAATTTTTCTTGGTTCTGTCTTTCCTATCCCAAAAAGTGTTGTAACTCGCATCAGGAAGTCAATTTTCAATTTTCTTTGGTCAGGAAAGAATGAATTAGTGAAACGTGACTTTATATGCCAGCCTTTCGATAGAGGTGGATTAGGTTTGATAGATATTGCATTGAAAGTCGATTCTTTGCAATTTAAAATGATAAATTACATAGTTGATTGCAATTGTTCTCTTAGTTGGGTATATCTAGCACGGTACTGGGTTGGAAGGAGTCTTTCAAAATACTCTGTTCAATGGGTATTTCTAAGATCTAACTCTAAGCTTAATTCTTTATTTCGTTCCCATGTCTATGATATGCTTATTGGTAAATTTGACAAGTTCTCTGATATCTATTTAAGCATTAAAGCTGTTGATCGTACTGTGAGAATGTTTTACAAGCATCTTTTGGAAATAAATTTTGAAGTCCCTCGTTGTCAACGAGAATGGTTTCATCTAGGTAATATTTCTTGGAAGCCTGTATGGTTAGCATGTTCAAAAAGTATTTCTAGTGGTCATGAAAATGATGTTAATTGGAGAATTGTTCATCATGTTATTCCCTCTTTAGTTTATTTAAATTCTTGGGGTATTCCTAACGTTAATATTTATTGTAGGAAGTGAAGTAATGTCCCTGAAACAATTGAACATATCTTTCTTCAATGTCCCGTAGCTGTAGACGTTTGGACGTATTACCTCCCTTTCATAAGTAAGTTGGCTTTAAGCAAGGACGTTATAAATGAGAAATTTTTATTTTTGCATATTTATCCGAAAAATATTTGCAACAAAAGGAAAATTATTTGTAACTATCTGGTTAAGCTTATTCTTTTTGTTATTTGGAAAAAGCGTTGTTGTAGAGTTTACGAGGCAAAAAATTATTGCAAAAATGATATCATAAGAATAGTTAACCAGAACATTGTTGAAAGAATATTTGTATATTTTTCTGTCAACAATCCACAGCTGTCCTTGTTTACAATTGATGATGTCTTTTGTAGTAAAGTAGATGATGAGATTGTTTTGCACATTTGATTTTACTAATAATCGAGATAACTATGATTGTATTAAACTTGCTGTAAGATGCTTTCTTTCTTAAAAGTATGATTGTATTAAGGGAGTGTACCTACAGCTTAACTGGGGGCACTCCCATTCGAATTCATATTAAAAGAAAAAAAAAGCATATGTTCTTATCAGCTTAATATATGATATGCACCAAAGGGTGCTCAAATACTAAACTGATTTTTGGAATTGGTCCGTGGGTCTGAAGCTTGCTTCACCCCAGACACAGGTTGTCCTGGAATTGCAGTGCCGCCATGGATGGCCCACCCCCTCATCTTGAAGTGTCAATATTAAACAAGCAACACATCAAACCTTCCACTATGCCACATTTCTGTCTGTCGTCATCGTCTTGCCAACAGCAATGAAGCAACATGCGGATGTCTTGGCAATCCGTCTCTCACATTCCACACATCAACTTTTTTTATGCCTCAAGCATTGTATGTTCTGCCTTATTTATTCAACCTTTCACCACCACCATAGCATGAGTGACTTGCGACAGCGACGAGTAAAACCAAATCTCTTCTCATCCTTTGCTAATCTCAATGTAATGGCTGTGCCACGCTTTCACTTGTGGTCAGTTAACGATGTACCACATTTGAAATGAGAAGTTCCTGGACGACGCTCCCTCGGCAAGCAAAATCTGCATACTTACCTGACGGGGAAGACAGGGAGAGGCCTTTCCATTGCAGTTCGGTTTGGGTGACCCCTGCGATTACCGCAAACGTTGGTAACTCGACCGTACAATTTCTGGTAGTGGGGACCTGCGTTCGCGCTAGTCCCCTTCCAATAGTACTAATGTTAAATTCTGCACACATGTCAGCACACCACCACGACTTGCCAGATACCAGGCATCTCTCGACACAAAAATTCCCTTACTCTGCGAAAGAGTGTGCAAGTTACCGACTGTTTGCCCTTTTCCACATCTTCCGCTCCAGATGCCGGAAGATGCACCAACATTTCCCACATTCGTACAGCCGCAACCGGAAGCCCATCCTTTGCAACACTATTAAAGAGCAAGCTGGGCTTCCCCGAAAGGCCACCCCTCCTGTTCCAACTACACAGAGGCCTCGCCACACCTTCTCAGCAGCACTGCACACCCACCAAGATCTACCCCCATCAACCCACTTGTTATGCATCAAATGGTACACGTGCATGTGCGTGTGCACACTTCTGCGTCTCAAGCCTGCAGTGGATGCACATTCGGCCCTCTAGCTTTTGCCTACGACCATACCACCATGAATACACCGGTTCTCGTCCGATCACCGCAGTCAAGCATGGTTGGGCCAGGTCAGTACCTAGATGGGTGACCGCCTGGGAACACCTGGTGTTGTAGGCTTCACTTTTTGCAATTGCAGTCCTTCTTTTCAACCGACGTAGCCAGGTGTTGTCATATAGTCTGTGCTATATATAACCTGGCGCCACTTGATTGGCAGGTAGTGGAATTTGGACCTGGGAATCTAGCTGGATCACATCTATTGTGGTAAAGATTTTGTTAGATCACATTTATTGTGGTAATTTTTTTGCTGATCATTGCTATTGTGGAAAATTTTCTCAGAACGTGTTTCGTTATCATGGCGTATGCTGCTGCTGCTGCTCCGAAGTCTTCTTCAAGCAGTCATTCTCATCAGGATTTGCCTACTGCAACTGGAGCGTTTGCAAGATTGAAACGTCCTCACTCCGTCTCTTTTCGTGTGCCTTTTGGCTGCCTCGTTGAACCGAAAGATATCTATGACATCTGTTCTGACCTCTTTGAAATCCGTCCAGTCTCTTTAAGCAAAAGCACAAATGGCGATATCATCATAACAACAAATAATCAGGAGCAGAAGAAGGAAATCCTAAAGTTTGCTGCTGTCAAAGTAAAATCTGGTGAAACCTTACACATTTTTTATCCTTCCTCGCCTATTTCTTTCGTCAGCATCTACAGCGTTCCTTATGAACTTCACGATGATGCCATCATCCGTAAGCTACAGAAGTATGGGAAAGTTCATAGCATCAGAAGATGTCACCATGCGGAGATGCCACAGTGCGAGAACGGAATCGGAAGCTTGAGAATGACACCCAAAAAATGCATTCCTTCCTTCATACATTTTGGAAGTGAGTCGTTGCGGGTACGCTACAGCGGTCAACTTGAGACGTGTAGAAGACGCGACCAATGCAGTCATAATGCTAACAGATGCCAACGTTCCAGATGTTTCAACTGTGGGATAATGGATCATACCATCACTGCTTGTCCACTCAACCGTATGTGTGCCATATGCGGCTCAGCTCGGCATGATATCTCAGGGTGCGTGGAGTGGACACCTCATGAGGAGGATTTTGATAACTTTGGGTTAGATTACCACACCCAACCGGCAGAGCCTAAAGAAAACGAAGGAGAGGCCAATGAAGAGGCAGGGATTGAAGCCGTTGACGGTGAAGAAGATGATGACGCCAACGCAGAAGTGGAAAATGAGGAAAATGATGATGATGAAGAAGAACAGGATGATGGAAACGATGCTGATGATGATGATGACGAGGGGAAGAAGATGAGACTACGAGCACAGCCACAGCGCTTGCAACCAACACTGAAGAACAAGCAACTCCATCTGCACCATCAAACCCCACCCCACCCAACCCCTTCAAAATATTGCATTCAACCATCCAGCACCTAAAACAAAATTCTCCTTCACTCCATCCCCCAACATATTCCCTGATACTCAGCCCGATTGTCTGGAGGAACTTTTCAGTAAACAGCCAACCAAGATTCATCTAAACCCAACATCAGCAACTGTACAATCCACTCCTCAATCTGAACCACCCAAACCACAGAGACCCCCTAAAAAGTCACCAAGGAAACCATCACTTCCTCCAAAACCATCCCTCTCAAAACCAAAGGAGCAAGAAGTTACTCAGCCTGTTGCAAGCAGCTCTTCAAAGCGTGCTCTTGAAGAGTCTTCTGGATCCTCTACTGTAAGCAGTGGAAGCAAAGATTGGTTTGATGACAAAAAATAAACAGCCACATAAAGCGTACTGTAAACTAAGAAATAAAGGTGTAGTGCCAACCTCAGCGAAAATTCCCTAGGCTGTCCACGTATGAAGTTGTATCGTGAGGGGACTGGGTCCCAATCATGTGAAAGTGAAAAGCATTAAGTGTTTCTCACAAGTAGTATATATTTGTGAAAAAATATATATATATATATATGAATTCATTATAAATAGTGAATTCAGTGTATATTACCATTATTCAGTGTATATTACCATTATACAACTTGTGTCTTACATATAAACATATACCAAATGTTTTCACAAAAGCGACACCTCTCTGACAACAACTCTAGTCACACAACATATACTCTGGATAAAAGTAATATGGGTAACTTATGCCTCATACCAACATATACCCTATATACTCATAAAAGCGACATCTCTAAAGTAACAACTCTTGGCCTGCTGCATGATATTATAAATTTATATTTATATACTCTTGATCAAAGCAATACGAGCAACTTGCCCCTTATAGAAACATATACGCTATATCTTCGCAAAAGCTACATCTCTCTGGCAACAACTCTCGGTCTGGTGCAGATTGTCGTATAACATATACTCTTAATAAAAAAATATGGGCAACTTGTGCCTTATATAAACATATACCCAATATTTTCACAAAAGCAACATCTATCTGGCAACAACTCTAGTGCCTTATATAAACATATTCGCTATATCTTCAAAAAAGCTACATAACTAGAGCAACAACTCTAGGTCATTTAACATATTCTGGATAAAACGATATGGGCAACTTGTGCCTTATACTAACATATAACCTATATGTTCACAAAACGACATCTCTATAGTAACAACTCTTGGCCTGCTGCATGATATTATAAAATATATACTCTGGATCCTCTGGGTCTAAGCAATAAGGGCATCATCTATACGCTACATCTTTGCAAAGGCTACATCTCTCTAGCAACAACTAAAATTTGAATACAATAGCAATAAAATTGCTTTAATTTCCAAAATGCACCATTTTCACAAATATCTGTACACACCATACCTGCCTAATAATAAACTATACAAGGGGTCTTTCAAATGGCGCCATTTTTATAAAGCGCCTGCAGAATACTTCCCCTTATGTCAACGCCCATCTTTTCACACTGCAGTACAAAGTCAACAATAGCCTTTATTTACAACCTACTGTATATTGATAAATGCATCAGTCAGAGAGCAAAACACAACATTAACAAGAAATGAATTCGGTACTAACAGAACAGAATTGCTGTCGAGTATTACTCTTTATATATCTATGATGATGGCAAATTCACCTATATCAGAAGGTATGATTTTCTAAACTTTGCATTTGCGATTATATTACAGCTGCGCAACACTATGGTATGGCGCGCCAAAAGCAGCAAAAATACTTGTTAGAAATAAGAGCTGCTTGTTTAAACTTTTAAATACTTATTAGACTTTTGTGATACATATTTTTTATGGAAAACTAAAGTTTTTTTCCACTTGAGTAATTGAAGTCATAGGAACCTTCCTCTTCTTTCTAAAATCACGTACTCTGCATATTTTTTGGTGATCCCTTTGTTTTCTGAGATACCAATTATACTTTTTTCTAGAAGTTATTAATTTTTTAGATACTTCTTTTTTAAATACTTATTTTTCTCAATACTTATTTTTTTCGATACTTATTTTTTTCAATACTTATTTTTTTCGATACTTCTTTTTTTAAATACTTATTTTTCTCGATACTTATTTTTTTCAATACTTATTTTTTTCGATACTTATTTTTTTCAATACTTATTTTTTTCGATACTTCTTTTTTTAAATACTTATTTTTCTCGATACTTATTTTTTTCAATACTTATTTTTTTCGATACTTCTTTTTTTAAATACTTATTTTTCTCGATACTTATTTTTTTAAATACTTATTTTTTTCGATACTTCTTTTTTTCGATACTTCTTTTTTCGATACTTCTTTTTTTCGATACTTCTCTCTTTTTCGATACGAGGCTCCCGCACAAATCAAAATCAAATAGCGAACAAAACATGGCCGATCTTGTTGGCGTGCATGATGGCTGAATTTGACGAGAATTCAGAATTAGAAATTTTTGAAAATTTTTTGTCCTCTCTGCCAGAAATCCTTGAGAGCTTGACTGAAGGACGTTTTGAAAGGCCCGTGTTGGAGGAGATAGCTTGCAGACAGCTGTACCACGAGGCCGTTGACTGCTGTTATTTGTTGCAGAATTTCCTTTTTTATTTGTCTGCTATTCCACCATGTCCTACTGTTGAAGATATAGAAGAAGGACTTTCCACATTGTATGCAAAGGTATACGATCTTTCCAATTTTACAGCGAAAGACTTAATATTTTAACGCAAGATGCGACTTCCATTCAATGCCCAATAGATACCTTTCACAGCGGTGAAAATGATATCTCTAGAGGTCGAGGTCGTCCTAGGTTTCGAATCAAGAAAGAACAGCTGCAGGGTTTAATTGAGATTGGATTTAGTTGGGTACAAATTGCAAATTTAATTGGTGTTAGTGTGGATACGTTAAGACGGCGAAGGAGAAGTTATGGAATGGATGTTGGGACTGGCACAGGTTCGCAAACAACTGATGCTTCATTGGATGCTGCAGTGCTCTCAATCCTTACGGTCTCTCCAAATTCTGGAGAGCGAATGGTCATCGGAGCATTGATGTCTAGAGGAATCAGAGTTCAACGTTCAAGGATACGCAGCTCAATATGCAGGGTAGACCCAGTTGGTAGAAACCTGAGGAAGAAAAGAGCAGCGATAAAGCGAAGAAGATACAATGTGGCAACTCCAAACACTTTGTGGTAGGTTCGACTTCTTAGTTCATTTGTTACCTACCTTCTGTTACTGCACCCTAAATGTATACCGTAAATCCTCGAATAACAATCTAGGGATTTTGATCTTTCTTGTTCCTGTAAAAAAATACTGTTTCTACAGACAATCATGATTTAAGCCAGGTTTACACGAGAAGAATTTTTTGTGCGAAGCGACTTATTTGCTGCGAATGCGTGAAGAACGTGTGCAGAAGTAGAGTTTAGAAAGTTTTCTGCGAATTCGCAGCGAATAATTCGCTTCGCAAAAAGTAGAAACCATTCCTGTTGCAAAATTCGCAAGCGAGTCTTGCCTTATTGATCTCATAATAGAATTTGCTCTTTTATAGGCACATGGATGGGCACCACAAGTTAATCAGATGGAGAATGGTTGTGCATGGATGCATTGATGGCTATTCTCGAATGATTACATTCATGCACTGTTCAACAAACAATAAGGCACAAACTGTATATAATTTATTCACTGAAGCAATCAGTAAATATGGAATACCAAGAAGAGTGAGAACCGATCATGGGACAGAAAATGTTACAGTGGCAAGATGGATGCTCCAACATTTTGGTGTCTACAATAAACCAGTCCTCACCGGTTTGTCTGTCCATAATCAGCGCATTGAGCGCCTGTGGCGGGATGTGCACAATTATGTTGTTTCTATTTTTAGTGACTTGTTCTACTTCTTGGAAGGAAATAATTTACTTGATCCACTAGATGAGGAGCATATTTTTGCACTCCATTATATCTATCTACCACGAATAAATCAATCCATCAAACAATTTTCACAACAGTGGAATGCCCACCCAATTAGAACCGAGAGTAATTTGTCTCCGCATCAACTATGGACCCAGGGTTGTTATCAATTTGCTGCATCTCAGAATACTGCTGTGCATGATTTGGTAAGTGGGGATGGTGATGGTGTTCTGAATTCATATGGTATTGATAATGAAGGCCCTTTCAGTGACCTGCAAACAAATAATAATGTCCAGGTACCCCAGGTTGCAGTTACACTATCAAATGAGCAATGGGAATTGTTGTCAACAATAGATCCACTCGCAGAAGACAATAACTATGGAATAGATAATTATATAAAGTCTCTAGAAATGCTCCAAAGTTTTTAAAACAGAACACAACAAATAATATTTTTGATTAAAGTATTCATAGCTTAGTACTGAGATCACATGCTGAGATTGGCAATCTGCCAATATACATATAAATAACTAAAAATAAGTTAACTACAGGGCCCTGAGTGTCTCCGTTACGCCACTGTTTTCTTTTTGAGTCTTATCAAATGATATAAAATAACAAAACAGTGTTCAGCAAAGCAAAATAAATTTTCCGAATCGATTCAGTCTTTAATGAGTTTAGCTCTTTAGCTCTTTCCTGTTCATCGGATATAATTATTTTCTTATAAGAGGCCATACCCTTGACCCTCAATGAAACAGGACAACAGCATTTCTCTCATTTTTCATATGACTGAATGTGAACAGGTAGCACAATTGAGAGGCTGCAGGTTGACGATGTTGGCCTGCATTGGCAGTTGTGCTTACATTCATGCTTGAATTCTACTGTGATGCTTTCAGGCAATTTCAATGGTGGCACAGATGGACTTCCAACGGCGTACAAATACAGCTTGGCAAGACTTGCGCCAAACTGGGTTGCTGTAAAACAAAAAACATCATTTGTTAGTCGATACAGCTCTTGAGAAAAGTACCAAACACTCCCAATGTTTGAAATATGAAAGAATACTCCATCCCCCCAGCAAAGCAACAGTTTTTTATGGAAGTAGGATAATTACTCAGAAAATATAAGCAAATCATACAACCAACAACTGCACCTCACCCTTAAACGGAAAATAAAAATGTCTTGTGAATTCTTCATTGCCGTGTCTATGCGTAATTTCTAACAATATCTGCAAGTTTCTTTTCAAACAAATCAGTTCTGAAGTCTACTTAGTGCATTTCTACTGCTGCTGCATGAATTATTTAAAAAAATCTGTCGCCCTGGATGCTCGAAAGTAGAAACCACAGTGCATATATGCTGCTTAAAACCTCGCCTGCATTTACAATTAAATAGTGCTTGGTTGAGCTTGCTTGGATTATTCTCCATGAATTTAACCAGACCTGATGTGATGCTTCACAGAATATACATTTTCACTTCTGCAAGGAAACTGACGCTGACGCAGGTGATGTTACACAGGATTCTAATACAGTTAATCTAATACAGTTAAAGGCAATCTTACACGAAGCTTTCCTGTAAACAAACAGAATGGTGGCAATGCAACAAGAAATGGAGCTAGGGGAGCATAACTAGCATATGTTAATACACTAAAATACTCACAATCATGGGCCATAGACTGCACACAGTCAGAGAAAGCCTTGTATGTGTTTATTTCTTTTTCACATTTATTACTACCTGCATCACTATACATGGGTATGACATTATCCAGAAAGGTGTCTCCATCAATTGAAAAAGTATCACTTGGTGTAAAAATTGGCTGCCAGTTGACTCGGTCTTCTTTTAAAATTTCCACAATACCATGAAGTTCAAGCCCTTCCCTAATCTGATCCACCATTGGTATCAAAGGGGCAACACCTGAATTCATGAAGATTGATCTGAATATCAAAAATAAAAAATTTGGTTAAACCAGATGATAATACAAGAGCAAAAAATATTCCTAAATATAGAGAAAATTCAAAAATTACTACCAACTCTTGACTGTTGTGATAACATCAAATGAGATTAAATTAATAAAACCTTTCAAAGCAAATTTCAACTCAAATTTCATTATTCTTATATAAAACGTGTATTTTCTATAATCAAAAAATCGTTTTTTTGGGGGGGCTTTGGCTATCATAATACAAAATTTATGCAAGAGTACACATAAAGGGAAAACTTACAACTTGGACACTCTGGGATTTACAAATGCGTCTAACCGTAAGTTATTGAAAATGAAGAAAGAGTTCTTCTGTTCCAAAAGCTTCTTTTACTTCTGTCAACTGATAGATTCTTTTATCCAATTTTGGGGTCACTGGTTTTATTTATTAATTAGTTATAACTAGTGATATTGTTACATAACCTAAGAGCTGATAAACTATTTCGGGCCATGACGGCCCAACAAACTCATTCCTAAGTTACATTTTGCCATTGGAAAAGTCAATATCCCCAAAATCCCAATCCAGATACAAAATGTCTTATATTTACAGTATATACTGTAAGAATACCTGACAATATCATTCCTTGCTCCCAATTTTTCTCGTGCAGGAATTCCACGATAACCAATTTCGGATAAGATATCAATTGCTTCATCATCCATTAATAACTCTTGTAATTCTTTATCAGAATTGGCAGATTGAAGCTATAGACAAGAACCATTGAAATAATGTAGCATTTCCTTAAAAATACTGAATTACACACCCTAGGCCCAGGGGGCACTTAGTATGATTGAGGGGTATGGGTATCCTACCCTAGGACTGAAAGGAGACCCATGTCTATCCTAAATTATGACCCATTTCTATACCCATTTCTATACCAAATATGGAAAATTAGCAAAAGATCTTTATTGTATCGCTTGAAGCCAACATCATGTGATATTTCCTACCCGGTATTGCAAAATGCACTTGTCAAAAATTAATCGCCAAGGAAGCAATTATGTGTCTTATTTTTTTTATACTCTGCAAGTCTTTTGCCAATGCAAATTCCTTAAAACAATTTTCAAAAAATCCCATTAAAAAAAGAAAATTACACAATCAAGATAATACAATTTTCTCACCTTTGTTATTGTATTTTTATGGCTTTGGTTTCTGATAAGACTGACATCAACAGGAATACTATGGATGGATGCTGGATTGACAATAGCATCATATACCCATGTTGCCATAAAATTCGGAGCAGGACCACCTTGAACAAGGCTTTTTGCCATTAGCTCACCAAGATGGAGAAACTTGGAAGAAGTTAAAGCCATGGCACTGTTAACAGGTACTTTTCCACCACAGCCTGTGGTAAACAACTCTGATTGTGCTTGATTAAGTGCCACTGGAAAGCAAAACACACATTGTACACATATGAAATGATAAAAATGGTTTCCCAGCTAATAATCCAATTCTTAAGTGATAAAACGTTCTGTGTTCTTAAAGAATTTGATATAAATTTCATACAGCCAGGTGTAACTTAACATCAAAAAAATTCTTGAGAACTTGGATAGAATTCTTTGCGCAAGAAAAAGAATTCTTTGAGCAAGAAAAAGAATTCTTTATCAGCAAGAATTATTTCCCTCAAGAACGAAAAGGCAGAAAAAACAGGTTAAGTTACATGTGACTTGTACTTTAGTAAGTCAATATTTTACCAAAAGATGCTTAGCCTAAAGCCTAAAATACTCTTCTTTTATAGCAACGAGCAGCCCAAATTAATTCCTTTTTTCATGGAGCCAATTCATTATCTGTGAAGGTGTGTTTGTTCAAAAATTTATTAACTAGAACTTTGAGTACCAAAATCGACCAGATAATATACATATGCTGTAATGCAAGTATAAAAATCTTACCACTGAAAAACTCCCTCTTTGGTCCTCCACCATCAACTCCCACTTCTCCAACAAACCTAACATTGAAGGAGGAGGTAATCTTGAACCAGGGTTTCTTTCTTAGTACGAGAAAATCTTGCCATGCAACCTTCCTTCTTATTTCAACCCTACTTTGTGGCAGCGTTAGTGTTTGTGAGGCCTTTTCAAGGGTAGAGCTCCAGAGAGGTATCAATTTTACATCATCCATTCTTGTTGCAGGTGTGGATATGGAGGAGGAGACATCTTCTGCAGTATCAAATACACTGGTTGAAGGATTTAAGGCTTCTTCATTATCAAAGTTGAAAATTTCATTGCTGTCATCAAATAGGTTATCATAAGCTGACTCATAGCTTGGGAAGCCAGTCTCTGTTTCTGCACACATGTCGGCATGTTGAGCAATCTGTGTTTTCCCAAATAGCCGATGACATATTGGGCATGAGACTTTTGCTTCACTTGACTCCATTTTTGCGAACACAGTAGTGGGAACATTTTGCTCCATTGCACTCAATAATGTAGGAGAAGTTGTGGCTGTACTTGAGGCAGACAGGTTGTTGCTGTACTTGAAGTTTGCAATCGCACTCCTTGGCTCTTTCTCTGTAATCGTTACACTCCTTTGCTTAGAATTTACTTCAGTATCTGATGTATTATCTGTATCTGAATCGTCAGAAGAGACATGATTCACAGCTAGGCTGGTTTTTAAATATCTTCTCATGTCACCAGAGAAGCGGATGTACAGAGGCCCTGCTCCAGCCACATGCCTGACCATTTTCAGGTTCCATCTAAGTGAGGGATTTAGTATAGTGAGATCATCATCTATTGCCTTAACAAACTCAAAATTATAAGACGACGCTATGCCAAGATGTCTTCCAATCTCCGGTACAAATGAAAATGCATCCAGAATAGCTTGAATTATGTCCCAATGTTCCATCAAAATGTTAAATTCAACACCAGTGGCAACAAGGAGTTGGTATACATTTCCTTCCTTTTCTTTCCTCTTGGTACAGTAGATAAATCTTTGCTTGGTATCAAAAATACATCTTTGATAATGCTGTCAGTTTTCTTAATCTTATTGAAGCATGACTTACCAGCATCATCCCTTGTTTTTCCAGTGCCGACATCTGTTTTAAGCATTTTGCTAGGCCTGCCCTTCCTCTGGAATAACTTGCTTCTTTGACTTTGGTACCGTTTTCCGTTTCCAGGTTGATAGGCTATGGAATCATCCTGTGGCGTCAGTGATGCAGGTCTCCGTGGTGCTACTTGTCCCGTGCTGCTGCATCACTTGTCTTAATAGGCCTAGGCGTAGTGTCAATTCTCAATGATGATGAGGCTGCTTCTTGAATGCGAAGCCAAAGAAGAAGGCCGATATGGGTTTGATCCTACACATGTCGCAGAAAATTGTTGCACACCACCTCGTGTGCTTGGGTATAAATTCTTGACTTCGTCTTCTACATCTTCCGTTCTTTGAGTGTCAACATGCTCCTCACTATCCTTCAGCGTCGACACCAAGCTTGTGAGCCGATCTATCAATTTGCGATGATCGGCCATGTTTGCTGTTCAGTTGATTTGGGGTGCATGTGGTTGCAGGGCATTGAAGGCGCAGGCGCATGGGAATTGGCGGGAGCCTCGTATCGAAAAAGAGAGAAGTATCGAAAAAAAGAAGTATCGAAAAAAAGAAGTATCGAAAAAAAGAAGTATCGAAAAAAAGAGGTATAGAAAAAAATAAGTATTGAAAAAAATAAGTATCGAAAAAAAGAAGTATCGAAAAAAAGAAGTATCGAAAAAAAGAAGTATCGAAAAAAAGAGGTATAGAAAAAAATAAGTATTGAAAAAAATAAGTATCGAAAAAAATAAGTATTGAGAAAAATAAGTATTTAAAAAAAGAAGTATCGAAAAAAAGAAGTATCGAAAAAAATAAGTATTGAAAAAAATAAGTATCGAAAAAAATAAGTATTGAGAAAAATAAGTATTTAAAAAAGAAGTATCTAAAAAATTAATAACTTCTAGAAAAAAGTATAATTGGTATCTCAGAAAACAAAGGGATCACCAAAAAATATGCAGAGTACGTGATTTTAAAAAGAAGAGGAAGGTTCCTATGACTTCAATTACTCAAGTGGAAAAAAACTTTAGTTTTCCATAAAAAATATGTATCACAAAAGTCTAATAAGTATTTAAAAGTTTAAACAAGCAGCTCTTATTTCTAACAAGTATTTTTGCTGCTTTTGGCGCGCCATACTATGGCTGCACGCTCGCATCTTCAAATACATGTTTATACTTGAATAAGCATATAAAAGAAAGAGGGGGAATTCTCCCAATACGCATATATGCAAACAACAATAAACCACTGGATGACGGTGGGCACAAATTTACAAATTACTAGCTACATGTCTTAGTAAGATCATGTTGGCTAAACATGCTATAACTAACAGATATTATATATATATTTGTATACATTTATCTATACATCATCAGCTAAGCTTGATAATAAAGCTTTGAACAACAAGACAATGCCTTCTGTGCGTTGCCTAAAATATACACACTTCAATTTTATATTGTTCCTTGCTGAAATATATACATCTCAGCTCTATACTCTACAAATGTACAAGCCTTTGGCATATCTTTTATTGTATACACTGAACCTTATACATTGCCACTTTCTTCGGACCATGTTCTTGGACGCAGGAACGTGGGGGCGCCCATAAAAGAATGGAGCATACTATTCATAAGCCCTGAAATGCTCTTTATGGGAGATTAGCTGATGAGTCCGAAAGGGGCTGGCATAATATCCTTACAATCAATCTATAATATGCAAACTTTGCATCTATTTGATATCGTAAATGTATAATGCGTTGCGCGGCATATAGCGAGGGTTGGTACTACACCTTTATTTTTTGTTTACTATTTATTTTTGTTTCACAAAACCAATATGCACTAAAGGACTCAAAAGCATGGCTGAGAAACGCTTTACAAATAATTCGGACAAAATCTATAAAATGGGAGAAAAAATGGCCATGGATAAACATATAAAATACCGCTTCACACGAGAGGGCCCTACGTCTGGTGCCAAACGTCCGAGAGAATAAAAATAACAATTAGTTGAGAACACTATAAAACTATAGCTTTGAAATGTCATTACATATTTTCTCTAAACTATAAAATTGTTCTTTTATATATTTCTAATGATTTTGTTCTGCTGCTTCGACATTTCTCTTTTTCTTGTTGTATTCTGTATCATTAGTCTCTGGATTAATTTTTTCCAATAGTACCTATCAGAAAACCGGTGTTTAAGAACTCACATAATAATATATGCCTTAGAAAAATCTTAGGCCATAACCGAAAACGGCGCGCAAGGTCAAAACAACACAAATCTTCGGAACCAAAAGAGATTGATAAACAATTTAACAAAATTCTAACACTATCTCAAAGAGATCTACTCGATAACTCAATAAGAGAGTCAAATACTGAAACCAGTAAGGGTAGAAATCTACCCTTTATTATACCATTTGACAATAGAACTGTTAAAATTCGCAATATACTGAAAGAACATTGGCACATAATCAATGAGGATGATGAATTAAAACGTATTTGGACCAAACCGTATTTGGACCTAACCAAACGTATTTGGCCCTAGAAAGACACAAAAATATTGGAGATGTTTTAACGAGGACCAAATTCACAATTGATGATAATGATACAATTATGAGAGAATAAATATGATACAATACTCTTTAAATGTTACCTATTCTGCTAGCATCATTCCTGGACGCAGGAGTGAGGGGGCACTCATATAATAGAGAGCATACCGATCATAAGCCCCGAAATGCTCTATATGGGAGATTGGCTGAGGAGCTAGCCTTGAATAATGGTAATATACACTGAATTCACTATTTATAATGAATTCATATATATATATATATTTTTTCACAAATATATACTATTTGTGAGAAACACTTGTTGCTTTTCACTTTCACATGATTGGGACCCAGTCCCCTCACGATACAAGTTCATACGTGGACAGCCTAGGGAATTTTCGCTGAGGTTGGTACTACACCTTTATTTCTTAGTTTACAGTACGCTTTATGTGGCTGTTTATCTTTTGTCATCAAACCAATATCGCCCTACAGAGAAGAAGGCGGAGCAATCCCTGGTAAGCAGATTTACGAATAAATTCAATAGTAAGAAAGACTGAACATTAAGTATTCTATTCACATAAAAAAGTTTTGCCTAGCAAATATTTTAAATAAAATATCTCCAGACTCTAAAACAGTCTAACAATGACCTTAAAATGCATAACAATAAATACTCATGGTCTGAAGGACTTTCGCAAACGTCAGACCATCTTTCAATGGGTTAAAAACCAAAAACAGGACGTTATCTTTTTGCAAGAAACGCACCTTTCTTCCGCTGATCTTCATCTATTGAAACAAGAATGGGACGGCCAAGTATTTTTATCTCCCGGCAACAGCCACAGCGCAGGAGTCTGTACGCTTTTTTCTCGCAAACAGAAATTTAAAGTAATTTCTCAATCACATGACCTTTCTGGTCGGTATTTGAACATCATTGGCGATTTCGGCGAAACAAGTATTCAGTTTTGCAATGTCTATGCTCCTAACCATGTCACCCAGCGCAAAGACTTTTTTGAATCCTTGCACGCTGTTCTGAAAGGGGGTATCCCCACAGTTTTCGGTGGAGATTTCAATTGCATCGAGGATTCCTTCTTGGATAAGAACGGTGGCGACTCCGATTTAGCAAAAACGGCTCTGAAAGCGTTGCAACAGCTCAATGTCACCTATGATCTTAAGGATGTTTTCCGACACTTCAATCCATCGACACGTAATTTCACATGGACAAACCCCGATGGTACAATCTCTTGTCGGTTAGATAAGTTTTATGTGTCTGGAGATATTTTTGGTAATTGTAGTTATTCTAACATAGTGTTTTTTCCCTATTCCGATCATGATGCTCCAAGCATCTCTTTTAGACTCCCGAACTCTTTGAAAATGGGTCCGGGGGTCTGGAAATTCAACACCTCTCTTTTAGATAATTCCGTTTTTGTTGATGAAATAAAATCTTTCTGGTCCCATTGGCAACTACGGAAGATTGACTTCCGAGATTTAAATGCCTGGTGGGATATTGGGAAACGCAAAATTAAATATATTGCTATGAAACTCTCTAAGCGCTTAGCACAGGAACGTCGCCAAAAGCGAGCCCGTTTAGAAAAGAAGCTCAAGGATCTTAGCGCCTTAAACCCGTCTAGGCCTGTTTTAGATGCAATCGAGGCTCTAAAGTCTGACATTACAGACCTTGATAACACTCTCGTTCATGGTGCAAGAATTCGTTCAAAGGAACGCTTCTACACCGAGTTTGAAAAGCCTTCCAAATACTTTTACTCTTTGGAAAATTCTCGTCAAACCTCAAAAGTCATTTCTGCATAAAAATGCGATGGCAGAACCGTTACCTCCACTCAGGATATACTAGAAAAGTCTGCTCAGTTTTACACAAATTTTTACACTGCCGAGAATCCTGATCTTGCAGCTCAAGAATTTCTTCTTTCGCAAATCGAAAAGCGTCTGTCGCCCGAAGAACGGGACTCCTTAGAGATTCAGCTGGATTCACAATCCTGTTACGATGCTTTGTCTTCAATGAAGGGGCAAATATCGCCCGGCTCTGATGGCCTTCCTTCAGAATTTTATAAAACGTTCTGGCCAATAATTGGCTCCTATCTCGTTGATGTTCTCAATTATTCCCTTTATTCTGGTTTGCTCCCAGAGTCCATGAGACTTGCTTTGATATCTCTCTTGTTCAAAAAAGGAGACAAACTCGACTTCAAAAATTGGCATCCGATATCTCCCCTTAATGTTGATTATAAAATTGGAACTAAAGCCCTCGCAAACTGCCTTAAAACTGTTCCTCCTTCTATACTGAACGAGGACCAAACCTGTTGCTTCCCCGGAAGAACTATCTTTGATAACCTTTTTCTAGTTAGAGATTCAATTTCTTATGCTGAACAAAAGAATCTTCCCTTAGCAATTATCAAAGTTGATCAAGAGAAAGCTTTTGATCGTGTAAATTGGGATTTTCTTCATAAAATTATGATGCGTATGAACTTTGGACCGATTTTCATCAGCTTCATCACAACAATCTACAACAACGTGTCGTCATGTGTCCTAAATAACGGTCATTCTTCCAGAAAGTTTCTTCTTCAGCGAGGGGTCCGCCAAGGATGCCCTCTTTCTCCTTTATTGCACTGTTTGATAGCAGAAACACTAGGTAATGCAGTCCGAAATAATAGTCTTGTCTCTGGATTACAACTTCCTGGCTCTGCTTCACCGGCTAAAATCAGCCAATATGCGGATGACACGACCATCCTTGTTACTGATGATAATTCAGTAAAGGAAGCTTTCAAATCCGTCTGTGATTTTGAAGCTGGATCAGGCTCCAAAGTAAATTTCTCGAAAGGGAAATCCGAAGGTGACTGGTTCGGGAAATACAAAGGTTGCACTTCACGCTCTGTCCCAGAACAAAATTGGGCTTCTGAGGACATTGAAATCCTTGGTGTTTCTTTTGGCTCAAATGAGGCAATCACCGAGGCTTTTACTAAGCGGGTCAATAAACTGGAGCAACGTCTCCTTGCTTGGTCGAATCACCCTCTATCATTGCATGGAAAAGTAATGATCATTAATACACTTGGTCTTTCCGGTCTTATTTACCTCTCTACTGACTATCCTGTTCCTCCTAACATCTTAACAAGGATCTATACCCTAGTATTCAACTTCTTATGGTCTTCTCGAAATGAACTCGTCAAACGAGAAGTCATCTACCAACCCGGAGATAAGGGGGGCCTAGGCCTCATTAACCTCCGGCTGAAAAATCAAGCCCTCCTTCTGCGCTCCTTACACACAATTTGCGATCAAGGAGCAACTGTTAAATGGATTTTCCTTGCTCGCTATTGGATTGCTCGCGCTCTTTCAAAATACTCTACCTTATGGTCCTTTCTTAGAAGTAACAACACTCCAAATTCACTATATCGCCCTCCCCTCTACGATATTTTGTTGTCGCTTGTAAATAAGCTTAGTGCTGATATCAAATCATTTAATTCTGATAGCTTAAATGTACGTAATTTATATAAACTTATATTAAATAGGTTGCAGATTGAACCTCGATCACAACAAATCCGGGAGATCGTCGTCCAGTCACGCAACCTCCCTTGGAATATTATTTGGTCCTCCTCTCTTCACGGCCTATCTACAGGATACGAAAATGATGTTTCCTGGAAGATTACCCATCGGGTTTTGAAAACTTTAGATTATCTCAAATCCTGGGGCCTTAAAACCGACGGTCTATGTAAACGCTGCAATAAAGCTGAAACCATAGAGCACGTGTTTTTAGAATGCCCTGTTGCTATAGAGACTTGGATTAATTTTAAAGAAATATTGCAATCTCTCGGCACCAACAGTTTCAATTTGACAACGGAAACTGTTTTCTTGCGCATCCTCCCCACCTCTGTAAGTTTTCATTGTAGACCTCTTTTAGTGTATCTAATAAAATTAATTTGTTATCATATCTGGAATAGCAGATGCAAAGCTGTTTACGACAAGAAATTTCAAAGTAGTAAGCAAATTATCCTCGAAATCAGAAAAGTAATCAGAGATCGAATCACGATAGCCTTTAACACGATATCAATTGATGGAGGAAAGACTCTCAAGTCTTCCACTGTAAATAGTTTAATTGCAAGCGTAGAAAATAATTCAATTAAATTTAACATTTGATTTTTAATTATTTAACCTAGTTCAATAATCACACGAACAATACTACGAGATTTTAATTATTATTGTATTAAGTAAGATTGACAATTATATCTGATTCAATGTGTTTCATAACGGTATGATATGGAATTAATACAGTATAATTGTACTTAATTAGTTTCGATCAATAACATTTTAGTATCATTGTAATTAATCTGATTTCATGTACACTGCCCTTGCCATGTCTATGGGGGGCCTGGAGGTGTACCTACTGCTTAACAGGGGGCACCTCCAAATAATATAAAATGAAAAAAAAAGTATCTGTTCTTATCAGCTTAATATCTGATATGCACCCAAGGGTGCTCAAATATTAAACTGATTTTTGAAATTGGTCCGTGGGTCTGAAGCTTGCTTCACCCCGGACACGGGTTGTCCTGGTATTGCAGTCCCGCCATGGATGGCCCACCCCCTCATCTTCAAGTGTAAATGGAAAACAAACAACACAGCAAACCTTCCACTATGCCACATCTCTGTCTGTCGTCATCGTCTTGCCAACAGCAATGCAGCAACATGCGCATGTCTTGGCAATCCGTCTCTCACATTCCACACATCAACTTTTATTATGCCTCAAGCATTGTATGTTCTGCCTTATTTATTCAACCTTGCACCACCACCATAGCATGAGTGACTTGCCACAGCGACGAGTCCAACCAAATCTCTTTTCATACTTTGCTAATCTCAATGTAATGGCTGTGCCACCCTTTCACTTGTGGTCAGTTAACGATGTACTACATTTGAAACGAGAAATTCCTGGACGACGCTCCCTCGGCAAGCAAAATCTGCATACCTACCTGACAGGGAAGAAGTGTCTAAACTTTGACCCTTCAGGTAATAGTGCCGCTGATTATACTGAAGAATTTGCGAGTCAAAGAAGTTGGAGTGATATTGTTGAGGAAAGTGAAGATATGGATCATTCCCACAATAATTCTGAACAAGAAGAAGAAAACTGGCAGATTGGATTTGCGCATGACAATAGCAAGAGAAGAAGAAGTGAAGCGTTGACGGAGTCCTCGGTTCAATCCCAGGTACCAGCTAATGATTTAAATACATTTTCCAATGCAGTTAAAACACGACAACAACCACAGAAATCTAACATAGCACTACGAGGTATAAAGTTTTTCACAAGTCCATCCGTCACCCACATTGAAATTATAACTACTATTCATAAAACACTCAACAACCCATGCGCCATAAATCACCTCCAAAGAATGCCATCAAGACCAGGCCATCAAAATTGGAATGCTGTCCTTTCATCTCCAGAAATGGTTGACGCCCTCGTAGCCAAAACAGTCTTCCTACCATCCCAGCCAAAACATCCACTACCCATAACACCTATCCGACAACGTCCTACACTTATAACAATTCCATTCGCCTCACCAGACATTTCAAACCTTCAAATTCACCAACAACATTCACCACATGGCAAAATCCAGAGCATATGGCACCAAACATGCCAGGAATTTCCATCAATTCACACTGGCAAAAGACTCGTCACAATTTATACTCATTTCATACTCATTCCAGCCCAAAAATAATAATATCATTCAGAGGGGGTCAACCTATATGTGTGCATTGCAACTCGAAATCACACCAGACATTTCATTGCAATCTCAAAGACCTTCGACTCTGTTTTCACTGTGGAGAAGACGACCACCAATACCAAGACTGTTACCTCAGACTTAACGGAGAAAGGCCAACAGCACACAACACAGGACGACCACGCCTTTCTAGCAGCGGTAGCGACAGCAACATGACTGTTGACAATAACATCCCTAACGACTTTGACAGTAACACTGTCATACTGTCTGACTATGACAGTGACATCGACAGACCACCGGCCCCAGCATATAGGCTAAGGCCCTTACCTTCACAGGACACAACACATGAGGAGGACAGCAACAGCACTAAGACTGAACAACATACAAATTACGCAACACAACTGGACTCTCTCGGTGATGACGGAGTTGGGGGTTCCATTTCTCCATCACAACAATCACATTCACTCATTCCAATAAGCAATCAGTCACAACAAAACACAAGCACTATAACTTCTATCACTTCATCACTACATACAAATTCAACAATTTCCTCTCCAAAAGACTCGCGTTCATCAGAAGCTTCAGAAGAATCACAATCCATTCATTACTACAACCAAACCAAGTTTCACTTCCATCCAAGCCCTGCGATTCAATCCAACCAACTCAAGACCATTCAAACTTCGCCACAAACCATACGGACAGCATTCAACCATCACCGCCATTCTTATCTGTCTCTGTTGCTGCTTCATTATTTGCATATTAAAATCCACTCATACAATCCCAACCAACAATGACAACATCACTTCCATCTCACAACCATTCACTCACACAATTCACCCACTCTCATCAAAAAAGGAGCATCCCATCATCTACATCATCATCACAGTCACAAACAGCAGTCCAAGGCAAAGACCAAAAAGAAAATTCAAGGAAGAAGAAGCAGAAAAAATGATGAACTTGCATATTTGAAATAATTTTCTTTTCCTTTTCTTTTTTCCATAAGTAATTTATTTGAAACATATTAATATCATATTTGGATAAACTGTGGCCCACAACCTAATTGAAAATGATTTCCTCAGTTACTATTAATGTTAATGGTCTGAATGATATATGTAAAGCAGAATCCATTTTCCACAACTTAAATAATGATAAGCCAAGCATTGTCTTCTTGCAGGAAACACATTTTAATGATAATACCAAAAATTCAATCATCTCCAACAATAGATGGAAAGGTATCAAAATTCATTCAGTATCTCCAAATAATTTTGCAGGTGTTAGTACTCTTATTTCTGAAAACTTAAACCCAATACTACATTCTAATGACATTTGCCAAGAAGGAAATGACATTATAACTGATTGGACAATTGACGATCACCGGTTTCTCTTAATAAATCTATATGCTCCTACAGGAGGTAATAAAACACAAAAAAGAAAAGATAAATTTTCTGAACTTCATACTAAAATCCAAAATTATCCAGATGTTGAATTTATCATTTATGGTGGTGATTTCAATACAGTTCTAGATACTATCCTAGACAGAAGCAGGGACATAACATACATAGAAAGATCGAAAAATCCTCTAATAGAGACAATTAATGAAAATGATTTACAAGATATTTGGAGAACCTTTCACCCTGATGAAAAACAATTCACATACAAAAGTCCAATTGGAACATACAGCAGACTTGACAGATTTTATATATCAAAAGCTACAATGCATTACTTTACAAAATGTAAAATTGTTCCCTTTCCCCACTCTGATCATCAAAAACTTTTACTTGTGTTTGATTTTGATAAGATAAAGAGGGGAAAGGGATCATGGAAAATGAATACGTCCATCTTACAACAAGAAGATTATCAACTTGCAATGTCAGGATTTCTCCAGTTTTGGATTTCCATATTTGACGATTTTCGTAATCCACTTGATTGGTGGGATAAGGCTAAAAAACAAGTAGCAACAATTACTAAACAATATTGTATAAAACTATCAATTGAACGCAAAAAGTAAAAGTCAAAACTTTATAAACAATTGCGCAACGCAACGAAAAAAGCAGAACAGACAGACAGACAGTCATTCAAAGACTTAGTTGAACGTATAACCAAAGAAATAAAAAGTCTTGAAACCAACGAAGCATTTAATTTAAAAGTCAAAGCAAACGAACCGACAGATGTCTCTAAACAAGATGAACTACTCTCTAAAGTAGAAAACAAACTTTCCGACATTGACAGAGACTCTTGTGAAGGCCAACTAACAAAAGACGAGTTATATACGGCACTTTCTGAGATGAAAAATAATAAAACACCAGGCCTCGATGGTATTCCAGTAGAGTTTTATAAGACCTTCTGGAATATCATTGGGGAGCATTTTACAAGAGTTGCTAATGCCTGCTTTGAATTACAACAACTTTCCCACTCTCAACGCGTAAGCTTAATTTCAACACATATATTAAGAGATCTTATTTACTATGGGGAAAATGAAAATCTCCCAGCAGCCCTTCTATCCTTAGATCAAATGAAAGCCTTTGACCGTGTAAACTGGAATTTCGTTTTCAAAACCCTAGAAAGCTTTGGTTTTGGGCCACAATTCATTTCATATATTAAAACATTGTATTCTAATATTAGTAGTCGTGTTAAAGTATATGGGTACATCTCTGCCCCATTCACCCTTGGTAGGGGAGTGAGACAGGGATGTCCCCTATCCCCCTTATTATATGTCCTAGTTTCCGAAATTTTTGCCATCTCTATCAGAAAAAACCAAGACATTACTGGTATTACAATTAAAAATGTAGAATTTAAAATTACCCAGTATGCTGATGACACAACAATAATACTGCAAGGTGAACAGTCCATCAAATCGACTTTTGATTGTGTCCAAGATTTTGAAATGGCATCAGGAGCTAGAATAAGCAAAGGAAAAAGTAACGGAATTTGGCTTGGAAGATACAAAAACAGATTAGATAATCCGTATAATTTAAAATGGGGTAGGGAAGCATTGAAAATCTTTGGTGTTTTTCATGGCCCTGTTTTGAAAGAAAAAGAAACTTGGAATCCTCGCATAAACAAATTCTGTAAAACTTTAGACCTTTGGACTTCTCGTGATCTTTCCTTGAGGGGGAGGGCTGTGGTTGCAAACCAGCTGGCCAGTTCGGTCTTCTGGTACACTGCAGCCATATATCCTCTTCCCCAGTGGGTTCTCAAGAAAATTAACGACCGACTGTGGAAGTTCATTTATCAAAATAAAAAAGATCCTATTAAGCGTATACAAGCAAGACTTCCATATGAATTAGGGGGGTTGAACATAATTCGGCCGTAAAGTTAAGTTGAACGTGATTGGTCTATTTGCGGCCTGCATAGTTACGTGGTAGCAACCGATCCGCACTTTGAGTAAACCACAGTGATTTCATGGTGTTCACTGCAATCAGTCAAAGGTAGATCGATTTTATTCTGATATTTTGTTAAATTAGTTATAATAATAGGTTTTTAAATAGTGTATAGTTGTCATTTGAATTAAATTTTAGAATTTCGTGTTAGTCTGTATATAGGATTTTGTGTTTCAAGTTCGAATTCTTCGTGGGTTTTGGCCTAGGCCGTACGTGTGGGTGTATTCGCTGTGCTTCATCGTTATCGCCGTTGTATAAAATAAATATCTAAATTGGAGATTTAAAAATATCGTTTCATAAAAATGCCAAAGTATTGCTCAGTTTTTGGCTGTAATGCATCGTCAGCTAGTTCCAATGAGTCATTTTTTCAATACCCATCTGAACCAAATACGAGAAGATCTTGGATAAGTAGAGTGCGAAGGGAAGGGTTCAAACCGACTTCTACATCCTACGTATGCAGTAGACATTTCTCAGCTGATAATTTTTCAGAAACTAAGAATGATACTCCTGGTCAATTTCAAAGAAAGCGATTGAAAAGAGGTGCAATCCCAAACGTAAATCTCCGTGGAAATGAAACAGATGAGCGTGTTGCAAAGAGGACAAGTAATGTTTCAAGAAAGGCACTTGAACCTTCCATTCCGAACCCTTTACTATCTGAATCAAAATTAGATGAGGAACAGCTTACTGAAGCAACTTTTGTTAGCCCAGAAGTAGAAGCAAATGTTGGCTTGACAGAGGAGGAGAAGAACTTTTTAGAAATGAAGGAACTAAAAGATGAACTGGCAAGAGCTAAGGAACAAATTTCAAAACTGGAGAAAAATATGTTTAATTACAAAAATCTGAAAGATCATGAAATTCAACGATACACTGGTATAAGTAAAGCCGTATTCAATTCGTTGGCAAGTCTTATTCAACGTTTTACACCTCTCAATTACTGGTCTGGATCTTCTGTTACCTCTGTGAGCATTGAAGACCAACTCCTTATTTTGCTTATGAAGCTAAGATTGGATCTTCCTTACTTTGATTTAGCCCGCAGGTTTTCTTTGAGTCAGACAACAATCCAGAACATATTCATGACATATATTCACGTATTACATGAACTTCTGTTTCTGGGAATGTTGAACAAGATTCCATCACTTGAAAAAAATAAGTGCAGCCTTCCAGAATCATTTGGTAGCTTCTCCAATTGCAGCATAATTTTAGATTGCACTGAATTCCGTGTTAGCGTTCCAAGAAAGGATCTCGAAGCAGCATCAAGTTCCTTCAGCAATTATAAACACTACCTCACTGGCAAGTTTCTTGTAGGCGTTGCTCCAAATGGCTGCATTACCTTTGTAAGTGAAGGATTTTCTGGTAGCACCAGTGATAAAATTGTTACAAAGGAATCAGGAATAGTACATCATTTTCAGGTATGGCTACAGCTATTCATGTTTTTGTTTCAGTGTATCAGTTGCTTGATCGTGTGGGCATTAATGCATTGATAAACCTCAAAAATTAAGATTTTGTTTCTATTTTTGTTGTAGGCAGGTGATCTTATATTGGCTGACAAAGGTTTTCTTATTTATGACTTGCTTCCAAAAAATGTATTTTTGAATCTTCCTGCTTTTCTTGCTGGCAAAACTCAATTGACCAAAGAAGAAGCTGCATTTTCAAGAAAAATAGCCTCTTGCAGAATCCATGTTGAAAGGGCAATTGAGCGCATGAGAAACTATAAAATTCTGCACACAATTACAGCACCACTAAGGCCATTTGTAAACAAAATTGTGCAAGTCTGTGCAACATTAGTTGATCTGCAGTCACCAATAATAGCTGGAGTCCTCCAGAATTATGCAGAGTCTGCAAATACAGATAAAGATAATGATTGAAAAAGCTGTTAAATTGATTTGTTTTAATGTTGATTATACATGTTATTAACATAGTACATAATGTAGATTTAATATTGAAGCCATGTTATGCACACATAATTCTACTTTTGATTAATCATCACCAGTGCTGCAATAATTAGGAAGAAGCTCATTCAAATAAAAGTCCTTTAAAAGAGGAATGTTTGTTCTTTCCCAGTCCGGATCTTTTTGAACTGAAATTATTTTTGTTTCTTTTTTTGTCCAAATTACAAAATCTCCAGACTCGACACCAACTGCTACCATTTCTGCTTGAATTTGGTGCCAATAATTGTGACCTTTTCTTAATTCACCATCCTTTGTAAGGTAAAATGAAGTTGCTTTTGAGCCCTCTGGCAACTCCTTTGCTATTGCTTCATTTATTGTGCATTCCCTGTACTTCCAAGGACACTTGACTTCCAGGATCCCTTTCTTCTCTTCATCTCCCTTATAGGATATTATCCCATCTGGGCTGCTCCCCAAAAAGCCACACGGGAATAGATGGATCCCAGTCTCTTTCACTTTGTTGCCAGTGAGCTCTTTGTAGTGGCTCACGGCAATGCTTTCATGCATTTGGCCCCACATTATGGAGTCTTTGGTCCCTAGAGAATATTCTCCTTTTAACTTTTTGAACAGAGAAGGAGGAAATTGATGATTGTGACACCTGTTTCTGTTTATTGCCCTCAATACATCACCAAAGTTGCTACCAGTTAGTCGCAGCCTCCTAAACTTTCCCCAAAGTGGTGACAATCTTTGCTCAACTGTATTTGCTGCAAGCCAATTGATTTGCTCTGCAGAGACCTTGCATTTTTTCAGTAAATGTGACTTTGTTTTGTATAAATTCTTTTAACAAATCCTCAATGAGCATGGGCATCAAAGGATTAGTTAAATTTTCTAGTGGTTCTGGCCCAAGAATCCACTGCATTGGAACCAATTCTCCTGTTTGGTTTAAGGAATCGAAGAAAATTCCTGTCATCGTCAGTTACTTCTCTTGGCAGGGCTCTATATTCTGGCTTTGTATGTGGAAAAAAATCACCACATGTCTTTGTCACATTTCTTGCAGCCTTTCTTGGTTTGGCTATCCATGAACTTGGAAGGTCTGTTTTGGAGTATCCCTTTTTATTGACATAAATTGCTGACGCGGCCATATGGCTGCAAAGCCATTTACCTCTGGGGCATTCACAGGTAGCAGAAGTTATTCCACCATCACCATTTATTTTTAATACAACCTTGTAACTCTTGTCTTTCATCGATGCTCTCACTGTTGCCTGAATCTCATGATCCTTTATTTGCAATGACAACACAAAACCAGACTTATATTTCAGTTCTCCTTTCTCAACACAGTTTGGATCGTTTTTGAAAAAATTGAAAATTCCAGCAAAAGTAATAATTTCGGACATAGTTACTTGAACACTTCCTTCAATTGAGATTGATAATAAAACAGCGATAACGATATGAAAACCACGGCGAATACACCCACACGTACGGCCTAGGCCAAAATCCACGAAGAATTCGAAGTTGAAACACAAAATTCTATATACAAAATAATACGAAATTCTAAAATTTAATTCAAATGACAACTATAAACTATTTAAAAACCTATTATTATAACTAATTTAACAAAATATCAGAATAAAATCGATCTACCTTTGACTGATTGCAGTGAACACCATGAAATCACTGTGGTTTACTCGAAGTGCGAATCGGTTGCTACCACGTAACTATGCAGGCCGCAAATCAACCAATCACGTTCAACTTAACTTTACGGCCGAATAGACATTGAAAAGAAAGCTGATGCCATTAAATTATCTTGGATTTCAAAATATCTTCAAAATGACAATAACTCTAAATGGAAGGCACTGTTCGCCTTGAATTTTGATAAGTATAAGAATTTCAACATTGGTGCCAAAAAATTCAAATGTTACTTACGTCCAATCGAAATGAAACATGTCCCACAGTTTTATCGAGATGTCATAAAATGTTTTGCAGCAAATTTTTCAGCATAGGTTGGTATTCCTAATTGCTTTTGATTGTTGACATTCTCGACCATTGTATTGATGCTATACTTTGATACCTATTGATAAATTACTGTTATTGCTGCTGGTATAAAATTGACGACTCCTATATAAGAGCTTTAAGCTAATGTTATGTAATTTAACTGAGGAGTTTTAAATAACGAACAATTTCTTGTACCAAAATTGAGGAAAATGTTTATGGATTGGCAAGAAAACTGAATGTTTTTTAGTGTTATTTTGATGTTTTCTTTTGTTCCTATTGTGTCAAGACCTCCAAAAATTTTGTCCTTCCTGCACCACCGATGTGTCTTTGATATATTGTACACATAGCTGAGCTTTTCCATTTAATAAGACACTGGTGGTGTAATATTGTTTCACTTTTCATGAGGATGAAGAATCTGAAGGAACTCTGTTCAACTGACTTCACAGACTGTCCTTTATGCCCAGAGGTAAAAGAAAACTGTCAGGCTACATCTTTTGGGAAATCTTCATATAGATGGTCACTGCATAGATGCTGAAGTGGTAGTGGCTGGATTTAGGAAAATAGATTATTGCTAGGTTGGTGTTTTGAGTATTAAGAGCCTTAGTTATTTATGTTAAGTTGAACAGCTGCTGGAAGTTTTGGCTTCATGCTCTTCACTATCAATTCTCATTGTTCTTTTCTTCTTTCTATAGGCTGGTGAATCTGGTACTGTTTTTTGAAGCCATTGATGGATGTTTTGTGCTAGTAAGGAAAAACATGCTCAACTTACCATTGCACCACCACTGCATAAAGAAAATATGTTTGCTGACCAAGCTCATGTTGATAATTTTGTGGACAGTTACAGTAAAGGCAGGAAGGAAGCTGGAAGTGTGAGTATTTACAGCTATTAGATACTTAATTTCTTTTATGTCATTTCAGTCATTTTCAGTCCTTTTCTTTAGTTAATATACAATCTGCATTGTTTTACTACGGGGTAACTTGCTTTTTTCTATTTCTGTTACAACTGTCACATGTTCAGATCAGGTAAAGTTACTGAAAATCTTCGATCAAAGGGACGAAACAAGCTGTTTGAAGGGAAGGGTGTTTTTGGAAGGGTTTGTCGACATGACTACCCACGTGGCTTCTTCAGTGTGATACACGGTGAAAGGTAATTTGTCAACCATTTGATATTTGCAAAGAAATTATTCTTCAATGTTGACAGTTCAATACTCAATCAAATAATTCTGGATTGATACTGGTTAAGATCTTCACCAAGTCCCCATCATTTTCGGTCAAGAAGTCTTCAGATACAACTGGTGTTTTAGCGTCAGTCCCTAGGATCTCAGTAGTAGGTTAACTAATCGAGACTTTGACCCTCACCGTGACGCTACCGTGGCTGGACTCGAAACCTGACCACACTGAGCTTATGACACCACAAGTCAGCTGGATTACACCACAATGCCACAGCAGACTTGGAACAGCAAAGACTGCTAAAGTCTAAAATCCGGTTGTGAATTGCTTTATTCTTTGTACTGCTGGAAAACTTTAGTGAGAACAGTGTCTTGCCTAGGCACTGGAGGTCACTAGCAATGGAAACAGGATTTTTGCCCTCTCTTACAGCTTTTCTATGCAGACAGTGGTACCAAACTCTTGAATGCGAGCTTGGGAGATGACATAACCATCTTCTATCAAGCAAGCATTTCCAAATCCAGTGATTACCGGGACAGTTTCATCATTTCTGACAAGAATATGACTTGGCCTTATGTTGTTGTGAAGTACACCACGCTTGTGAATGTGTCCTACTTCCCCCCATTTATCTGCTCCCAGTTGATTACGAAATACAAAGGAACAACCACACATTGTTAAGGAAAAAGTTGCACTGCCTGGTGTTTCTGATAAAGATGGTTCTTTTAAGAAAAAACATGTATTCAGTATTTGCAATTTGGCTAAGGAATTCCTAATACTGGCACTCAGCCAAATTCCTTATGGACACATGCATATAGTAAGAGTCTTCACTGGGAACACATTTCTTTTTTGGTAGGAGCTGACTACAGCATACTATATGTCCAGGCAAGATAAAGTGAAAATTTGTTTCAGAGATAGTTTTATGCAATATTACTCAATGGAGAGTGAAAGTACCTGTGTATAATGTTGGGTCTGCAACTGAGCTGATGTAGAAAGATTGTCAGCCTGCCCTGAACAACCTTCAGCAGGGTCACTGGCTTCTCTATCTACTGGACTTGCACTTTGATCCAGGTAATCAAACATGTGAACTGGGATGTAAACCTGTGATGTATCAAGACAAATTTAAATAAGATTTTGCTTCATTATTGTAAAGAGGATTGAACATGTAATGGATGGACAATGTATTACCGATTGCACTCAGAACCAGCACAAATAACCAGAAAGAACTATGTCAGGCAGAAACACTTACTGGTATGGTCTTTTAGGCAGGGAAATCAGAATCTTTTCCTTCATAGCTTCCTTCAATGATCTGCCTTGGTCATATTCCCGTTTAATTTGCTTCTACAAAATTATGGCACACAAGGTTTTAAAAGATGCATCTTCATAGACATTATGATATTTAACACTGTCTGGAGACTTTATATAAATTTGGAAGAATTTCCAGGCAGCAATAACTGGCTAGTGTTGAAAAGACCTGGTGCAGAATATTGAAGATAATGCTAACATTACCCGTAATGATTTAGCAAGCCTAGAAATCTGTTTCCTTCGTGATTCAGATGTTTGAATGGCTGCTGCTGCCTTACTTCATTGACCATGTTTTATGTTACAATAGATTTCTGGATTTAATGGTTTGATTTCTAAACCCTGTCCTAGATGTGAGGTCTTCACTAATCTTTTGTTAAGTGACTCACCGTAGAAAATTCTATATGTATTACCTTTTCTAAAAATCAAGAAAATGTCAATTTAAGGTCTTTAAGCCGCTCTCTCTATTCAGCCTACTCCAAAAACAAAATGCAAATTATGTGCTTGTTATCCAGAGCTTGTGTCTTATATATGCAGCTATAAAGCTCGTATAATCTAGAGGCTACAGTTTCTAGGTTTAAAGAAATAGCTCATAAATTAATTAAATCAACTCTGTGTAAATCAGAGAAGGCTGCATGCACTGAATTCATAATTTCTGGGAATTCATGCATGCTTCCTTAAGGAGGTGTGCCCCCAACCATTGGTTCGGGTGCATGGCAACAAGCCCCAGCATTTTGGGTGTATTTACTACAGATTAAAGCTGTGCTTTATGTGCCATTTGTCAGGAACAGGGATATTTGCAGAAATACTCCATCAGTATGTCATATTTTACATTTTTTCTTATTTGATGCCCCTAAGGTTTAAATATAACTCTCATAATGAATGAAAAAACACTTGGAAAAATAGCACCTATGCATGATAAGTACCTATTTAGCCCTTTGAGCAGAGTTGAGTGAACCAAAACGCACTGTAAGTGCCAACGAAACCAAGCAATCTAAACTGAACAGAATAACGAATCTGAACTGAACAGGTCGAACAGAACAACGAAACCAAGCAATCTAAACTGAACCAAGTGTCAAGGACACCAAGGGATCTAAATTGAACAGAACAATAAAACTGAATAATGACTAACAAATGCATACGCAAGTTGTACAAAATAGCCTCGTTTTCAAACTTCATTGTCTTGTCTTGCTTGGTCTTCAGCGAATCACAGCGTTGTTTGACTTATAACTTTGAAGATGTTTGAACTTCACTGGCCAGTTTGAGACGGTATGGTCAGAACAGGAAGGAACACCTCCTACTAACTATAAGCATCGTTTTGCAATGTTATTTTTTATGTTTGTGTTCATGTAATTTTCTACATGCAAGTTTGTCACATTAGAAAACAGCTATAGTGACACCTTCCAACTTTGAGCACCATTTGTTTGAAAAATTGTATTGTTTTTAGTTTTTAGCTGTACACATACAATGCGTGTAGAGTTTGACACACTAACAATTTAAATCACTTCATTTTGTAGAACATATTATTCATTTCAATATTAAGTATAGAATATCAATATTCCCAATCTTACACAAAAAAATCAACTGCATTGTAAAAAATAAACACAAAATTGAGATTAAAATTCTCAATCGGCGCACAAATGATAACTTGCAATAGCAACAGAAAAAATAAGTTGCAACAAAATCTTTTGTCAGCAAAAAATTACAAGTTATAGCTTCCAATAAAGCTATAAGAGTATAAATACTATAGAAAGTTATATAAAAAAAAATTCTTGAAAAACTTTGTGATAACTTTTGTAAGAAACTACGAAATTGGCCATGGGGCCCGGTACGTGCATTAATTAATTGCAACTGTCACAGCTCGGCCAATCAGAAATCCATCAGCCGCCAGTAAGCAATAAATAGATTGGCGTAAATTTTCTGGCATCAGTGCTGTAGAGCCGACTTCTATTTTTTCAACTTCATATTTTAAAATTTCTCGACTTTTTGAGTCTTTAATGATATTGTCTTTCGTTACCGTCGAAACAGAGGAACAACTCTTAAGTTTATAGCGTCGAGAATCTTTCTTGCCAACTTTATGAAGCCAAAGACCTGGTACAGACTGTCCAGTCTCAAGTAACATCTCTGTATCTGTAGAGCAGCCATCAAAATAAAACAACCAGAAGTTTGATCTTGCTGTTGTATAGGTGGGCAATAGTAATCCATTCTTTGTAAGCAGGGCTTCGACATTTCCCTTGAGACTGGCAAGGGCATCATAATCAAACAAATGAGACCAGGAGCTAAGAAGTTCTTCCAGCTCTACTGGCTGCAGTTGTATGTGAAGAACCTCAAGCTCGTCTTTTTGGATCAAATTGCCATTTGACTGAGCATCTTTTGCTCGTTCAAGCTCTACAAGCCGCATTAGAGCGGGACTGAATTCGACAGAATCAAAATCCAGGCCTGAATTTAATGCGGCTTCATCAGAAGGACCCTCACTGGAATCCTCCATTGAATGACCTACGTTAGAATGCCCTCTCTTCTGACCTGTTATCTACTCCGCCTCCAACCACGAATCTTATATCTTTGTTTTCCTCCATTATCCTGTTAATTTGCCTGTGCCTGTAGTCACACAGCTTCCTGAACGTGATTCCTTCTGGAAGACCCTCTACTACGAAACCTTTGCAAAGATATTTCACTTTTGCACCAGGCTGGTTAACTGCATCAGCTGGAAATATAAACGATTAAATGTTTTGACAACTAAATGAAATTGAACAGGAAAGAAAACATAGCCTGCTGAATTCCGTTTAGGGGAAGGAACTTTACATTACACTGTGCACATAGTTTTGGTACAGTATGTGCTGCCTGTATGGTTGGGTCTCGGCCATGAAATTCTTTAATTATGGATAATAATACTATAAAAAACATGACTGCGAGACAGCAAATCATAAAAGCTCGCCAAAAACGTTCACCAAAAAAGCCAAAAAAGTTCATTAAAAAAGCCAAAAGAATTCACCAAAACACAAAAATTTTGGTTAATTTAGTTTCGAATCCCAGTTCCTTATCGCCCTAGAGGCTAGTCATTCTCCCAACATTCTTGATAGTTTTTCCCAATTACGTTACTTGTTAGTAATTTGTTAAATTAGTTTAGAGTAGGTGCAAAGTCAGTTGTAGGTAGTGAGTAGTAGCACTCCGTCAACTCGCCACACGGCCAACTGGAAAAAGTTAGTCACCTCACACAAAGACTATGTGCCACACATTACTGAACAAGTTGACTCTACCAGCAGATAAGCTAGTACTGAGCCTCAATGTTCGATCATAAGTCAAAAAGCACGATTTAAATTGTTAGGAAATTTCAATAAAGACTATTTCCATAAAGACAAAGATCAAAGAGATCGTAATCTTTTAACTGTTGAACTGAGTCGATTGGACCAACAGATGAGGCATGTTGAGACAAAATTGCAACAACTTCTTGACCAACGTGTGGCAACTTGGTCACAAAGCAGTTTGGCATTGTTTGGAGATGAGACCAGAAACACAATAAACCATATACTGTAATAATCTGATGACTCGGGAGATGCACTTTTCAGTTTACTCGGTTTCTAATATTGTTTGCCAGATCTAGGCACATTATCTACCTAACTGACAATCTGACTTGCAAGACTTTTTAATTATTTTTCACTTCCTCAGACATTTACCGCATTTTTTATGAAAATATCTTCAACATCCTTGTAGCTGTAGTCATGTTAACATTTGAAAATGGTCTGATTCTCAGTGGCATGATAACATCACAGATGACAACAGTACATACTGAGTTGAGGAAAAATGTTATGTCTTACTTGCAACAACAGTCTACTATGGTTGATGGTAATGAAGATAACAATATGTGACAATTGCTGTCATCCTATGTGGTTTAAGGGGCTAATTATATGAGAGTTTTCAGCCCTGGCTGGAATCTGAGCCCAGTTAAACGGGCTGTAAAGTCAGCCCACCACTCCAGTCATCTCTTTGCAAAACTGAGTTGGGCAAAGAGATAAGAAAATTTCAGCCTGAAATTCCAGTCTTTTTTCAGTTAGCCGGGATAGGATTTTCAGCCCGCATAAACAGGTTGAGATTTCTCATGTAATCACATTTTTTTCCAGCCCGGGCCGAAATTTTTGTTTTGCGAAGTCGCAGTTTGACTTGACAATTGTTTGGCAATAGATAAGAAGCTAATAACATCTCACAATCACAATAATTTCAGCACCAGTATTTAAGTACTCAATTTCAGCCTGGCTGAAAACATTCATAAAATCACACGCCAATTGAGGCTAACCGAGGTGAAATTCCAGTCCGGGCTTAAAAGTCTCATATAATCAGCCCCTAACACTCTGAGGTGAAAAGAACTTGAAGCAGAACATGTGACCACAACCAGTGACATTCCAACAACATTGATGCTAAGGTGAAATATGTTCTGATTTGGAAATCGAAAAAGGATGTGAATACTTACCAAAAAATGCCCTAAATGAACTGGTCACATGATTCCATGAAAATTGTCGACAAGAAATTTCTCTCCCCTTTTAGAGCCAAAGGTCATAACTTCCTTGCCATCAAGGAGAAGAATGGCGGACTCACACCCCAAGTATTCAAGCATATCACTCTAGAAATATGAAAATGAAAAACTTTAGACAGCAAGATCACTTCTATTTGGTTTATTTGCATGTTGGTCCATTTTCAAACATTGTTATACTTAAATACTGCAGAGAGCCTTAAACAAAGCCTTACAACAATGCTATTCAAAAGGCAGTAGTGTTAGAATGGCAATGCAGAATGGGTAGATGTTTATTTAAGGAAGTCTCCTGGGAGTCTTATTTAAGTGTAAATACAAATACAAAGTGTTTCATTGACAATTGAAACAGATTCTTTGGAGTGATTTTCCCTTTAATTGTTACAATTCTAAGCAGAGGGTAGTATAGGTAATTATATCAAAGTCTATGGAAAATTTTATTTCAAAGTCAAAAAATATTTGCCCAATGATTCTGCCCAAAACTGTATCATCCTCACTCTAAGTGATGTCCTTCAAATGGTTATTGCCTTAAAATTGGTTTTTAATTTTTTGCTGCTTGTTTGGCACTTGGCAGTTTGCCAGGCAATGTCAATTTGAGTATTTCATGATGCAATAAATGAGAAAATCATCTGGTACTAATGCTAATGCAAATAATGTTAAATCTAAAGTCCTAAGTGTTGACCCTGCTTGAAAGAACTAAATAAAAGAATTCCCTGCTACATCAAAATGAAACACTAACCTCTTCATATAAACGTCGTTTATGCTTTGCAACAAACTTAGCCTTTTCAGACTCTGATAATCTGTACTGACTTTTAGCTTTTTTGCCTCATTATTCCAGTATTCTCTACTCTTTTCAGATATTGCCCTCCACTTTTCTCCAGCCCTACGAAGTCTGGACCCTTGATCTAATGTCTTCGCTTCATCTGAAAACAAGTCACAATGATTCTCAAACCAACAACAAAAGGTGTAGTTGGTATTGCTTTTGTAATCAAGGTGTCCTCTTCAAATTGAGTGAAAATGTCTATGAAGTTCAGGGTTTCAAACAAAAAAATATGTAGCATTACAGCAGAATATGTATTTTCAAACAGGCACGAAGTGCTGAGATAAAGAAAGAGTAAGATGAGCATAATATATGAGTATAATCCTAATACAGTTGAGTCCTGCTATCTCGAACTCGCACTGGAAATGAAAATTTGTTCGACATAGCGGGACTTCGAGATATCCGTACTCTGAATTTCTTTGATCAAAAAGCGGTCATCTATGTGTAAAAGTAGAATATAAACCAAGGAAAAGACCTCATTTGTCTCGAAAGCTGTGTTAAACATACAATTTAACTAAAATAGTACATTATTGAAGCTTGCTTCATATTTTGGAGTACTTCTTCATCTATTAGCAACTATAGCATCAAGCAAAATAACCCACCACAGTAGTGCTTATAGACCAAAGTACGCAAAACACCAACACATAAAGCATAATAACCCATCACATCAAGCATAATAACCCACCACCGTAGTGCGTATAAACAACAGTACGCAAAAAAGCGACCACAGTGCGCAAAAAAACCACCATAGTAGTGCGTATCCAACACAATAGTGCGTATAGATTCGCTAGCGTCACAACAATGCCAACCAATATGCAGCCTGTGTACAGAAAAACGACAACATTGTAGGACATCTATCAAAAGGAAAGACTGGCAGATTTGGAAAGACAATCCTCTTTTTTCTCAAGGCAGATGAATTTTATTCCTGTGTGCCTGTGGTGAATAGCAAGCGGGCAAACTTTGGAGATGGCAAAGGATTGAAAGTCCCTTGTAAGATAATAATTGTCTGACAACCTAAGTTAACTTTAATCTTAAAAAATGAATTACCATTGTTATAATAATTAGTAATTGAAATGTTTGTGACGTTTTGTTCGAGATAACCAGGTTTTTTCTTTCACGGGAAAAACATTTCGTTCGAGATAGCGAATAGTTCAAGATAACCGAGTTCGAAATAACGGATTTTATCTCTATACTTAGCCTTATAGGAAAACGAGGGGAAATGGGAATCTGTTCGAGATAGCGAGTTGTTCGAGATAACCGAGTTCGAGATAGCGAGGTTCGACTGTACAATGTGCCATCCCGGCTATCACCACAATGGCTTTATGGCAGCTCGTGCACTTGGGACACACAAAGTACGGTTACACATTGTTGGCATTCAAGAGCCAAAAGGTTCTCAAGCTAATTCAAGAGCAATGAGCATTATATTCATGGGAGAATTTGATTTAAGACCCACACAGTGTGTTCAAATCAAGACAGAGCAAGAAGAGCATAATATAAGAGTATGGTCTTGATAAAATGTACCCTCTGGCTATCACCATAATGGCTTTATGGCAACTTGTGCACATGGAACACAAATTTGTATTCAGATTTTCAGTGCAATTGTTAATTTTTCATTGCAAGTTAACCATTTGCAGATATTAAACATTACCTGACATGAAGAGATCTTTGCAAAAAAGATTGTAGCCACAATTCTTTCGATTACCATGTGTTTGTGGCTTTTTCAGGTCCATAGATGCATTGCTACTAGTATCAGACACAACCTTCCTTCTCTTTAAATTTTCATTTCCAATCCATTCCAATCCAATTCATTTCAGGACAGTTTGTAGGCAGTTAAAGAAAGATGTGGAACTGTTTGTTTTTATGAATGATGAATAAATTTACATTTTACAAAAAAAATATTGATATGTTATAGATCTTAAAAATCTACATGCTTTCAAAAACTTTTGAAAGTTGCATCTAGAAACTTCAAGTTTTGAAAGTAAATAGACAGAAAGTAAACATAAATTAAATTAAAACGAATACCTATATCTAGAAGGTCAGTAAGATGAAATTGTGAAATGGAAAGTTCTTGAAGTGAGATGAAAGAAAGATACCCTATAGGCCTAGCCTAGTCTATATCTTTGTTCTTCTCTTCTCATAGGTAGACCTAGTCACTTTAATTTTGAATATGCCTAAGTTTTTATTGCTAATATAAATAGACTATCCAAAATTCTAGCAAAAATGCTGTGCTATTCCATGAAATTGCGAGCCCATACAATACAGTACCTCGATCTTCTCTTCGGAAAGACCTGTTTCCCTTGCTGCTGCCTGGATCGTTTCCTTCATGTGGGCTCATGTGCTTTGCATTGCCATGCAAAGAGTACCATTATCATCAACAACAAATTTACCATCGTAGAAATTTTCAAGGATCTCTCTTTGCACTTGCGAGATTTTTTTGTATGTTTTGCCATTGCTGGAAGCCATATTGGGATGAACATGAAATCCTAGCGCTGAAGCGTGCTGACACCAAGCCTATCCCAGGTTTTGTTTGCCACTGGCGCTTGATGCAATGAGAGGCTGACCCTCCTTTTGGTACAGTTGATGATTATAATGGTATAACCAAATATCTAAATAATCGGCTGTTTAGGATGACCATATGATGGTGGTTGAAAGGCCCTTCTAATATTTAGAAGTTATGGTTTAACCATTTTAGAACTAGCGACACAGGTGATCACACCCATTTGGAAACGACCCACTCTCATAACCATTCCATTTGCAATACCGGACATCAACAACCCTGAAATTCATGACGAGCTCCAACAATATGGCAAAATGATAAACATCTGGCACCAAACATACCCTGAATTTCCTACCATTTCCACTGGTAAACGTCTCATAACCATCTATCCAGATCCACAAAATCCATTGCCTCCATTTATCATAATCAAAGGACAGAAGTTACTCATATCATTCAGGGGACGTCAACCAGTTTTTATGCAATGCAATTCTAAATTTCACCTCACATCATAATGCAATCTGCGGGGTCTAAAACTATGCTTCCACTGTGGAGACGAAGGACATTTTGGTAAAACGTGGATTTTTACAAATTACCAATAAATGCTAAGCTATAAGATCTAACTATACAAGAACAATTTAAAACGATGTCACCCAAAACTTTGGTAGGCTGTGCCGCAGTAGAATATCAGAGAGAGAGAAACTTCGATATGCTTTTCTGTGACTTACCAACTTGCATCTGAATCTGAATTTTTAACTAGCTAAAATCTACCTACTTTTATACTAAATCTTAGTGAACTATATACAATATATTCCTGCATATAATGAATGAAATGATAGGCTATAATGGTAAGAAAATCTAGCTAAATATGGTATGAATAACAAAGGCTATGCTATGTGTGACAAATAAGGTAATACCTAGAAGCGTGCTGGAATAACCTACGTGCTATGATGCAATGCGGGGATGCCTATGCTGGTGCATGCTATAGGATGTTACCTAAAATGGTTAGCTAAGAATGCGTAAACTAAATATGCTAATACATGCAGATATATGCAAACTACTACAACATCACTATACTGACTGTGACATAAGACGAAACGGATACAGACCTACAACCTACAATACAGCACGTACAGAACAGTCTAACGGACATGGACAGTGACAATAACAATGACCATAACAGTAACTGTCATACAGTTATACTTTCTGACTACAACGGTGACTTGGACAGACCATTGCCTAAGAGCTGACTTAGGTCCATACCTACAGGACAAACTTGACAGGAGCAAGACAGACCAACAGGACAGACCTGCAGGGCCTAAGTACAAACTTAGGCCCGCTACTACACCAAATGAACAACAACCACAACAACAACATGAGACACAGAGTGAGAGAGGACTAGATGACAATGACGAGACAAAGTTCATCAAAAACAGTGGAAGTGTGGTTAAGGACCCCAACAACATTCATCCATCAACAGTGCCCACTTCACTAGAATCATCTCAAGCCAACGAAGAAATCCAATCTTAATCCATTCTACCTGCACACATCACTCTACCAACAACGAACCCTTCTTCATCCAATCAGCCACCAAATCAATCATCCTCTGCCCCATTCAATACATCGATAAACACCACAACATCACACTCACACAAACCACAAGAAACATCACTCACTCACTCACCCAGCCACAACCTTCCAATAATCAACATTAAATCAATCCCAACAGAAGAGACAGCTTTCATCCTCCTCATCAACACAGACAGCAAAGACGCAAGAAAGACCATCCACAAAAAAGAAGAAGCCAAAAAAGCAAACAGTCGCAGGCGAATGATTTAACACCCACACCCTTTCCTATTCTTGTATGGTAATTTTTCATAATTTCTAATTAGAATTGGATTGTGGTCCAAAATCAAAATAAATTATGCCATCCATTATTAGTATAAACGTTAATGGTTTAAATGAACTAACAAAACCAGAATCAATTTTGATGATGATGGGGATCCTATAAAATTAACATCTCTCCATTCCGCAAAGCACTATATTGGAGAAACATCACTAACAGTTAGAATTAGAATTAGGAATTGTTCATCAACTCGAACAGATCTTTTTCAAAGTCGTTTCTTGCATGTGTTCTCTTCTGGGTATTAAAATCAATGTATTCTTTCAACCATAGACTTTGCTTGAATTCAATGATTTCATGAACTTTTGTCAGCTTTAAACCCAATTCCAAACACTGCTTCAAATTTCTTTCATGCATGAGGTATTCTTCTTTGTTGAATAGATTGGTATTAGCTTCGGTGTTGACTTAAACTTTTTTCCATTGAAAAGTTCTTCGTGAGCGTTCTTTTGATGTTCTGATAGCATGTCTTCTCGAACTTGCAATCTTTGCAGCGCCAGTGGTAGATCTGCAAGATGATCGTGTAACTCGACTGGATATTCCAAATCGACTTTGAGAATATAACCAACATCTTCATTTGATCTTGTCAGCAAAGCGTGGATGTCTGTATTTCTGATTTCTTCTTGTGTAAACTGCTTGAAACCACCGTACGGCATTGATTGCGACATTGCCCATCCATAGAGATTGTTTGCATCCAGATAATTGTTCTTTCAGTAGGTTGCCGGCCACTGTTGCCAAACTTGCACCCAGAAATGCAAAGGATGTATTTGAGTCCACGAATATTTCTTTCCTTACCATCTTCATTGACGTCAGTATGAGCACCAATCTGTGCAGTCATGATCTTTTCTTTCCAATTGGCAATGATCTCTGTATTTCTGCCTTTCAAACTCTTCAGGACATGATGCATGTCATACCCTTTTAGATTGTGGAAGATGATCAGGATCGTGTGAGTGTTTGCTATTATATTAAGATGATTAAAGTTGCAACACTTACAAGCCGGACCTCTGTATTTCCCAGTAATGTGGCAATGATCTTTGACTTTCTTTCTGCCCTTACCATCAATTAGCTGCTTGCAGCAATAGCAGTGTGTAGCCATATCATGTCTTGCATTTTCTTCAGGAGTTAATCTAATCATCGGCATTTCTTGAACACTGCTCGGATTTCCTCATTTAATTCATCTAGTCGATTCATCAACACCTCCATACAGTCTTCACCAGTATAGCATTCTAATGGTTGTTGCCATCTATCATCGATTGATTTGACATAAATACAATAACTGATCGGCTTGTGTTCTTGATAAGCAGCTCTCCTGTTTGAGCTTTCCAGAATGGATTCAGTATCTGCATAGATGATGAATGGTAGCCAGCTCTGATGTTGGAAATGTTCAAACTTTAATTCTGTATCTTGAGCATATTCAACAGCTTAGGGGGCCTGACATAGCTTTTCATGCTTTTCCAATCTTTCTTGAGTTGTACACCCCGAACAGCATAGAGGACAGATAAAACGTTTTCCGTTATTTTTATGACCATCACAACCTGCTAAAAGACGACTTACTTGTATAATTGAACCATCTTCATCCATATAGATGTTGATTGAAATGTTGTTGTTTATTTCAAATGTATCAATCATCTTTTTATCGGTTGTTTTTACTGGATATGTCTATCCTTCACAATTAAGTTCATCTGAGTATGGGTAATACTTTGCAACTCTTTGTGGGTTTGTTGCTGGTGGATGTAGGGCGGATAGGATTGCCCAGATGAAGCATTTATCGTCTCTGTTCTGTTTATTGGTAACGGCTTTCTTGTTTTGGATGTATGCAGGTAGTTGCAAATACTTTCCACCGCTGATTGCTTCATAATCAAACATCTTCACTTGCAGTTTGGTAAACTTTGCAAACATCAAACCGCTTCCATTCTCCAAGAATTTATCAACCTTATCTCGTAGTGTGTTGATAGCTTTAACTACCTCATCTTCAACATAGTCATATTCTGACCGCAGAATCGCCTGCACGGTGGTTCTGAATGTGGGTGGTGGCTCTGTAACCATAGGCTTATCACCATACTTTTTAAATTCTACATCAATAGTGATATAATACTTTATCCCCTGCTTGTGGCCTGGCAATTCTTCTTTAATTTAACATTCTGTCAAACAATTAACCACATACATCGCAAACGATTTTTCTTCGCTTACTATTATTAGAAGCTGAGTTCTCTTCTTCTTCGTGTGACCTCCTCGTTGATTAATTTCTAACTGGGCTGATTTCGCTTTACGCTTCGATTTATATAGACAATTCGCTCGTGAAGTTCGAATTATTGCACCATCATGATGTAATTAGCCAATCAGATAAGAGGATTATTAGGAACTTTTCCCAAAAAGTCTTCGAAAAGTTCTAGACAGTTCTAGGCTCTAGCCAATCAGATTGCAGGATTATTACATCATTGAAGGGACTTTCCCAAAAAGACTTTCAAAAGTTCTAGAAAGTTTTAGCCAATCAGACTGCAGGATTCTTAGGGACTTTCCCGCTTCTAGAAACGTCTCTAGGGACTTTCCCATTTCGTGAGGGACTTTCCTTTTTTCTGGAAAGTTCTAACAAATCAGATTGCAGGATTATCATTTCATTTTAGAACCTTTCCCTGGTCTCTTGAAAACGAGGTTGGAGAAACCATTCCGCTATAGCGAGAGGCTATTAGATTAAAGGCTACTAATCCTAAACGAGGCTACTAATATTAAATGAGGCTGTCGGTTTCAGACAAGATCTTAAAAAACCACCGTACTATAGCGCGAGGTGATGATGTCACTGTGCTTGGAGATCCATTGAAAACGTCACTTGAGTTGGAGGACTCTTGAGGTTGGAGAAACCAACACGCTAGATCAATAAAAACCGTCGCACTATAGGGCGACCTGATGACGTCACTGATGATGACATCACTGATGACGTCACTGATGGCGTGGTATGAGAAATCAACATACTAGATTCATAAAAACCGTCACACAATAGCGCGACCTGATGACGTCACTGATGACATCACTGTGCTTGAACACGTGTGTGCCAGATCCATTGCTTTGCAACCTACTAACACTTTCCGTTGTCAAATCGAAATCTGTTGTGCAAAGAGACCGTAAGATTTCTTTGAAATTTACCCAAGTTTCTATCGCAACTCTAAAAAGACATGTTCGATCGTTTCAGGGAGGCTGCATCTTTTGCAGAATCCATCAATTTTTAAGCCCCATGACTTGAGGTAGTCCAATGTTTTCAAGACACGATGGGTAATTTTTCAAGAAACATCATTTTCGTAATCGGTAGAAAGGCCACAAAGGGAAGATAACCAGATGCATTTCTAAGGAAGGTTTTGACATTGAAGAACTATCTCCCGTGTTTCTTGGGACTGAGGTTCAAGAATAAAGCTGTTTAAAATAAGTGTGTAGAGATTACGAACGTTAAAACCATCGGAATTCAGTGATCTAATATCTTTGCTGAATCTATCTACAAGGGATAGGAAGGTGTCATATAAGGGAGCGCGGTAAAGAGAGTGTGGGGTGCTATTACTTCTAAGTAAAGACCACAGCGCTGAATATTTTTCCAGGCTGCGAGCAATCCAATATCGGGCAAAATATATCCACTTCACATTTGCACTTTGGGTTACAAATTGAGTAACCCAGTGTAGTTCTGGGGCCGAGCGGGAGGACAACCTTTAAATTTTCCAAACCAGATGGCTTCCGATTTTCCTTTAGAAAAATTTACTTTGGACCCTGATCCGGACTCAAAAAGGCAGACGGACTCAAAGGTTTCCCTGACAGAGTTGTCCTCCAAAAACAGTAGGGGCACCTCCTTTCAGAACAGAGTTTAAAGTCTCAAAAAACTCTTTGGATGAGAAATGTGGTTTGGCGCGTATACATTGCAGAACTGAATGTTGACTTCGCCAAAATCGCAAACAATATTTAAATAGCGGCCAGAGAGGTTGTGCCCTTCAGAAATAACTCTAAAGTTTGCTCTGGGAGAAAAAAGCGTGCACACCCCGGCACTGTGTTGGCTGCCAGGAGACAAAAATACTTAGCCTTCCCAGTCCTTTTTCAACACAGCAAGATCAGCAGAAGAGAGATGTGTTTCTTAAAGATGTTATCCTGTTTTTGGTTTTTGATCCACTGGAGAATGGTCCGACGTTTAGGAAACTCTTTCAGACCATGAGTATTAATTCTTATACATTATAGGTTCATGGTTACATTTTTTTTGTGTCTGGAGATATTTTATTTAACATATTGCTAAGCAAAAAGATATAGAAGGTGTCGTTAATCTTTACTAGGATTTGATTTATGCGCTATGCGACTTACGAATGACTGTTCGGCCTTCTTTTTAGGTGGGCGTGCTGAACTTTTCTTGCCCTGCTTATTCTCAATGACACTGCCCACAGTTTAGGAGCCTGACGACTCGTCATGGACACGTTTGGAAGATGTGCTTGAATCGGAGTGGACTGCCTTTTCTTTATCTGCTTGATGGTTTGGCTTGCTGGGTTGGGGTGGAGAGATGGGTTTGCGTGAGGCTGTTTTGGTGGTCTTTGAGGTTTAGGATCTTCTGCAGTAGGTGTGATGGATGATCAAGAAAAATTTTTGGTGGTTTTTTCTTGAATAAAATGTCCAAGGACTCCTGAGAAAAAGATGGTGTTTGAGTGGAGAATATGCTGTGAGAGGGTGTGAAGGTGAATTTGGTTGTTGATGATGTTGGTGTAAAGGAAATGTTGGCAAAAGGATTCACAGGTGCAGAGCTTGGTGGTTCTAATGGGGTCGGCTCCCCAACAGTGTCAGATATCAATACAGAATCTTCTTGCTTTTTTTTCTCACCGTCAAATGCACTTTTCAGTTGAAAAATTTTGAGAACTTGAGGGCAATGCTTTGGTAAAACTAGACCAATTTTTTTAGGAGATTGCTGGTCATTTGAGGATTTTTTTTATTGGCAAGAATTACTTTCAAGCAAAGTTTTTGTAAAGTTGTGTTCATGCCTTTTTTTCTCTGAAGGTTTACAGTTCTTCCTTCACTTAAAAACAAAGTAGGCTTTTGTGGAATATTCAAGGTGAGAGAGATAAATACAAAAACAAGGGGTTTCCATTACTCAAAGTTAAGGTTAAACAGTATAAATTTGCTCGTAATTGCTGCAGTTTTGTTGTGCAAGAGTCTGAATGAGATTTTTAAGTGTATCGTATTCACAAAGCTTTCTGTGAAAACATTTAATATTTTATTTGTATTGTATGAAACCGAAAAAAGCTAGAATATTGACAGCAATTTTTTGCAATGTCTTGGTCGAATGTTAGGTGTCAGAAGGTCAGAACACTTTAGTCGGTTTTTGAAGCTTGTTTTGCAAACTTTATTTTGAAATTTGCAAGCAAGGCCAATTGCCGCATCTCGGACGTCGTGGAGCAGAGCATCATGTATGCAATCACGCCAGATTTCTATTGTTCTCTCTCGACCAATCAGAATCCAGAAACGTTTGGTAGGTACCATGGGTATTTCTTTCAAAATAGCCCTGGGAACGAGGTTGGAAAAAAAAGTAAAAGAAAGATATAGGGAACATGAAAATGAGGCAAGTCTCATGGGATATTGATTAACATAGGCGACATTCGTATTTGCTGACCAGTTGCACCGGCGGGGCAAGTAAGCAAAGAACGCACCTTAAAGATGAGGAAAATGGTGGTGTGGTGATCATCTTTTTGTATTGGCAGTTGAGCAGCGAAGAAAGCCGCCAATATTTTACAATAGTAACTCTTCTAGAAAGTGGTAAAGGAGCTGGATTATATCCCATATGCCTTGCTGTTTCAGGAAAGGGAGATAAAAATTTAGCTCTATGATCTGTGAAAGAATTATTATGATGATGATGATGATGTCATTTTTGTCTTTATTTTTTCATTTTTTTATTAACCATCATTTTTCTTTTTCTACCTTCACCTTTCAGTTTATTCTCCATCATAGTGTGCTTACTCATAGCTAAAGGTTCATTACCTTCTTTCAATGCTCTTCCAAACAAATTTGCTCTTTTATATAGTCTCATGACTAAAACAGCTGTCTTCTGATACATTTTCTACTGTTTTAAAAGTTTATAACAAGGACATTGGAACTTTTTCATTACCAAAAGGAAAAATTATCAAATATTTTACTTTGTCTTCATCTGAAGGTTTGAAATTAGCAAAAACACTGGGCCACCTTTTTTTATTTTCTTAAAAATATTTTTTTCATTACAGCATGAAGGTGCTTCGATTTTTCACCACCACCCTCCAGTTGTTGACATAATGATTTCAACTGTTTGCTTTCTCTTTGATTATCAAAAATTACTTGATAATCAACATTAGTAGCAATATCATGTGCTAAGCGTCCTTGTGGAAATGGAGATTGCCATAAAACACATGTAGAATTCGATTTATGATGAGAAGCTTTTGTAAACAAAGCAGCTACTTCTTTATTATCTTTCATTTTACTCATCAAATCATCCATTATAACAATACAATTTGCTGCTTTATTAAGTTTATTTACATCTATTCCTTTTATAAATTCAAAACGGTTCATAAAAAGATCTGGTTCGATGTGACCCGGTCACGGTTTGGTTTTACCACTGCCTTTTAAACCTGCATGCTTTGGTTTGTTATACAGCTCACTTGGCTTGGGGGTAAACTGCATGAACAAAACTATATGCTGTTTTCTTCGCTGCTCATTCCATCGGAACCACTTGGGGGGCTCGACATAGAAATGCTCAAAGGCAGGCGCAAGCTTATATTTGCCATGTCCATAAATAGCCCGGACAGCCTCTCTATTGTACGACTTTGTCCACTGTTCGAGGGCTTTGCTAATTTGGCAAACTTCCTTCTTCAATTTTCTTTTCTGCAATTTGTGCAGGACTTCAAGCCGATTGTTGTAAAATGAATTCTAGAGTGTCTAGAGGTGATGTGATGATAGACTCTATAAACAAAGTAATTCGTTTCTTTTTGAACCAATCATAGAATCCAGGTAGCATAGTATTCCATGTTTTGTTTAAAGTGGCAAATTTTGCTTCCAAGTCATATTCATCATCTGCATCAACCAAACCAGCTTGAAAACTTTAAAGGAGAACTGAAACGTCAAAATTATTTTTCGATATAATGCAGAAAAAAGTACGCTGAATTCATTCATGAAGGTTTCGTTGCAAAATAATTTGTCATTTTGACGCAATTCCTGTTTTCGCAAACAGGAATTGTCGTTAAACATGCCCGAGAATTATCGCAGACAGTCGGGGCCTTTCGTGATTTGAGCTTCTGACGTCACAAATACCATGTCTGAATGACAAGCTTATTAGTTTAGTTTGTGTTTCTTGCGTGAAATACACAAAATGGTTGGTTGCTCAGCATATAATTGTACTGGAAAATGGAAATCTCTTTTTACTTTTCCTAACGATCCTGCATTGCGGGGACATGAAGCGATCAAATTTTAAACTGAGCACCGGTTCTAGACTTTGCCAAACTCATTTTAAGCCGGATTGTTTCGAGAGAAATCCTGAATTGATGGAGATAACTGGAGTTCGTTTTAAATTAAAATTAAAAGCAGATGCAGTTCCAACTGAATTCGATTTCTAGTCACCAAAAATGAAAGGGCTGGTGAAAGGAAAGACAACTTTTTTGGCCAGCAAATTCAAGACGCGCTTGGAGCCAAGGCTAAGTCCGAAAAAGAAAGTGCACGCTTCTGGTGGTGCATTTGCGAAACGAGCACGTCGTGAAGTAAGTGTAACTTTGTTTTTATGCATGAATTAGTTTTTAATTCGAATAACGAAAATTTGAACATCTGGAAGACTACTCAGAAGACTCTATAATATACACACCGTATTGTCTTTAAACTTTCTTATAGCAACAGATTATTCCTGGATTAGAAAGACAGACTATGGGAAAGACAAGTCACTTCTCTCAAAATTGCCAAGACGGCCAGGGCATGTGGTGGGTAGCTCCTCTAGGGGTGACGCAATATACTAGTTGCCGGCTTTTACGTCAGAGATTTTCAGGCAGTTTATTCTCAAATTATTTAAATTTTCGGAAAGTCATCCACAGCACTCAACATCGCCATTCAAGTTTAAAATTGTTCAGCCATTTCAACTACATTACAATTAGAAAACTGCGTTTGATCTACGCCCCTTGTAGCAAGCCCAAATGAACTTTCAATTTCTTCATCTATATAAACTTATAGCCTATATGTGTTGTTTTATTTCTGTTGCATAGGTAATATCAAAATTATTGGAAGAACATTGCTCTACCAATGACGGTCAACCTGAGACACTTGCAGAGCCGCTTACAAAGGAGATTGGTTGTGATCCAATGTGTTTTGAAGAATTGAGACCAATACAGATGACAGTATTTCACACAGACAGAAAACAGAGGCCAGCTGCATTCCAGATCTACACAGACGGTAATGATTGGAGTACGTACACCTACTGAAACAGCCAAAACAAATGAATCAACTGAAACAGCTGAAACAAGAAAGTCAAATAAATGTTGCAAAAATGATCATCAATTCTCTAAGAATCTTTAAAATTGTATCAACTAAGTCCAAACTTATGAAATTCTTTTCCATTAACAGCTGAACAAGTGGTATCAGACGCAAGAACAATGTTAGATGTCTCAGTTGGTTGTAACTTCAAATGTACATGTTTGTCACTTGAGAATTCAAGTTACATTGATGAACAGCCTCCTCCTTCACCAAGTACTGAAAGTCAAGAAAGTTCCGACGATTATGTACCATCTGAGTCAACATCCAGCTTATCTGATTCTGCTTCTGACAATGATACCAGTCCTTCTTTCCAAAGAAAATTTTTTGTGTTTGAGTCTTGTCTTCTGCAGTTGTTCACAATATGTGGCATATGTGCCAGTCTGTTCACAGATGTATCAACCAGTATCATTGGATCAATGGTCAAAGTGAAAGCAATTTGCACAGAAGGCCATGTAAGAACCTGGTGTACTCAGCCAATGATTGGTTATATGCCAATGGGAAACTTTGTCATAGCAGCAAATACCTTACTTTCCGGATGTCAACCAGCTAAAATATTTCTATTTCTGAGTAATATGCAGTCACCCTGTTTTGGTGAGAGAACATACCACCTCATTCAAAAAATGTATTTGGTCCCTTCGATTCTGGAACATTGGAAATATGTACAAGACCAGCTTCTGAATGGTTGCTCAAAGATAAGTATACTGGACGGAGATGCTCGAATGGATTCCCCAGGTTATTCAGCAAAGTATGGGACATATTCTTTGATGGACCTGCAATCGAATAAAATAATTAGCGTTCAAACATTACAGGTAAGACATTTTGAGTGACAATCTTTATTCTTAGAGAAAATTTTTTGTAAATCTAAGCACACAATTTGCTACCTAGACTCGTCGCTGTCGCAAGTCACTCATGCTATGGTGGTGGTGAAAGGTTGAATAAATAAGGCAGAACATACAATGCTTGAGGTATAATAAAAGTTGATGTGTGGAATGTGAGAGACGGATTGCCAAGACATCCACATGTTGCTGCATTGCTGTTGGCAAGACAATGACGACAGACAGAGATGTTGGATAGTGGAAGGTTTACTGTGTTGCTTGTTTTATATTTACACTTCAAGATGAGGGGGTGGGCCATCCGTGGCGGCACTGCAATACCAGGACAACCCGTGTCAGGGGTGAAGCAAGCTTCAGACCCACAGACCAATTCCAAAAATCAATTTAATATTTTAGCACCCTTGGGTGCATATCAGATATTAAGCTGATAAGAACAGATACTTTTTTTAATTTTATATTATTTGGAGGTGCCCCCTGTTAAGCAGTAGGTACACCTCCAGGCCCCCCATAGACATGGCAGAGGCAGGTTTACAAGAAATCGGATTAATTACAGTGATACAAAGTAAATGGGGCTCTAATAACATTTCTAAGCTTTGAATTCCATCCATACATTTCTACAATAATCTCAAATACGATTTTTTCTTGAATAACTACACTTTCGACAGTTGACGACCCAGAAGATGAGTCATCATGGACTCTTTTTGATGATGTTGTGCTACTTTCTGATATGTTTCCTGTATCTTGATCGTTGTTGGCTTCAGGGATGCTTTCCGTAGGTTTGGATGGTTGATATTTCTTTGGTCTTGTGGACTTTCGGGAGGATATTTGAGGCTTCGGTGGAATTTCAGGTTTTTGTTGCTCGGTAGTTGCTGTCTTTGAAGAGTCCAAATGGATTTTTGGAGGAGGTTTGGCGAATAGTTTTTCTAGGTCTGGGAGAGAAGGTAGAAGGATGTTTGCTTTGTTCGGGAAAGAAAAGGTGAACTGTTTTGGTGGGGTGTTGAAGGCAACATTGGCAAATGGGTTTGGAAGTAAGGAGCCTGACTGCTGAGTGGGTGTGTTAAATAAGGAGGCTGATGTTTCCATAGATGGTGTGGGTTCGTCTTCACTATCTGAAACCTTTGTGCTTTGACTTTCTAGAATTTCACCTTCTTCCAATTCTTCAGTTGCCTCAATTTCTTCCGCGACATTTCTCTGTTCTTCTTCTTCATCACCGGCTTCTGCATTTCTTTGTTCTTCCCCTTCTGCTTTTCCTTCGTCATCTTCATTCTCATTTTCTGTCTCAACCTCTTCCCCTAGATCTCCATCGTTTGTTTTTGCTTCTTCCACATTGGACTCGCAGAAAGTATCATAAATGATTTTGTCATCATTTGGTAGCCATTCAGCTCAATCAGATATGTGGTGTTGAAATGAGCCACATATCGCACACATGGGATTTTGCTCGCAAGTGTTGACTGTGTGGTCAAGTTCTCCACAGTTGAAGCATCTGGATCTTTGACACTGACTGGCGGTGTGGCTGGGTCTATCACACTTTCGGCAGGTCATTGGCTGTCCATCATATCTGACCGAGAACGAGTCACTTCCAAAATGGATGAAAGATGGTATGCAATGGCGAAGGTGCATTCGCAGGTGAAATGCTCCGTTTTCACAACCTTGCATTGCAGCATGATGTCCTCTGCAGATGCTAAGGACTCTTCCATATCTCTTGAGTTTGCGGGTGATGGCATCGTCGTGAAGTTCGAATGGAACATTGTAAACGTTCACAAAGGCCGTAGTATTTGATGGATCCGAAATTGCTAGAGCATCCCCACTTTTAAGCTTCAGTGTGGCAAATTTTAGAATTTTGTCTTTATCTCGGGGACTAGAAACGGTTACCATGATATTCGCATTCATATTCTTTGCCAAAGAGACTGGGGCTCTTTACAGAGGTCGAAAACCTCTTTAGGATCCACTTGTAGGCCACTTGGTACTCTGAGAGATACTGTTGTTGGACGTTTAAGACGCACAAATGCACCAGTTGGTAAAAAACGCCTTTGAACTGGAGCTGGTCTATTGGCATTGTTACCTTGAATTGAAGCAGCAGCAGCTGAATACATGATAGAGGAGGAAAAAAAAATCCAATTACCACAATAGATGCGATGAGCCAAGATGTGATTACCACAATAGATTTGATCAAGTAAAATTTTGATTTCCCATGTGTGCTTTGATGATCCAAAGGACACAAAGTCCACCTGCTGCCAATCAATGGCCGCCAGGCTATATATAGCCCAGACAAATTCACCTTTGCACCCAGAGAACAATGGGGTGAGCTCCTCAGTTTCCGGTTGCAATGCAATCGAAAAGGGCTTCGCCGTAGATCTTAGCCAAAAGGCCGAGAAGCGATAACGAACTAGTCTTTGCTTCTCGCGGCATCTCCACACGTGTTGCAATCACATGTGAGTGCAGGACAGGACACGGAATTGCCAGTCGGTATGCAATACCTGGCTACGTCGGTTGAAAAGAAGGACTGCAATTGCAAAAAGTGAAGCCTACAACACCAGGTGTTCCCAGGCGGTCACCCATCCAGGTACTGACCTGGCCCGACCATGCTTGACTGTGGTGATTGGACGAGAACCGGTGTATTCATGGTGGTTTGGTCGTAGGCGAAAGCTAGAGGGCCGAATGTGCATGACACTACAGGCTAGAGACGCATACATGTGCATATGCACATGTACGTATACTCTTTGATACACACGAAGTAGGTGGATGGGGATAGATGTTGGTGGGTGGGCAGTGCTGCTGAGAAGGTGCAGTGAGGACTCTGGCCAGTTGGAACAGCGGGGGTGGCATTCGTAGAAGCCCAGCTTGCTCTTTAATAGTGATGCAAAGGATGGGCTTCCGGTTGCGGCTGTATGAATGTGGGAAATGTTGGTGCATCTTCCCACATCTGGAGCGGAAGATGTGGAACACGGCAAACAGTCACTAACTTGCACACTCTTTGTAGAGTGAGGCAATTTTTGTGTGGAGAGATGCCTGGTAACTGGCAAGTCGTGGTGGTGTGCTGACATGTGTGCAGAAATTGACATTAGTACTATTGGAAGGGGACTAGCGCGAACGCAGGTCCCCACTACAAGAAATTGTACGGTCGAGTTACCACATTTGCGGTAATCGCAGGGGTCAGCCAAACCAAACTTCAATGGAAAGGCCTTGCCCTGAAAGAATCTCCTTGTTGATCAAGATGTCTTCCCCGTCAGGTAAGTATGCAGATTTTTCTTGCAGAGGGAGTGTCGTTCAAGAACTTCTCATTTCAAATGTGGTACATCGGCAACACACCACAAGTGAGAGCGTGGCACTTCCATTCGGCTGAGACTGGCATAGGATGAGAAGAGATTTGGTTGGACCCTTTGCTGTCGCAAGTCACTCATGCTATGGTGGTGGTGAAAGGTAGAATAAATAAGGCAGAACATACAATGCTTGAGGCATAATCAAAGTTGATGTGTGGAAGGTGAGAGACGGATTGACAAGACATCCGCATGTTGCTGCATTGCTGTTGACAAGACAATGACGACAAACAGAGATGTTGGATAGTGGAAGGTTTACTGTGTTGCTTGTTTTATATTTACACTTCAAGATGAGGGGGTGGGCCATCCATGGCGGCACTGTAATACCAGGACAACCCGTGTGCGGGGGTGAAGCAAGCTTCAGACCCATGGACCAATTCCAAAAATCAGTTTAATATTTGAGCACCCTTGGGTGCATATCAGATATTAAGCTGATAAGAACAGATACTTTTTTTTCATTTTATATTATTTGGAGGTGCCCCCTGTTAAGCAGAAGATACACCTCCAGGCCCCCATAGACATGGCAAGGGCAGTGTACATACAATCAGATTAATTACAATGATACTAAAATTTTATTGATCGAAACTAATTAATTACAATTATACTGTATTAATTCCATATCATACCGTTATGAAGCACATTGAATCAGATATAATTGTCAATCTTACTTCATACAATAATAATTAAAATCTCGTAGTATTGTTCGTGTGATAATTGAACTACTTGAAATGATTAAAAATTAAATGTTAAATTGAATTGAATTATTTTCTACGCTTGCAATTAAACTATTTACAGTGAAAGCCTTGAGAGACTTTCCTCCATCGATTGATATCCTGTTAAAGGCTATCGTGATTCGATCTCTGATTGCTTTTCTGATTTCGAGGATAATTTGCTTACTACATTGAAATTTCTTATTGTAAACAGTTTTGCATCTGCTATTCCAGATATGATAACAAATTAATTTTATTAGATACAATAAAAGAGGTTTACAATGAAAACTTACAGAGGTGGGAAGGATGCGCAAGAAAACAGTTTCTGTTGTCAAATCGAAACTGTTTGTGCCGAGAGATTGCAATATTTCTTTAAAATTAATCCAAGTCTCTATAGCAACAGGGCATTCCAAAAACACATGCTCTATGGTTTCAGCTTTTTTTGCAGCGTTTACATAGACCATCGGTTTTAAGGCCCCAGGATTTGAGATAATCTAAAGTTTTCAAAACGCGATGGGTAGTTTTCCAGGAAACATCATTTTTGTATCCTTTAGATAGGCCGTGAAGAGAGGTGGACCAAATAATATTCCAAGGGAGGTTGCATGATCGGACAACGATCTCCCAGGTTTGTTGAGATCGTGGTTCAATCTGCAACCTGTTTAATATGAGTTTATATAAGTTACGTACATTTAAGCTATGAGAATTTAATGATTTTATGTCCGCACTAGGTTTATTTACAAGCGACAACAAAATATCATAGAGGGGAGAGCTATATAGTGAATCTGGAGTGTTATTACTTCTAAGGAAGGACCATAAGGTAGAGTATTTTGAAAGACTGCGAGCAATCCAATAGCGAGCAAGGGAAATCCATTTAACAGTTGCTCCTTTATCGCAAATTGTGTGTAAGAAGCGCAGAAGGAGGGCTTGATTCTTCAGCCCTCCTTATCTCGGGGTTGGTAGATGACTTCTCGTTTGACGAGTTCGTTTCTAGAAGACCATAAGAAGTTAAATACAAGGGTATAGATTTTTGTTAGGATGTTAGGGGGAATAGGATAGACAGTAGAGAGGTAAATAAGACCGGAAAGACCAAGTGTATTAATGATCATTACTTTTCCATGTAATGATAGAGAGCAATTTGACCAAGCAAGGAGACGTTGTTCCAGTTTGTTGACACGCTTAGTAAAAGCATCATTAATTGCCTTATTTGAGCCAAAAGAGACACCAAGGATTTCAATGTCCTCAGAAGCCCAGTTTAGTTCTGGGACAGGGCGTGAAGCCCAACCTTTGTATTTCCCGAACCAGACACTTTTGGATTTCCCTTTCGAGAAATTTACTTTGGAGCCTGATCCAGCTTCAAAATCACGGACTGATTTGAAGGCTTCCTTTACTGAATTATCATCAGTAACACGGATGGTTGTGTCATCCGCATATTGGCTGATTTTAGCCGGTGAAGCGGAGCCAGAAAGTGGTAATCCAGATACAAGATTATTATTCCGGACTGCGTTACCGAGTTGTTCTGCTACCAAACAATACAATAAAGAAGAAAGAGGGCATCCTTGGCGGACCACTCGTTGGAGAAGAAACTTTCTGGAAGAATGGCCGTTATTTAGGACACATGACGACACGTTATTGTAGATTGTTGTGATGAAGCTGATAAAGACCGGTCCAAAATTCATATGCATCATAATTTCCTGAAGGAAATCCCAATTTACACGATCAAAAGCTTTCTCTTGATCAACTTTGATAATTGCTAAGGGAAAATTCTTTTGTTCGGCGTAACAGATTGAATCTCTAACTAGAAAAAGATTATAAAAGATAGTTTTTCCGGGGACCCAACAGGTTTGGTCCTCATTCAGTATAGAAGGAAGAACGGTTTTAAGACGGTTTGCAAGGGCTTTAGTGCCAATTTTATAATCAACATTAAGGAGAGATATCAGACTCAAATTCTTGAGGTCCAGTTTGTCTCCTTTTTTGAACAAAAGGGATATCAAAGCAAGTCTCATGGACTGGGGGAGCAAACCAGAGTAAAGAGAGTAATTGAGAACATCAACGAGATCGGAGCCAAGTATTGGCCAGAAAGTTTTATAAAATTCTGAAGGAAGGCCATCAGAGCCGGGCGATTTTGGCTCTTCAATGAGGACAGAGCATCGTTACATGATTATAAATCATGTTTAATCTCTAAGGAGTCCCTTTCATCAGGCGATAGACGTTTTTCGATTTGGGAAAGAAGAAATTCCTGAGCCGCAAGATCAGGATTCTCTTCGGTGTATAAATTTTCGTAAAACTGAGCAGACTTTTCTAGTATATCCTGAGAGGAGGTAACGGTTCTGCCATCGCATTTTAATGCAGAAATGGCTTTAGAGCTTTGGGGAGATTTTTCCAAAGAGTAAAAGTATTTGGAAGCCTTTTCAAACTCAGTGTAGAAGCGTTCCTTTGAACGAATTCTTGCACCATGAACGAGAGTGTTATCAAGGTCTGTAATGTCAAACTTTGGAGCCTCGATGGCATCTAAAACAGGCCTAGACGGCTTTAAGGCGCTAAGATCCCTGAGCTTCTTTTCTAAACGGGCTCGCATTTGGCGACATTCCCGTGCTAAGCGCTTAGAGAGTTTCATAGCGATATGTTTAATTTTGCGTTTCCCAATATCCCATCAGGCATTTAAATCTCGGAAGTCAATCTTCCGTTGTTGCCAATAGGACCAGAAAGATTTTATTTTATCAACAAAAATGGAATTATCTAAGAGAGAGGTATTAAATTTCCAGACCCCCGGACCCTTTTTCAAAGAGTTCGAGAGTCTAAAAGAGATGCTTGGAGCATCATGATCGGAATAGGGAAAAAACACTATGTGAGAATAACTACAATTACGAAAAATATCTCCAGACATATAAAATTTGTCTAACCGACAAGAAATAGAGCAATCAGGATTTGTCCATGTGAAATTTCGTGTTGACAGATTTAAATGTCGAAAAACGTCCTTAAAATCGTACGTTAGGTTGAGCAGTTACAAGGCTTTTAATGATGTTATTGCTAGATCGTAGTCTCCACCGTTTTTGTCCAAAAAGGAGTCTTTGATGCAATTGAAATCTGCACCGAAAACTGTTGGGATACCCCCTTTCAGAACAGCATGTAAGGATTCAAAAAAGTCCTTACGTTGAGAGACATGGTTAGGCACATAAATGTTGCAAAACTGAATATTTGCCTCACCAAAGTCGCATATGAGAATCAAATACCGTCCTGCAAGATCATTGGATTTTGAAATTACTTTAACATTTGATCTGCGGGAGAGAAGCATACAAACTCCTGCACTGTGGTTGTTGCCAGGAGACAAAAAAACTTGTCCATCCCATTCCTGTTTTAACTGATCAAGATCAGCAGAGGAAAGGTGCGTTTCTTGCAAGAAAACAACGTCCTGTTTTTGGTTTTGAACCTACTGGAATATGGTCTGACGTTTACAAAAATCCTTCAGACCATGAGTATTTATTGTAATACATTTTAAGTTCATTGTTAGACTATTTTAGTGTCTGGGGATATTTTATTTAATATATTGCTGGGCAATAGTATATACAAACACAGACAAATTGCGAGTATTTTTATGCAACAGTAAGTTAAATCATACTTGGTCCTTCTTACCATTATATGCATTGGTAATACGACCCACTATGGACTTTTCAGACTTCTTTTTTGGTGGACGAGCTGAAGATTTCTTCTTCTCCGTGTTCTCTACAACGCTTCCAACAGTAGAAGAACCAGAAGATTCACCATGGGCACGTTTAGAAGAAGTGCTTGCATCGGACTGGATCCCTTTTTCTTGGAGACTTGCCTGCTTGGAACTTGATGGCTTTGGTGGTGGAGCTGGTTTTCTTGTCGTTTTCCGTGGCTTGCGTTGAGGTTTGGGGTCCTCAGATGGAGTGAAGGTAGGTGTAGGTGTAAGGGTGTTTGGAGGTGGCAATTTGATTTTGGGTGGTGGATTTTTGAATAAGTCTTCAAGCGATTCTTCTTTTTGTGTTGATTGAGAAGAAGAAAAGAGGTTTTGGGATGGGGTGTGGGAAAATTGGTATTTAGGTGCAGGTGGTTGAAAAGTAATGTTTGTGAAAGGATTTGGAGGGACTAGGGCTGAAGGCTCAGATGGAGTGGGTTGCTCTTCAGTATTAGATGCTAGAGGAGCACTTTCTGATGGGGTTGCATCATCTTCTTCATCGCTATCTTCGTCATCACCATCTTCTTCATCATCGTCTCCTTCATCATCGTCTGCAACATTGCCATCATCTTTCTCATCATCTTCATTTACATTATCCTCATCGACTTCAGCTTCTTCCTCCTCAACTTCTTCTTCACCTTCTTGTCTCTGTTGAGAGTTGAAATCGGCGATAATGTCATCCAATCCATCATCATTTGGTATCCATTCAAAGCACTCAACTATATCATGCTGTGTGGAACCACAGATGGCACAGGCTCTATTGATGGGACATGAGATTATTGTGTGATCCATTTGACCACAGTTGAAGCAACGGGAGTGTTGACACTGGTTGGCGCTGTGGCCGGGTTGGTCGCATTTCCGACATGTTTCCAGCTGACCATGATAGCGGACACGAAAGGATTCATTCCCAAAATGAATGAAAGATGGAATACACTTTCGGATATTCATGCGAAGATGCCTTGCTCCATTTTCACATGTTGGCATTGCAGGATGGTGGCCTCTGCGTATACTGAGAACTTTGCCATACTTCGACAGTTTCCTTACTATAGCTTTATTAGGTAGCTCGAAAGGAACATTATATACACTCACAAATGCAATGGTTACTGCAGGGTCGAATATTCCAAGGCTCTCGCCAGACTTAATTTTCACAGAGGAAAACTTTAACATTTTCTGCTTTTCTTCCGGCTTGCTTGTAGTAATCAAAATGTCGCCATTGGTGCTCTTTGCCAGAGAGATTGGGCGGATCTCGAAGACTTTCTCGCAAATTTCATACAATTTTGTGGGATTAGCATTGCATCCATTAGGTATTTGTAAAGAAACAGAACCAGGCCTTTTGAGCCTCGCAAATGCACCATTTGTAAAGGTGTGAGTGTTTACAGCACTATTAACAGCAATATTGTTACCAGCGGCTGACTTTGGGGCAGCTGCAGTAGCATAAGACATGATAAATTAACATTATGAACTTTCAAAATGTGTCTCCCACACTAAAAATTTTCTTCGTTACCACAATAGTTTTGATCAAGTAAAAGAATCTTGCCAATGTCCAGAGTTCGCTGCCTGCCAATCAAGAGGCGCCAGGCTATTTATATCCCAGACTTTTTCACCTTTGCACCCAAAAAACAATGGGTGCGCTCCACAGTTTCCTGTCGTGGCTCAAACGGGTAGAGCTTAGCTAAAAGGCCCAGAAGTGATAATGAACTCGTCTTTGCTTCTCGCCGCGTCTCCACACGTGTTGCAATCACACATGGGTGCAGGACAGCGACAGGGAATTGCCATTCGGTGTGCAATACCTGGCTACGTCGGTTGAAAAGAAGGACTGCAATTGCAAAAAGTGAAGCCTACAACACCAGGTGTTCCCAGGCGGTCAACCATCCAGGTACTGACCTGGCCCTACCATGCTTGACTGCGGTGATCGGACGAGAACCGGTGTATTCATGGTGGTATGGTCGTAGGCGAAAGCTAGAGGGCCGAATGTGCATGACACTACAGGCTAGAGACACATACATGTGCACATGCACATGTACGTATACCCTTTCATACACACGAAGTGGGTCCATGGGGATAGATGTTGGTGGGTGTGCAGTGCTGCTGAGAAGGTGCGGTGAGGACTCTGGCCAGTTGGAACAGCAGGTGTTGCATTCGTGGAAGACCAGCTTGCTCTTTAATAGTGTTGCAAAGGATGGGCTTCTGGTTGCGGCTGTACGAATGTGGGAAATGTTCGTGCATCTTCCGGCATCTGGAGCGGAAGATGTGGAACACGGCAAAAAGTTGGTAACTTGCACACTCTTTGTAGAGTGAGGGAATTTTTTTGTGTAGAGATGCCTGGTAACTGGCAAGTCATGGTGGTGTGCTGACATATGTGCAGAAATTGACATTAGTACTATTGGAAGGGGACTAGCGCGAACGCAGGTCCCCACTACCAGAAATTGTATGGTCGAGTTACCAACGTTTGCGGTAATCGCAGGGGTCAGCCAAACCGAACCGCAATGGAAAGGCCTCCCCCTGGAAGAATCTCTTTGTTGATCAATTTTTTTTTGAGCTAGGCACATGCCTACGCCCGTTTAATTGTATCTCAAAACTCAACATATTTACAGGTTAAAATAATTTAAATTAAATAAGGTTTCAAATTGTTCATATCAAATGTTCGTTTATATTGTTTATTGAAATTTGTTCATTGTTTATAAATATTATTCGAGTGTCCAATTTTAACTAAATTACTCTAAACTACAACTAAATATTCAAATTAACTTATGACAACAACAACAACAAAACTATATCTACAACTAATTTAATAAATTACCTACTTAATAACTACAATAAACGAATGAAAAAACTACAAGTAATGAAATTAATAACTTACTTAACTACAATTAATTACTAAATAAACTAAACCCAATACTATAAAATTTTAATGTAAAAACCAAATTAATAACTACAACTTATTAAATATTTATTAAACTACAATTGAAATTACCAAATTCTAAATTAACAAAATTCAAGCGTTGAAACAAATTAATGAAGGAATAATTAAATCAAGAAAAAAAGAAAAAAGAAAGAAATCAGTGACATGAAAGCAAGGCAAGCCTCAGGGGACGTTGATTTTGAGTTTTCGATTCTCAAGGGAAGCAAGGACGCCATTTTGACACCATTTTTGTTCAAAATGATTGAGAGTTTCAACATCTTGTGAAGCAATGAAATGTTCTTCTTTGAGTTTGGAATTAACAAATGTTATTTAGATTAAGGGTGGGGTTGATTTTCTTAACAAGTTTGAATACAAATTTCCACAATTTACTTACAGGGGTACAGTTGAAAAAGGCATGAAGTGAAGTTTCATCATAGGAATTGCATCTTTGACATGCAGGGGTTTGGACAATCCTATGTCTATATAATCTTTCATAGGTAGGGAGGCAAAGATGGAGAAACTGACCATGCTCTATTTTTGAAGATTTTGCAAATTTTTATCTCCGGGGGGCTATTCAGGAAAACGGGCATTAGGTCAAGGGCCTTGTACGAACGTCGGAAATCGGTCATCAAGTGTTGTCAAAGAAAACGTGAATACAACGAAATAACAACAGTATTCATAAAAATAATCACGTTTGCCCATAGATATGACCGTGCTCTATTTTTTAAAGATTTTTACAAATTTTTATCTCCGGGGGGCTATTCAGGAGAACGGGCATTAGGTCAAGGGCCTTGTACGAACGTCGGAAATCGGTCATCAAGTGACGTCAAAGATAATGCGAATACAACGAAATAACAACAGTATTCATAAAAATAATCAAGTTTGCCTATAGATATGACCATGCTCTATCTTTTAAAGATTTTTGCAAATTTTTATCTCCGGAGGGCTAGTCAGGAAACGGGCATTAGGTCAAGGGCCATGTACGAACGTCGGAGATCGGTCATCAAGTGACGTTAAAGATAATGCGAATACAACGAAATAACAACAGTATTCATAAAATAATCAAGTTTGCCTATAGATATGACCATGCTCTATCTTTTAAAGATTTTTGCAAATTTTTATCTCCGGAGGGCTAGTCAGGAAACGGGCATTAGGTCAAGGGCCATGTACGAACGTCGGAGATCAGTCATCAAGTGACGTTAAAGATAATGCGAATACAACGAAATAACAACAGTATTATTAAAATAATAAAGTTTGCCCATAGATATGACCATGCTCTTTTTTTAAAGATTTTTGCAATTTTTTTTCTGCGGGGGGCTAGTCAGGAAAATGGGCATTAGGCCAACAGCCATGTATGCACATCGGAGATCGGTCATCAAGTGACGTTAGAGATAATGCGAATACAACGAAATAACAACAGTATTATTAAAATAATCAAGTTTGCCCATAGATATGACCATGCTCTTTTTTTAAAGATTTTTGCAATTTTTTTTCTGCGGGGGCTAGTAAGGAAAACGGGCATTAAGTCAAGGGCCTTGTACGAACATCGAAATCGGTCATCACATGACTTCATAGATAACGCAAGTACAGCTATATAACAACAGTATTAATAAAATAATCAAGTTTGCCCATAGATATGACCATGCTCTATTTCTTAAAGATTTTTGCAAATGTTTACCTCCAGGGGGCTAGTCAGGAAAAGGGGCATTAGGTGAAGGGCCTTGTACGCAAAAAAACATACCGAAAGAAGTAAAATACAAAGAGTTTTCCTGAAAAACATCAAACGTTTACAAGCGACCAAAGAACAAGGCCAAAGCGAGTCGGAAGAGGATTCTTCTGACTGTGAAGGTGTTAGCATGCCTGAAGAAAGCTGGAGTAAAGTAAGCCGTCTACTCCGCAAGCCATGCCACAGAAAACGTGGATTGGTAAGTATCAAAAGCCACCGAAGCAACCCATCAATTTCGACCCTGTAGAAAGGAATTCCTCAAAGGCTGCGACTGGAATCAGTAATGCCGATGCAGTTCACTCCTCCACCCCACTGCCGTCAAATTACATAAGTGAAAAGGCCACTTATAGCTCTGGGGCATTCAAAAAATTCAAAAAGGTCATGCAGCCGGAGATTGTGATGAAGATGCCATCCTCCTTCAAAGTTTGTAATGAGAAGATAAGAAATATGTGGAGCTCCATGAATGAAACAGAGAAATCAATATATGAAAATAACAAGAATGAAAACTGTATCAGTGGGGACAATAGTAAAGCTCAGAGTTGGGTTGAATGTGACATGTGTGACCGTTGGAACCACACCAAGTGTCTTGGGATAAGCGAGGTGATGGCCCACGAGATGCTATTTATGCATTGCAATGAATGCATCCAAGGAATCTTTCGTGCTAGTGCAAATTACCTTTCCTATTCAAATTTAGCAGCTAATCTGTGTGAAGAAAGTATTGAAGAAATATTTGCAGAAATAAAGTGAAAGGGTGGCACTGCCATTCCATTGAGATTAGCAAAGGATGAGAATAGATTTGGTAATACACGTCATTGTCGGAAACCAGTGTTGCTATGCTGTGGTGAAAGGTCGAATAAAATAGGACAGAACACATGCTGTTCAAGGTAGCTATAACAATAGTTGATACAGTGGAATATGAGAGATTGATTGCCAAGACATCGGCATGTTGCTGCACTGCTCTTAGCTAGACGATGACGACAGACAGAGATGTGGCATAGTGGAAGGTTTGCTGTGTTGCTTGTTTTACACTTCAAGATTAGGTGGTGGGCCATCCATGGTGGCACTGCAAAACCAGGACAACCCGTGTCCGGGGTGAAGCAAGCTTCAGACCCACGGACGGACCAATTCCAAAAATCAGTTTATTATTTGAGCACCCTTGCGTGCATATCAGATATTAAGCTGATAAGAACAGCTACTTTTTTTCATTTTATATTATTTGGAGGTGCCCCCTGTTAAGCAGAAGATACACCTCCAGGCCCCCAATAGACATGGCAAGGGCAGTGTACATGAAATCAGATTAATTACAAATGACAAATAGTTAATGCAATCATACCAGTTAATTCCATGCATAAAATTAAGCAGCAAAATATTATTATATACCAAGAAGGGCTTACTTAGTACAATGTTGTATTGGTTGGTTTGTTTTATTGTTCACTGTAGCATCAAAAAGATTAAGATCATAATTAAATGTAATTGATATATGCAAATAGTTAAGAATTAAAATGAATAGAATTATTTTCTACATGTGCACTGATGTTATTAACGGTAAACATTCTTAATGATTTTCAACCATCTTGTGAGAAAGCATTCAAGGCAACAGTGACTCTATCACGTATAATTTTTCGGATTTCGAAAATAATTTCCTTACTTGTTTGTATCTTTTTGTCGTACACGCCTTTACACCTACTATTCCATATGTCATAGCACATAAGTTTTATTAAATATAAAAGCAAACGTCTACAGACAAAGTTAGCGGTTGCCGGAGTACACGGAGGAAAACAGTTTCCGTTGATAGGTCGAACTCTGGACCGCCAAGAGACTGTAAAATTCCTTTGAAATTAATCCAAGTCTCTATGGCAACAGGGCATTCTAAAAAGACATGCTCAATAGTCTCGGAAATGCTACAATGTTTGCTGCATATAACGGAAATGCTGCATAAGCCATCCGTTTTGTAGCCCCAAGATTTAAGATAGTCTAATGTTTTTAAGACACGATGGGTTATTTTCCGTTTATGACACGTAATTTTCATATCCAGTAGAAAGACCGAAGAGAGAGGAAGACCATATACATTTCCAAGGGAGGGAGCGTGACTGAACAAAGATCTTCCATGTTTCCTGTGAGCAAGGTTCAATCAGGAGGTTCTTTAAAATTAGTTTGTATAAGTTTCGAACATTTAAACCATCAAAGCGAAGCTGTTTAATATCAGAAATAAAGCAGTTGACAAGCGATAGTAAGGTATCATACAACGAAGGACGGTATAGGGAGTTAGGGGTGCTGTTGCTCCTTAGAAAGGACCACAATGTCGAATATTTTGAGAGGCTACGACCGATCCAATATCTGGCAAGAAAAATCCATTTCATATTTGCATCTTCATCACAAATTTGTTTTAACAAACGTAGTAAGAGTGCTTGATTTTTAAGCGGATGTTTATCAGACCTAATCCACCTTGGTGGCGAGGTTGATATACAACGTCTCGTTTGACTAGCTCATTTTACCGGACCATAAGAAATTGAACACGAGAGCAGTTATTTTTGTTAAGATAGCTGAGGGAACAGCGTAGACTGTTGAGAGGTAGATAAGCCCTGAAAGGCCGAGGGTATTTATTATCATGACCTTTCCATGCAAAGAGAGTGAGCGCTGCGCCCAAAGAAGGAGGCGCTGCTCTAAGTTATTTACTCGCTTGGTGAAGGCGTCATGGATAGCCTCCTGAGAGCCGAAAGATACTCCTAAAATTTCTATGTCATTAACTGTCCAATGGAGCTCTGGGACAGAACATGAAGCGCAGCCTTTGAACTTTCCTAGCCAGATGCCTTCTGATTTACCTTTCAAAAGGTTGACTTTTGAGCCTGAGCCAGATGCGAATTCACGGACGGACTGAAAGGCTTCTTTAACAGAGTTGTCATCAGTGACCAGGATGGTTGTATCATCAGCATATTGGCTAATTTTAGCCATAGTTTTGGTTCCAGGTAAGGAAAGACTATTCTTGGGCTTTTCCTAACTGCTTTCCCTAATGTTTCTGCTACTAAGCAGTACAGCAAGGGAGAGAGGGCACCCTTGACGAACCCTTCGTTGAAGAAGGAATTTTCGTGAAGAGCCATTATTCAAAACACAGGACGACACATTATTATAAAGTGTCTGGATAAAGTTGATGAAAATAGGTCCAAAATTCATGCGAATCATAATTTTATACAGAAAGTCCCAGTTTACGCGATCAAAGGCTTTTGCTTGATCAATTTTAATTAGAGCCAATGGGAGTTGTTTTTGCTCTGCATAGGAAATAGACTCCCTTACAAGAAAGAGATTGTCAAAGATTGTCCTTCCGGGGACACTGATCTTCATTTAAGATCTAAGGAGAACAGACTTCAGGCAATTTGAAAGAGCTTTAGTACCCATTTTGTAATCGACATTTAAAAGAGAAATTGGGCGCCAATTTTTCAGGTGTAATTTGTCTCCCTTTATAAATAGTAGAGAGATCATAGCGAGCCTCATTGACTCAGAGAGAAGACCGGAAGATAGAGCATAGTTCAAGACATCAACAAGATCTTCACCAACGAGGGGCCAGAAGGACTTGTAGAATTCCGCAGGAAGGCCATCGGAGCCAGGAAATTTTTGAGACTTCATGGCCGAAAGAGCAGTGTAACATGAATCGAGATCAAGTCGAGTTTCTAAAAAGTCCCATTCTTCGGGGGAGAGTTTATTCTGCAATTGTGAGAGGAGAGAGCTTTGAGCTTCTGAATCTGGTTGTTCGGCTGTGTATAGATTTTCATAGAACTGAGCTAGTTGCTCTAAAATAGCCTGAGTTGAATTTACAGTGCCTTGTTCACATTTCAAGGCTGTGATGACTTTGGAGCTTTGACGAGAGTTTTCAAGAGAGAAGAAGTACTTTGAAGGTTTTTCAAATTCTGTGTAAAAGCGCTCTTTGGTGCAAATTCAAGCTCCTTGAATAAGAGCATTGTCGACATCAGTGATATCTAGTTTGACTGACTCGATTGCTTTTAGATTTAGCTTGGTAGGTTTTAGAGAGCTAAGATCTCGGAGTTTTTGCTCTAGAAAGGCGTGCCTTTGGCGACGTTCTTGTGCAAAGCGTTTTGAGTACTTCATTGCAATGTGCTTTATTTTGCGTTTGCCGATGTCCCACCAGGCATTCAAGTCACGGAATTCAATCTTCCGTAACTGCCAATGAGACCAGAAGGACTTAATTTTTTCAACGAATGCAGGATTGTCCAAAAGGGAAGTATTGAATTTCCAAACACCCAGACCCTTTTTCAAAGAGTTCGGAAGTGTGAAAGTGATACTTGGAGCATCATGATCAGAATATGGGAAAAACATTATATGGGAGTATTTACAGTTACGAAAAATATCCCTAGACACATAAAACTTATCTAACTGGCAAGAAACAGAACCATCGGGATTTGTCCATGTGAAGCTACGTGTTGATGGATTTTGGTGCCTAAAAACATCCTTTAAATCTAGAGATTGGTTAAGCTGTTGAAGAGCTCTTAAGGCTGTTATAGCTAAGTCCGAATTGCCCCCGTTTTTATCAAGAAAGGAATCCTAGATGGAATTTAAATCACCCCCAAGTAAAGTTGGTATGCCCTCTTTTAAGACAGCATGCAAGGATTCGAAAAATTCTTTCCGAGAGGATACGTGGTTCGGAGCGTAGATGTTGCAAAACTGAATATTTGTTTCACCAACATCTCCTAAGATGTTCAAATACCGACCAGATAAATCATTAGACTGAGAAACAATTTTAAAATGTAGTTTTTTGGAAAATAGCGTGCAGACTCCGGCACTGTGATTTTTGCCGGGAGATAGAAAAACTTGGCCCTCCCAGTCTTGTTTTAATTGACTGAGATCGGCAGAGTCAAGGTGGGTTTCTTGCAAAAATATGACATCATGCGTTTGATTTCTAAGCCAATGAAGAACAGTCTGGCGTTTACGGAAATCCTTCAGACCATGAGTATTTATTGTTACGCATTTTAAGTTCATCGTTAGACTATTTTAGTGTGTTGGGATATTTTATTTAAAACTTTGCTAGGCAAAATATATAACAACACATACAAATTGCAAATAATTTTATGCGACGGAAGAGTCTATATTTAGTCCTTATTATTATTAAATTTATTAGTGATTCTACTTACAAAGGACTCTGACTTCTTCTTCGGAGGACGTTTTGAGCTTTTCTTCTTATCGTTATTTTCGATGATGCTTCCAACAGTGGAGGAGCTGGATGATTTGCCGTGAGCACGCTTGGACGAAGTGCTTGCATCCGATTGGGTTGCATTCTCCTGTTGAGCAGTCTGCTTGGAAATCAGTGGCTTTGGTGGAGGAGCTGGCTTTCGGTTTGCTTTCTGTTGCTGTCGTTGAGGTTTGGGGTTTTCAGATGGAGTAAAAGAAGGTGTAGGAGTAGTTTCAGGTTGAAAATGAATTTTTGGTGGGGGATTTTTGAATAAATTTTCTAGAGATTCTTCTCCAGGTGTTGGTTGAGAATTGGAGAAAGGATTTGGGGATGGAGTGAGTGTGAATTGATATTTAGGTGCAGGTGGCTAAAAAGTTATATTTTGAAGGGATAAGGTGGAACTGGAGCAGAAGGCTCTGATGGAGTGGGCTGCTCTTCAGTATTTGATGTGAGGATAGGACCTTTAGGGTGCTGTCATCTTCTTCATCACAATCTTCTTCGTCGTCATCCGCCACATTTCCATCATCTTCCTCATCACCTTCGTGTTCATTGTCATCTTCAACTCCGCGTCTTCGTCTTCGGCAACTGCTTCTCTCTGTTGGCAGTCAAAGTCCTCACCAATATCATTTAGGCCATCATCATTTGGTGTCCACTCAACGCACTCGACGATATCGTGCTGTGCTGAACCAAAAATGGCACATAATCTATTGGCTGGGTATGTTATTATGGTATGGTCCATCTGTCCACAATTGAAACAGCGGGAACGCTGACACTGATTTGCACTGTGTCCAGGCTGGTCACATTTTCGGCACGTTTCTAACTGGCCATTGTATCGCACACGAAAGGACTCATTGCCGTAGTTGATGAAGGACGGTATGCGTTTCTTGAGGTTCATCCGAAGATGTCTTAATCCATTTTCGCATGTCGGCATTGCAGGGTGATGACCTCTGCGAATACTCAGCACTTTGCCGTATTTGCTTAATTTCCTGACTATGGCATCGTCATGCAGTTCAAAAGGTACGTTATATACATTGACAAAAGCGATGGTAACAGCAGGATAGAAACTTGCAAGGCTCTCACCAGACTTGATTTTAACACTAGCGAACTTCAATATTTTCTGCTTTTCATGCAGATTATTTGTTGTAATGAGGATTTCACCATTACTACTCTTTGCCAGTGAGATAGGGCGGATTGCAAAAACGTTCTGAAAGATACCATACACTTCAGTAGGGTCAACATTGCATCCTTGCCAACAAAAGAGATGATTTGAAAAACAGATTCATCTTCGTGGTTATTTCCAAACTCAAAGAAGAACATTTCATTGCTTCACAAGATGTTGAAACTCTGAATCTTTTTGAACAAAAATGGTGTCAAAATGGCGTCCTTGCATCCCTTGAGAATCAAAAACTCAAAATCAACATCCCATGAGACTTACCTCGTTTTCTTTTCCCCGATTTCTGTTTTTTTTTCTCTCTCTTTTTTTGTGCTTCACTTTTCCGTCTTTCCTTTTATTTTATGAAATATTATTGCGTTTATTAATTTGTTTATTTATTTTTTTCAACGTTTGAATTTTTTAACTTAGAATTAGGTAATTTCAATTGTAGTTAAATAAGTATTTAATTAGTTGCAGTTTATTCATTTGGTTTCAACATTAGAATTTTATAGTTTGCTTAGGTTAGTTTAATCAGGTAATTTAAATTGTTGTTAAGTATTTCATTAATTTCATTATTTGTAGTTTTATCATTAGTTAAATAGTAATATATTCAGATTAATAGTAGTTATAGTTGTTGTTGTAGTATTAGGTTTATTAGAATAGCTTTTGGTTGTAGTTTAATGTAGTTAAATTAATTTAGTTAAATTTAGAAATTATAAATGAACACTTCAACAATGAACATATTATGACAATTGATACTCAGTGAACATTCAGAGAGCAATTTTAATTTCTATTTAATTTAAATTATTTTAACTTGTAAATATGTTGTGTTGAATAGAAAATTAAACGGGCGTAGGCATGTGCCTAGCTCAAAAAAAAAAAATTGATCAACAAGGAGATTCTTCCAGGGCGAGGCCTTTCAATTTCAATTTAAAAGTCAAAGCGAAAGCACGTTGGACAGAAGAGGGTGAAAGGGTCACCAAATATTTTTGTAACTTAGAGAAAAAACGCCAAGCCGCTCAAGTTATGAAATCTGTTAAGACCAAATCAGGAACAATAGTACACAATCTAAAAGAAATGCTTGAAACTGTCAAAATTTTACTCTGACTTGTTTGCGAACGAATCAACAGATACTACTAAGCAAGATGAGCTCCTTTCAAAAGTAGAAAACAAACTTTCCGACATTGACAGCGACGCTTGTGAAGGCCAACTAACAAAAGATGAATTATACACAGCACTTTCTAAAATGAAAACTAATAAAACACCAGGCCTCGATGGTATTCCAGTAGAGTTTTATAAAACCTTCTGGAATATCATTGGGGGGCATTTTACAAGAGTTGCTAATGCCTGCTTTGAATTACAACAACTTTCCCACTCTCAACGCGTCAGTTTAATTTCAACACTTTACAAAAAAGGTGACAAAAGTGATCTAGGCAATTGGAGACCAATTAGTTTACTCAATGTTGACTACAATATAATCGCAAAAACTCTCGCCAATCGTTTGCGAAATGTACTATCAACTATCGTTTCTGAAATAGATCAATGAAATAGATCATTCTGAAATGTGTCCCAAATAGATCAATTCTGTCAAATGGACATATATTAAGAGATCTCCTTTACTATGCTGAAAATGAAAATCTCCCAGCAGCCCTTCTATCTTTAGACCAAATGAAAGCCTTTGACCGTGTAAACTGGAATTTCCTTTTCAAAACCCTAGAAAGCTGTGGTTTTGGGCCACAAATCATTTCATATATTAAAACATTGTATCATAATATTAGTAGTCGTGTTAAAGTAAATGGGTACATCTCTGCCCCATTCACCCTTGGTAGGGGAGTGAGACAGGGATGTCCCCTATCCCCCTTATTATATGTCCTAGTTTCCGAATTTTTTGCAATATCAGTCAGAAAAAACCAAGCCATTACTGGTATTACAATTAAAAATGTTGAATTTAAAATTACCCAGTATGCTGATGACACAACAATAATCCTGCAAGGTGAACAGTCCATCAAATCAATTTTGAAATGGCATCAGGAGCTAAAATAAACAAAGGAAAAAGTAATGGAATTTGGCTTGGAAGATATAAAAACAGATCAGATAATCCATATAATTTAGCATGGGGCAGGGAAGCATTGAAAATCCTTGGTGTCTTTCATGACCCTATTTTGAAAGAAAAAGAAACTTGGGATCCTCGCATAAATAAATTCTGTAAAACTTTAGACCTTTGGACTTCTCGTGATCTTTCCTTGAGGGAGAGGGCTGTGGTTGCAAACCAGCTGGCCAGCTCGGTTTTCTGGTACACTGCAGCCATATATCCCCTTCCCCAGTGGGCTCTGAAAAAAATCAATGATAAACTGTGGAAGTTCATTTATCAGAATAAAAAAGATCCTATTAAACGTACACAAGCAAGACTTCCATATGACTTAGGGGGGTTGAACATAATAGATGTTGAAAAGAAAGCTCATGCCATTAAATTATCTTGGATTTCAAAATATCTTCAAAATGAAAATAACTCTAAATGGAAAGCACTGTTCACCTTTAACTTTGATAAGTATAAGAATTTCAACATTGGTGCCAAAATTTTTAAATGCCATTTACGTTCGATTGAAATGAAACATGTCCTGCAGTTTATCAAGATGTCCTTAAATGTTTTGCAGCAAATTTTTCTGAACTTCGACTGAAACCCACGGAAATTGAAGGAATTTGCAATGAACCTCTATTTGACAATTTCTACACACACGTTGATACCAGTAATGCTTGGATACAAGCTAACATTACAACAATACGAGACATTTGTTATGAATTTACAAATGCATTCTTACCTTCCAATGCCCTGAATGAATTAATCCCTTCTGGTTTCTCAGACAGTTTCTACACCAAATTGAAATCACGTTTACCCCCTGAATGGAAAGAAAAAATAACAACTGAGTGCAGCAATGAAAGAAGTTTATCTGATGACTTTTATATTAAAAATACCAAAGATGAATATGTTTTATTTTCATCTCTGACTTGCAAAACAATCTACAATATGCTCATCTTGAAAGATCAAAATGTTATTGCTCAGAAATTTAGAGTTTTTGGGAACAAGAAATAGGTTTTATCAACTGGCCAAGACTCTTTAAAACTTTATTTAAAAGAAATCATGACAGAAAATCTGCCAACATTCAGTGGAAGTTCAATTATTTTTGACAACAAAAGAGATGACTTGAAAAACAGATTCATCTTCAAAGTTATTTCCAAACTCAAAGAAGAACATTTCATTGCTTCACAAGATGTTGAAACTCTCAATCTTTTTGAACAAAAATGGTGTAAAAATGGCGTCCTTGCTTCCCTTGAGAATCGAAAACTCAAAATCAACATCCCATGAGACTTGCCTCGTTTCCATGTCCCCCATTTCTTTACTTTTTTTCATTTTTCTTGACTAACTTTCCGTCTTGCCTTTTACTTCTGTTTATGAATTATTATTGCCTTTATTTAATTGTTAATTTATTGTTTCAACGTTTGAATTTTTTTTACTTAGAATTAGTTGTAGTTTATTCGTTTGGTTTTGACATTAGAATTTGGTAGTATTGGGTTTGCTTAGGTTAGTTTAATTAGGTAATTTAAATTGTTGTTAAGTATTTTATTCATTTAATTAGTTGTAATTTATTAAGATTAGTTGTAGTTATAGTTGTTGTTGTAGTATTAAGTTTATTAGAATAGTTTTTGGTTGTAGTTTAATGTAGTTAGAATAATTTAGTTAAATTTTGAAATTAGGAATGAACTTTCAGAGAGGAATTTCAATTTCTATTTAATTTAAATTAATTTAACTTGTATATATGTTGAGTTAATTGGAAAAATTAAACGGGCGTAGGCATGTGCCTAGCTCAAAAAAAAAATTGATCAACAAGGAGATTCTTCCAGGGCGAGGCCTTTCCATTGCAGTTCAGTTTGGCTGACCCATGCGATTACGGCAAACGTTGATAACTCAACCGTACAATTTCTGGTAGTGGGGACCTGCGTTCGTGCTAGTCCCCTTCCAATAGTACTAATGTCAATTTCAGCACACATGTCAGCACACCACCACGACTTGCCAGTTACCAGGCCTCTCTCGACACATAAAATTCCCTCACTCTACAAAGAGTGTGCAAGTTACCGACTGTTTGCCGTTTTCCACATCTACCGCTCCAGATGCCGGAAGATGCACCAACATTTCCCACACTCGTAGAGCCACAACCGGAAGCCCATCCTTTGCAACACTATTAAAGAGCAAGCTGGGCTTCCACTAATGTCACGCCTGCTGTTCCAACTGGCCAGAGTCCTCACCACACCTTCTGAGCAGCACTGCACACCCGCCAAGATCTACCCCCATCCACCCAGCAAGGGGAATAATGTTTTCAGCCAATCAGCGACTATTTTCAAATTCTGCTATCAGCCAACCAACGAGCTTGATTTTAACAAAAGACGCCAGGAATGGCGGCCGTGGAGCCGGCGAGCTGCGTGAAAATGCCCTGCTGTTTCGGGTTTGTTGCAGGTAATATTTTGTTAAAACAGGCCTAAATGCATATTTTTCAAAAGAAGAAAGGCTGTTCTACATTTCTACCGTTCGCATTTTTAAATTTCGTCCTAGAACCAGAGATATGACCTGAAATCCCAGCCTTATTTTCCCTGGACTTTGAGCTAAGAATTACGAATAAACACAACACGTGAAAAATAGAGTGGGCAAATAAACATGGCTAACTTTTCACTCACAAAACGACCTGCGTCTCCAAGTCAGAAATTATCAGTCCAAACAAATTCCACACCACAACACGTACTTTCTGTTAACTTTCTTTGCCATTCCAATACAGCTTTTAAATGCAGAATAACAAAGATTCTGAGACAGTGCTGTTGGAAAACATCAAGCAAGCGCCGAGGGCTGTATCCAGAACGTTCGTCTCGTTTACAACAAAGGTGTCAATTTATTTTTGGATTTTTGTGTAATTTGTATTCTCTTTCATCACAACTCTGGCGGGGATGGACGTGTCCAGGAGGAAATCTGTTGAAGCAATGAAAAGATGGTGTGCTTGTCAAATTCCTCTGTAAATTCTGCCAGCTCAGAATCATCATCTTCTTCCATCTCATTTGGATCATCATCTTCTTCATCTTCCTGAGGATCAGGTGCACTGGAAGTGGTCACAGCTGCATTTGCTTTTGAGGCTAAATCCTTGATTTGTTTTCTAAGATGTTGTCTGCAAAGATGGCACTCACTGACTGTGGGAAGATTACACTCAATGTCGAAAGCATGACCACACTGGAAAATTCTCCAGAGTGGGCTCACCACACAGCATCCAGTTTTATCACATTTCCTGAAGTTAAATAACATGATGATGATAAAGATTTCAATTTTTTTGTTAATTTGATTTGATTTTATTTCCCCAAGATGAAATCATATCTGTTGGGAAATAAGAACAAAATGATATTTTGTTCTGGTAACCCAAAATAGCTTCCTTTGTCTGGGGAATTGACCATGAAGAAATTTGGACTGAAATGAATTTTCTCTTCAGATAAAGTTTCATTTTGGGTCCCATGTCTCTAGCCCACCTAAAACTTGTAGGGTGAAAAATTACAACTTACTTCTACTCTGAGGAACAGTTGTTGGTTCATTGTAGCCAAGCGGTAGTAATTGATTGGTAACAACTGTATCACCAAAGATGTTTGGCAGCTTCCACTTAGAAATTTCTTTGCTTTGCCTTGCTGTTCTTGGAACCATCTCCCCTTGACCTGGATTATTAATTAGGATAGCAAACTTCTGGACAAGGAACTTTGCAGCTTTTAACTTTAGCATTTTTATTTTTGCAGGACAGAAGCTGTATTTTCTGGATGGAACAAACCAAGATTTGAATTCATGCAGCTCATGTTTGCAGGCATCAATTTCTCTTGCCTTGAGGAATATCTGGTCACCAGTGTCTGTTGCTTTTGTCCTTCCTCTCAGAACTGAATGAAAGTTTTCCACAGGATACTCATCAAATGCAACTAAATGACTGAGCAAGATGTTGAAAAGGGGATGACCTTTTTTTCTCAAATGATTGAATGTTGTGACAAAGATAAGAAGTGCTTTGTTGTAGTGCCTTCTCTTGAAAACCATCAACATCACCCAACAACGCAAAACTGACTGAATGTAATGGTGAGAATAGTTGTTTTTGAACTCAATGGAATACAGGCTCAATACAAGTGGACAATATGTGTCAAGAAGATTCAGCAATGTGACCTACTCAACATCCTTAGAATGAATGAAAGCTGACATAATGTCATTGCGAATCAAAGACCACCCACAGTAAATAACCTCCAACAATAATGACTGCCTGCAAGGTTTTGGTTTTTTGGCCAAAATTGCCTTTTCTCCGAATAAAAAAGAGTAAAGCTCTTTAAAAACAGCATGAAATTTCAGGACAACTGTTTCTCTTGAATTCAAGGAGATGTGCAGTGGACCAATGAAAGGAATGATATGATTCTGCCCAGCAAAGAAAACTTTATCAGAGTAAACAAGCTGACGCATATAAAACTGAGTGGGCCAATCTCCAACAAATGGAACAAAGAATTTTGACAGGTACAATGAAAGGCCATTCTTATTCATGTAATCCACCGCAGATACAAGATCTTGAAAAGACTTCAGTGGCATCTCAAGGCAGTCAACCAGTTTGGTATTCTCCATGGATCTCATTTGCTTCAGTTCTGTTTGCTGGTAGTCATGCACAAGAAGTCTTTGTCTTTCTGCTGCTGGGTCAAAATATTTTGCTGTAATCCAACCTGGCATATCTTGTGCATATCACTTTGAAAATCCAGACATACATTGGTGAACCATTTATTCCAAGATTATAGCATCAGCTGGTTTTTCACTGAGTGGACTTGAATTTCCTTCCACAGGTATGGCTTTGATATTTTTAAACACTTTTATTAATAGGGTTGTCATGAATATAGCCTGTGTTTGTTTTTTTGCAGATGGTCGATGCTTAGTGTGGATGTTATGATAGTCATCAATAAAAAATACAATGAAATATTCATGCTCAACTGCTTCTTTGAAGAAATTATTTACAGCATCAAGATGATTTGCAGAAGAAGAAAGAGATGCTGATTTAACTGTGCGAGGATGTGCAGCAGTGCCAAGATTCCTAAGAGATGCCAAGCCATAATCGCTGATTCCGTACTGTGACAGAGTTCTTGAGAGGGCAACTTGGAACCAATTTGCTTTTTGAGATTGGGCAAAAACCATCATGTATATTATGACCATTGTTCATATTTTATTTAATGTCCAACGGCTATCAGACATTCTTTCAACACAGATGGAATTGAAAATAAATTGAAATATTCTGTCTGCACCAGCTTCTTTGCAGATAGACTCAAATTTGTTAGGATCCATTTCTGGATTGCCTTCTTCTCCAAAAAGATCAAAACATTTATTTCTCAGCATTGAAATTTCTTCTTTTAGATGAAATGCAGCTGCAGATTTTGAAACCAGTTCTTCATACATTTTTTGGTCAATTACTACTGTTTCAGTGCATTCTTCTGTCTGGCAAGATTTTTCTGATGTCAGAGTTGTGGGTGTCAAAGGGAACTGCAGTATTTCACTGGATGATGTCAAACTGATGATATGCTTTCCATTTGGCTGGAAGTTTCAAGGCTTTCTGCTGTGTTGGTACTCTGGCTTTCAGTATAAGATGATTCCCAGTCCATATCATTAGCAGTATCAACAGAAACTCCATCCTTCTTAAGGACTATCTTTATCTAATTAAAGAGATTGTTTAAAAAGTATTATAACTTTTCCTATTTATGGTCTGTATAAAGTAGTTTAAGTAAAAAATAATTTTTTTAATTAGATAACTCACATTTTCAATCAAACTTGGTGTTATGTTTTGGAAGTTTCTTCACTTAGGGTTCCTTTCGGGCAGAAAATGACTAAACAATTGGCACAAGTGTTTGAGAAAAATTCTCTCCCTCTTCTGTCTTGTTCTTTGTCAAGGAGTCTGTAGATGTTTCCTATTTCAGCCAAACCATTAGCTCTTAAACAAATAATTTTATCTTCATTTTCACCACTATTCCAGTCTTTGTGAATAGGATTGTGACACGTTTTTACGAATCTTGGCATTTTCACTTATTTAACAACTATAGACTTATTTTGTTTACATAATTGCTAAGTTACCAAGTTCAGTGCGATTTTCCGCCTATTTCTAAAGACTATTTATTTCCGCTCAAATTCAGATGAACAATATGGTTGGCACGTGAGGGTAACACGTTCACTAGCTGTGAGAAGATAGAGCACTTGGGATAGGACACTAGGGTTTGGTCTTGTCTCAGAATCTTTGTTATTCTGCATTTAAAAGCTGTATTGGAATGGCAAAGAGAGTTAACAGAAAGAATGTGTTGTGCGGTGGAATTTGTTTGGACTGATTTCTGACTTGGAGACGCAGATCGTTTCGTGAGTGAAAAGTTAGCCATGTTTATTTGCCCACTCCATTTTTCACGTGCTGTGTTTATTCGAAATTCTGAGATTTCAGGTCATATCTCTGGTTCTAGGACGAAATTTAAAATGCAAACGGTAGAAATGTAGAACAGCCTTTCTTCTTTTGAAAAATATGCGTTTAGGCCTGTTTTAACAAAATATCGCGTGCAACAAACCCGAGAAAGCAGGGCATTTTCACGCAGCTCTCCGGCTCCACGGCCGCCATTCCTGGTGTCTTTTGTTAAAATCAAGCTCGTTGATTGGCTGATAGCAGAATTTGAAAATAGTCGCTGTTTGGCTGAAAACATTATTCCCCCTTGCTCATCCACCCACTTCGTATGGATCAGACGGTACACGTACATGTGCATGGGCACACTTCTGCGTCTCTAGCCAGCAGTGTCATGCATATTCGGCCCTCTAGCTTTCGCCTACGACCATACCACCATGAATATACCGGTTCTCGTCCGATCACCACAGTCAAGCATGGTCGGGCCAGGTCAGTACCTGGATGGATGACTGCCTGGGAACACCTGGTGTTGTAGGCTTCACGTTTTGCAATTCCAGTCCTTCTTTGCAACCGACGTATTTATCCAGGTATTGCACACATGGACTGGCAATTCTGTGTCGCCGTCTTGCACCCACGTGTGATTGCAACACGTGTGGAGTCGCGGCGAGAAGCAAAGACTAGTTCGTTATCGCTTCTCGGCCTTTTGGCTAAGATCAAGTGTAGTATCTGTTCTTATCAGCTTAATATCTGAAATGCACCCAAGGGTGCTAAAATATTAAACTGATTTTTGGAATTGGTCCGTGGGTCTGAAGCTTGCTTCACCCTGGACACAGGTTGTCCTGGTATTGCAGTGCCGCCATGGATGGCCCACCCCCTCATCTTCAAGTGTAAATGTAAAACAAGCAACACAGCAAACCTTCCACTATGCCACATCTCTGTCTGTCGTCATCGTCTTGCCAACAGCAATGCAGCAACATGCGGATGTCTTGGCAATCCGTCTCTCACATTCCACACATCAACTTTTTTTATGCCTCAAGCGTTGTATGTTCTGCCTTATTTATTCAACCTTTCGCCACCACCATAGCATGAGTGACTTGCGACAGCGACGAGTCCAATCAAATCTCTTCTCATCCTATGCCAATCTCAACGGAATGGAAGTGCCACCCTCTCACTTGTGGTCTGTTGCCGATGTACCACATTTGAAACGAGAAGTTCCTGAACGATGCCCTCTCTGCAAGAAAAATCTGCATACTTACCTGACGGGGAAGAAGTGCCTAAGCATGGACCTGTCAGGTAATAGTGCCACAGAAGATCTGCAGATGGAATCCAATAGAAGATGGAGTGACATTGTTGAAAATGATAATATACAGCCTTCAAGAATCGCGCATGCGCAGAAGAAAGAACAGCAATCGGAAGAGAATCAATCAATAACATCAGACAATGAACAGGATACAGAAACTCAGAACATCGCAGGTAATACCTTTACAGAAACCTTACCTAAAGATAAAAAAGAAACTACTCACAGTGGCCTAGAATTCAGAGGCATTAAATTTTATACCAAATCATCTATAACACACATCGAAATCATCGAAACAATTCACAAGACATTAAACAACCCCTGTGCCATCACTCACTTACAACGAATGCCATCCAGACAACGTCATTAAAATCGGAACGCCATATTATCATCATCACAATTGGTTGACGTCCTCTTATCAAAAACCATATTCCTTCCTTCTCAACCTGAACACCTATTACCAATACAGCCCATACGCCAAAGACCAACACTCATTACCATCCCATTTGCCTCACCTGACATCTCAAATTCAGCCATTTTTGAACAGCTTGAGCCCCATGGAAAAATATTGAACATCTGGAATCAAACATATCAAGAATTTCCCACAATATCCACTGGCAAACGTTTATGCACCATCTATCCTAATCCTGAAAACCCACTCCCACCCTTCATAATCATCTCCGGCCAGAAAATACTCATTTCATTTAGAGGACATCAACCCATCTGCATTCATTGTAATTCAACTTTCCATCTCACCATCAATTGCAACCTGAGGGGCCTAAAGCTTTGCTATTACTATGGAGACGATGGACATAACTACGTGGACTCTGACATTAGACAAAACGGTGATAGACCAACAACTCACAATACGATACGAAGACAAACATCTGACAGTGACATGAGTGACGACAACAGTGACGTCAACAATTTTGACGGTGATACAGTAATACTGTCTGACTATAACAGTGAACTGGACAGGCCACTGCCTAGAATCGTCTTAGGCCTACATCACAGCAACAGCAACAGGACAATTGTGAGAGTGAGACAGACGAACAGGACAGACCAGCAGGGCCTAAGTATAGACTTAGGCCCTCAAACAGACAACAACAACAACAACAACAGCACCAGAATGAGAGTAAGAGAGACAGTAAGACAGACCAACAAGACGATGACCCAACACAGTTTCACGGAAGCGGTGGTAGCGAGGCTGAGGGCCCTCCACCCATTCCACAAACACCATCATCTCAACCAACCCAACCATTAACATCGGCACAAGGCAATATAATCATTCCAACATCCCCAGCATCTCCACAAGCCACACAACAGTTTGAATCACAATCCATCCTTCCAAACATATCACAACTGAACGCATTTCCACCAAAAAATTCTAATTCCACACAACCACAGATTACAACACCTTCAACCAACTCACCTGTCATTACCCCATCAAATGAACAGCAACACCAATTTTCACCATCCATACAAATCTCCCCAACTCACATTTAATCACACAAACAATTGCACAAAGTCTTTTCAATTATTCACATCAAAACACACAAGCAACATCCCCAGTCATTACATCAGTATTCTCACTCAGTCAGCCCACCCCATCTCCAAGTACTACCTCCATTTCATCACAACATAAAAGACCCATTTCCTCATCCTCATCATCACAGAAGACGACGTCCACACACCAAGAAACAGAAAGAGCAAAGACAAAGAAGAAGAAACAAAAGACACATTCACATTAACACACATCCACATAATATATATTTCAACATACATTCACTAATTTATTTACTTTGTCATTGAATTTGTAGCTTGAATTGAATTGTGTCCCAAAACCTTAAATCTGAATGCCCTCTATACTTAGTTTGAATGTCAATGGGTTGAATGACAAAAACAAGGCAGAAGCAATCTTTCACCATCTTAGTAATGACAAGCCCGATATTGTATTTTTGCAAGAAACACATCTAAATGTAAATACTAAAAATTCAATCATTTCTGACAATAGATGGAAAGGCACCAAAATTCATTCAATTTCTGCCAATAATTTTGCAGGTGTTAGCACTCTTATTTCTGAAAATTTCAATGCAACCATACATTCTAATGACATTTGCCAAGAAGGAAACTACATTTTTACTGACTTGACCTTTGACGATCACCGCTTTCTATTGATAAATGTATACGCTCCTGCAGGGGGTAATAAAACACAAAAAAGAAAAGATAAATTTTCTGAAATTCATACTAAAATCTAAAATTATCCAGATGTTGAATTTATAATTTATGGTGGTGATTTCAATACGGTTCTTGATATCAATTTAGACAGAAGTAGGGACATAACATACATAGACAGATCAAAAAATCCTCTAATTGAGACCATTAATGAAAATGATTTGCAAGATATTTGGAGAACCTTTCACCCTGATGAAAAGCAATATACATACAAAAGCACAGTTGGAACATACAGCAGACTTGACAGATTCTATACCTCAAAAGCTACATTGAATTACTTTACAAAATGTAAAATTGTTCCCTTTCCCCACTCTGATCATCAAAAACTTTTACTTGTGTTTGATTTTGATAAGATAAAGAGGGGAAATGGATCATGGAAAATGAATACGTCCATCTTACAACAAGAAGATTATCAACTTGCAATGTCCGGATTTCTCCAGTTTTGGATTTCTATCTTTGATGACTTTCCTAATCCACTTGATTGGTGGGATAAGGCTAAAAAACAAATAGCAAAAATTACTAAACAATATTGCATATAACTCTCAATTGAACGTAAAAAGAAAAAATCAAAACTCTATAAACAATTACGCAATGCGACCAAAAAAGCAGAACAGACAGACAGACAATCATTCAAAGATTTAGTAGACCGTATCACAAAAGAAATAAAATCCCTTGAAACAAACGAAGCATTTAATTTAAAAGTCAAAGCCAAAGCACGCTGGACAGAAGAGGGTGAAAGGGTCACCAAATATTTTTGTAATTTAGAGAAAAAACGTCAAGCTGCACAAGTTATGAAATCTGTTAAGACAAAAACAGGAACAATAGTTCACAATCCCAAAGATATGCTTGAAACTGTCAAAATATTTTACTCTGACTTATTTGCAAATAAAACCACAGACACCTCTAAACAAGATGAATTACTCTCAAAAGTAGAAAACAAACTTTCCAACATTGACAGAGATTCTTGTGAGGGCCAACTAACTAAAGATGAATTATACACAGCACTTTCTAAGATGAAAAATAATAAAACACCAGGCCTCGATGGTATTCCAGTAGAGTTTTATAAAACCTTCTGGAATATCATTGGGGAGCATTTTACAAGAGTTGCTAATGCCTGCTTTGATTTACAACAACTTTCCCACTCTCAACGTGTAAGTTTAATTTCAACACTTTACAAAAAAGGTGACAAAGTGATCTAGGCAATTGGAGACCAATTAGTCTACTCAATGTTGACTACAAGATAATCGCAAAAACTCTCGCCAATCGTTTGCGAAATGTACTATCAACTATCGTTTCTGAAGATCAAACATGCAGTGTCCCAAATAGGTCAATTCTGTCAAACGGACATATATTAAGAGATCTCCTTCACTATGCTGAAAACGAAAATCTCCCAGCAGCCCTTCTATCTTTAGATCAAATGAAAGCCTTTGACCGTGTAAACTGGAATTTCCTTTTCAAAACATTAGAAAGATTTGGTTTTGGGCCACAATTCATTTCATATATTAAAACATTGTATTCTAATATTAGTAGTCGTGTTAAAGTAAATGGGTACTGTTACAATAATACATGAAGTATTTGTATGTTGTTGTGGTTGAGTTTATCAGATTTTGTGAGTTGAGAGTTGAAGCCGGTGTGTACCTCTTCCTGTTCCTCTGCACAACGACTGGATATTGAAACATGGTGTCAGGTGTGGGATAAGTAACAGTTGATTATTATAGCAACTGGTATGAAGTAGACAGATTTGAGGGAATCCCTGACCTGAAAGTTGAAAGAACAGGAGTTCAGCTGTAATCAGAGTCATGAAACAACATTTTGCAAGATATGGAATACCTTCTATAGTAGTCAGTGACAATGGTCCACAATTTTCATCTAAAGAGTTCGAATCCTTCTCTAAAAATTGGGATTTCAAACATGAAACAAGTGACCCTGGATATCCAAAAGGGAATGGAAAAGCAGAATCAGCTGTAAAATCAGCCAAAGCTCTGATGAACAAATGTGCACAATCAAAGACAGATCCCTATATTGCGATATTAGAAACACGAAATACACCAACTCAGGATGTAGGAAGTAGTCCTGCACAGCGTCTCCTGAACAGAAGAACAAGATCATTTTTACCCATGTCTGAATCACTACTCGCCCCAAGAGGTGACAATTATTTGGAATCAGAGAGACAAAGATTGAAAAAGAACAAAGTCAGACAAGCTGAAAACTATGACAAAGGCTCTAAAGATTTAGAAGAATTGAAAGAAGGAGATACTGTTCGTATTCAACCATTTAGGCTAGGCCAGAAAACGTGGGATAAAGCAGTCATAAACAGACAGATAAGTGAAAGATCATATGAAATTGAAACAGCAAAGGGAACACTTATTAGAAATAGAGTGCATTTGAGGAAAACAAAGGAAGTGCCACCTGTTCCAGCAGAGAACAAAGAATCAGAAAATTCAAAGAACAGAGAACAAAGATCAGATAATGTTCAAAGATCAGATAAAAAAGAAGTAGAAAATTTCAAAGTAATAGAAAGAATCATTAGCAAAGATCCAAGCGAAGGAACTCCGATTCCAAATACAATTACACCCAAGAGAACAAGGGACAGTGCAACGATCAGAGAGAGTAGAAATGAAACTGAAACGGTTAAAGGGACAAAGATTCCAGATGTAGCAAAGAACAGTCCCGTGAAACCAATGATAGAGACAAGGACACTTCGTCGTTCAACCAGAGAAAGAAGAGCTCCTACCCATTTGAGGTACTATTGCAGCAAATGACTTATCAAGTGAACTACTGTGACTCTAAGGAGATTTTGTGTGAACATTTTATTTTAATTTGTAAAAGAAAGGATGTTACAATAATACATGAAGTATTTGTATGTTGTTGTGGTTGAGTTTATCAGATTTTGTGAGTTGAGAGTTGAAGCCGGTGTGTACTTCTTCCTGTTCCTCTGCACAACGACTGGATATTGAAACAGGTACATCTCTGCCCCATTCACCCTTGGTAGGGGAGTGAGACAGGGATGTCCCCTATCCCCTTATTATATGTCCTAGTTTCCGAAATTTTGCAATCTCTATCAGAAAAACCAAGACATTACTGGTATTACAATTAAAATGTTGAATTTAAAATTACCCAGTATGCTGATGACACCACAATAATCCTGCAAGGTGAACAGTCCATCAAATCAACTTTCGATTGTGTCCAAGATTTTGAACTGGCATCAGGAGCTAAAATAAACAAAGGAAAAAGTAATGGAATTTGGCTTGGAAGATATAAAACAGATCAGATAATCCATATAATTTAGCATGGGGCAGGGAAGCATTGAAAATCCTTGGTGTCTTTCATGACCCTATTTTGAAAGAAAAAGAAACTTGGGATCCTCGCATAAATAAATTCTGTAAAACTTTAGACCTTTGGACTTCTCGTGATCTTTCCTTGAGGGAGAGGGCTGTGGTTGCAAACCAGCTGGCCAGCTCGGTTTTCTGGTACACTGCAGCCATATATCCCCTTCCCCAGTGGGCTCTGAAAAAAATCAATGATAAACTGTGGAAGTTCATTTATCAGAATAAAAAAGATCCTATTAAACGTACACAAGCAAGACTTCCATACGAATTAGGAGGATTGAATATTATTGATATTGAAAAGAAAGCTGATGCCATTAAATTATCTTGGATTTCAAAATATCTTCAAAATGACAATCAGTCTAAATGGAAAGCACTGTTCACCTTGAACTTTGATAAGTATAAGAACTTTAACATTGGTGCCAAAATATTCAAATGTTACTTACGTCCAATCGAAATGAAACATGTCCCACAGTTTTATCGAGATGTTATAAAATGTTTTGCAGAAAATTTTTCAGACCTTAGACTAAAACCCACAGATATTGAAGGAATTTACAATGAACCTTTATTCGACAACTATTTCACACATGTTGATACCAGTAATGCTTGGATACAAGCTAACATTACCACAACACGAGATATTTCTTATGAATTTACAACTGGATTCTTACCTTCCAATGCCCTGCATGAATTAATCCCTTCTGGTTTCTCAGACAGTTTCTACTCCAAATTGAAATCACGTTTACCCCCTGAATGGAAAGAAAAAATAACAACTGAGTGCAGCAATGAAAGAAGTTTATCTGATGACTTTTATATTAAAAATACCAAAGATGAATATGTTTTATTTTCATCTCTGAATTGCAAAGCAATCTACAATATGCTCATCTTGAAAGATCAAAATGTTGTTCTTCAGAAATTTAGGGTTTTTTGGGAACAACAAATAGGTTTTATCAACTGGCCAAGACTCTTTAAAACTTTATTCAAAAGAAATCATGACAGAAAATCTGCCAACATTCAGTGGAAGTTCCTTCAACTTTGCCTCCCTACCTATGAAAGATTATATAGACATAGGATTGTCCAAACCCCTGCATTTCAAAGATGCAATTCCTATGATGAAACTTCACTTCATGCCTTTTTCAACTGTACCCCTGTAAGTAAATTGTGGAAATTTGTATTCAAACTTGTTAAGAAAATCAACCCTTCCCTCAATCTAAATAACATTTGTAAGTTTGTTATCCTTGGTTTTTACGAATATAAACCCGACTTACCTGTTGAAAACTTTTTACGAGATTCAGCTTTTTCAGTCATTTGGAAAACAAGAAATGAAATCATTTTTGACAACAAAAGAGATGACTTGAAAAACAGATTCATCTTCAAAGTTATTTCCAAATTCAAAGAAGAACATTTCATTGCTTCACAAGATGTTGAAACTCTCAATCTGTTTGAACAAAAATGGTGTCAAAATGGCGTCCTTGCTTCCCTTGAGAATCGAAAACTCAAAATCAACGTCCCATGAGACTTGCCTCGTTTTCATTTCCCCGATTTCTGTTTTTTTTTCTCTCCTTATTTTCCTGCTTCACTTTTCCGTCTTTCCTTTTATTTTATGAATACTTATTGAGTTTATTAAATTGTTTATTTATTTGTTTCAACGTTTGAATATTTTAACTTAGAATTAGTAGTTTAATAAGTATTTAATTAGTTGTAGTTATGAATTTGGTTTTAACATTAGAATTTTATAGTATTGGGTTTGCTTAGGTTAATTTAATTAGGTAATTTAAATTGTTGCTAAGTATTTTATTAATTTCATTAGTTGTAGTTTTATCATTAGTTAAGTAATTAATTTATTAAGATTAGTTGTAGTTATAGTTGTTGTTGTAGTAGTAAGTTTATTAGAATTGTTAGTTGTAGTTTAAAATAATTTAGTTAAATTATGAAATTAAAAATGAACAATTACAAAATGAACTATTGAACAATAAATACACCATGAACATTCAGAGAACGATTTCAATTTCCATTTAATTTAAATTATTTTAACTTGTAAAAGTTGTTGCGTTAAATCGAAAAATTAAACGGGCGTAGGCATGTGCCTAGCTCAAAAAAAAAAACAAAATTGATCAACAAGGAGATTCTTCCAGGGCAAGGCCTTTCCATTGCAGTTCGGTTTGGCTGACCCCTGCGATTACCGCAAACGTTGGTAACTCGACCGTACAATTTCGCGCTAGTCCCCTTCCAATAGTACTAATGTCAAATTCTGCATACATGTCAGCACACCACCACGACTTGCCAGATACCAGGCATCTCTCGACACGAAAATTCCCCTACTCTACAAAGAGTGTGCAAGGTACCGACCGTTTGCCGTTTTCCACATCCTTCGCTCCAGATGCCGGAAGATGCACCAACCTTTACCATATTCGTACGGCCGCAACCGGAAGCCCATCCTTTGCAGCACTATTAAAGAGCAAGCTGGGCTTCCACGAATGCCACGCCCGCTGTTCCAACTGGCCAGAGTACTCACCACACCTTCTCAGCAGCACTGCACACCCACGAAGAAAGATCTACCTCCATCAACCCACTTCGTACGCATCAAGCCGTATACGTACGTACATGTGCATGTGCACACTTCTGCGTCTCTAGCCTGTAGTGTCATGCACATTCGGCCCTCTAGCTTTCGCCTACGACCATACCACCATGAATATACCGGTTCTCGTCCCATCACCGCAGTCAAGCATGGTCGGGCCAGGTCAGTACCTGGATGGGTGACCGCCTGGGAACACCTGGTGTTGTAGGCTTCACTTTTTGCAATTGCAGTCCTTCTTTTCAAACCGACGTAGCGTAGCCAGCCAGGTATTGCACACGCACTGACTGGCAATTCCGTGTCGCTGTCCTGCACCCACCTGTGATTGCAACACGTGTGGAGACGCGGCCTGAAGCGAAGACTAGTTCGTTATCGCTTCTCGGCCTTTTGGCTAAGATCAAGTGTAGTATCTGTTCTTATCAGCTTAATATCTGATATGCACCCAAGGGTGCTCAAATATTAAACTGATTTTTGGAATTGGTCCGTGGGTCTGAAGCTTGCTTCACCCCGGACACGGGTTGTCCTGGTATTGCAGTGCCGCCATGGATGGCCCACCCCCTCAACTTGAAGTGTAAAACAAGCAACACAGAACAACCTTCTTCATCGCCACATCTCTTTCTGTCGTCATCGTCTTGCGGATGTCTTAGCCATCCATCTCTCTCATTGCACTGCATCAACAATTATTATACAATTATTATACAGGAAACAGCATTTGTTTTGCCTTATTTTTTCGACCTTTCATGATTGCATAGCATTAGTGCTGAAAGACCCAACTGCAACGACTCTTACCAAATCTGTTCTCGTCCTTTGCCTATCTCAACGGAATGGAAGTGCCACCCTTTCACTTGTGGTCTGTTGCCAATGTACCACATTTGAAACGAGAAGTTCCTGAACGACGCTCCCTCTGCATGAAAAATCCTGCATACTTACCTGACGGGGAAGACATCTTGATCAACAAGGTCACGCGATTTTTCGCTCTTCCCCTTTTCGCTTTTCTAGCCTAAAAATTGTCAAAATTTACTGAAATTGTTGTTATAAATATTGATAAATACTCAATAAAGCCTTTTTGGTCTTTATTTTTATCGTTTGCTGTTTTATCCACTGGAATTATCGAAATCCTCATGGCTTCCAACACGGAAACTACAACTATCTGGGGTGATGCAATGGAAATACAACCAACCGAATCTCGGCCCAAAAGACCTACTTTTGCTGAAAAATTGAAAAGATCAGATGGACGAATGCTACCTGGAGATCTTGCTGCTCGAGGAGCAAAGTTTGAAACTCAGGATGGAATTAATTTTAAAGAAATAATAACCTTTTTTCAACAAAAATTCAAAGATCCTGCTGCAGTACAACAACTTATGCCCATGTCATCCCTCCCAGGTCGTCAACGGTGGAACATAATCTTCTCAAAACCAAGTATGGTGGATGAATTACTCGATAATTTACAGAAATTTCCCTCAATGACGAAAGAAGAAACTGGTATAGCTTTCACTCCGGTTCAACGCCGAGCACTTCTCATCACAATCCCAGATGCTACTCCTGATATTTCAGACAATCAAATCAGAGCCGAACTGGGGAAATTTGGAACCGTTCTCAGGATTTGGAAACAAACCTGGGAAGGGTTTCCTAATGTTTTCAACGGAAAACGTCTAGTAACTATGTTCCCGTCTTTAGCCAAAGAATTACCACCCTTTGTCCTTATTGCAAATAAAAAGATATCCTTATCCTTCAAGGGCAAGCCCGTTTTTTGCAATATCTGTAGGAAGGATACGCACAGAACGGGCGATTGTCCTTCAAAGGATATAAAGCACTGCTACCTGTGTGGCTCACCCGATCATCAGAAAAGCAAATGTGCAAAATTTGAAATTATAAGACGCCCGAGGGGCAGAGCCTCCTCTGTAAATATTCATGAAACCGACGATGAATTATCAGACTTTCAAGAAGAAACAGAACAACCCCCTGGATTTGTACAGTCATACAACAATCAGGAAAAAGAAGAAACTATCAACGAAAGTCCACCTATATCAAAAGATACTTCTGAAACATCTGCAGATTCCTCCACAAAACCCAAGAACCCAAAAGAAATAAATCACACCCAACAACAGAAATCTACAACCAACAACCAGAATCAAAACATCCCTCAACCTGAACCCAATATGAACACTGAACCCAATATGGACACTAAACCAAAAGACACCACTGTTAAATCTGTTGCGGACTACCCACCCTTCAAAAAAGGCACCAAGCGACCCCCCACTGCAACCCCAGAGAAAAAGCCCAGAAAGAAACCTGCGGGTAAGGACACTCAGACTTCCAAATAAATATAATGCTTAACCTTACTTTTCCCTTTTTTATATTTACTACCACTATGGCTTGTATTGCAAGTATAAATGTGAATGGGTTGCGAAACCCCCGTCATCGTGACACAGTTTTACATCATTTATTTTCAAAGAATTTTGACCTTCGCCTTTTGCAAGAAACGCATTTAAATTCCACAGAACTTGATAAAACCTTCGTGAATTGGAAAGGAAAATCCTTTCATTCTGTGTCAACAGACAACAGAAAGGGTGTCTCGATTTTAATCTCCGATAAAATCAACACTACAATCCATTCACATTATGCTTACAATACAGGTCATTATATAATTATAGACCTCTCTGTTGACGACAATCGATTTATTCTTGCTAATATTTATGCCCCGACTGGAGGAAAAGACGGCGTTGTTCGTCGAAAGATTTCCTCAAAAGCCTTGAAAATGATTTGAACAAGTACCCACGTACTTTTCCTTTCATCGTTGGCGGTGATTTTAATTGCGTTATCAATAACAACCTCGATAGATCTAATAAAGTTATCTATGTAGACAAGAGCACCCCGAATCTTAAACACTTCTTAAACGTTTTTAACTTAGAGGATATCTGGCGTACCCAGAACCCTACTAAGAAAAAATTCACCTATCTCAGTCCCCACGGATCTTTTAGCAGACTTGATAAATTCTATACCTCCCGCGAATTTCGCGATAAATTTTGTAAATGCTTTATTGATCCCTTTCCTCATTCTGATCATGACAAAGTTATCTTAAAACTCGACTTCTCCTCTATAAAACGCGGACCCAGGTCCTGGATGCTCAATACTTCCATCCTTAAAGAACAACCCTTCGTGGACCTTATCAATGATTTCATTGACTCCTGGAAGGGTAGAAAAGAGGACTTTCAATCCTTGTCTGACTGGTGGGAGTACGGTAAATCCCGTATCCAATCAATCTCTAAAGAATATTCTACTAAGCGCAAGAAAGACCACATGAAGAGACAATCCCAACTCTATAAAAAACTACGAAATTCTAAACGCAAAGCCGAAACAACAGGGGACCCCAGACTTGTAAACCTAACTAAAACAGTCTCAGATGAAATAAAACGCATTGAAACTAAAGAGGCTGAGGCCACTAAACTCCGCTCTAAAGCCAAATGGTCAGAACAGGGTGAAAAAGTAACCCGTTATTTCTGTTCTCTGGAAAAGAAACGACAAGGTGACCGAGCCATGAGGACGATTAGAGATAAACAAGAAACCATCGTAACAAAACCAGAAGAAATTCTAGACTCTGTTAAATCCTTTTATGAAGAACTTTACACCGCCGAACCTGTTGACGAAAATATTTAGCAGAATCTTCTACAACTCTGTGAAGGTAAAATTACCAAGAAGGAAATTTCCCTAGCTCTCAGTCAAATGGTGAGTAATAAATCTCCAGGTGCTGATGGTTTACCCTATGAATTCTATAAAGTATTTTGGAACAAACTATCGGACTGCCTCCTAGATGTTATCAACGGATGTTTTGAGGATAAGAACCTAACCCCTTCGCAGAAAATCGCTCTTGTTTCTTGTCTGTTCAAGAAGGGTGAAAGAGAAAGAATCGAAAATTGGAGACCGATAAGTTTACTAAACTGCGACTATAAAATAATTGCCAAAGTTATCTCTAATCGCCTTTCACGTGTTCTCTCAACTATTATCTCTGAAGACCTGACCTGTTCTGTTGCAGGGCGAACCATCTTATCCAATTGTCATGTTTTGCGTGATCTCATACAAATAAGCGAGGATCAAAATCTCCCCGTGGGCTTGCTTGCAATAGATCAGATGAAAGCTTTCGACAGAGTTAGTTGGGATTTTCTCTTTAAAACTCTGGAGAAACTTAACTTTGGGCCAGTTTTTATTAGCTGGGTTAAACTGCTCTACACAGACATTAAAAGCTCTGTTAAAGTTAACGGTTACATTTCGGAAACTTTTTCGCCCTCCAGAGGGGTCCGACAAGGTTGTCCCCTTTCAGCCCTTCTCTATGTTATCATTGCTGAGGTCTTTGCAGAAAACATCCGACAAGATCCAAAGATTAAAGGTATTTCTGTCAATAAAACCGAGTTTAAAATTGTGCAATATGCTGATGACACGACTTTAATCCTCCAAGGAAATCACTCAATCCTTGCGTGTCAACAGCACCTCACTGACTTTGAAAAAGCCACAGGTGCAAAAATAAACACTGACAAAAGTGAAGGCCTCTGGCTAGGAAGTTTTAAAAATAGAACTGATTCTCCTTTTGGTTTTGACTGGTCGTAAAAATCGTTGAAAATACTTGGAATCTATTTTGGACTAGATAATGTTTCTCAGTTAAACTGGAACTGTAAAATCTCGAAATTTCAGAAGACACTCAACCTTTGGAAAAATCGCGATTTAACATTCCGCGGGAAAGCTGTTGTAGCAAATCAACTTGCTTGCTCTGTTTTGCTTTATACTGCCACTATCTTTCCCATCCCTCAATGGGCTCTGAAAACCTTGAATGAGAGTCTGTGGACTTTTCTTTTCAACGGCAAAAAGCCGCCGATCAAACGTATTCAAGCAAAGCTTCCATACGTTGACGGCGGCCTTAATTTTGTTGATATTGAAAAGAAAGCCCAAAGCCTCCAATTGTCGTGGTTAGCCAAGCTGTTTGACAAAGAACATAAAGGAAAATGGAAAGTTTTATTCAATCATTTTCTTGGGAAATACAAAGGGCTTAATATTGGGCCTAATGTTTTGAAATGTTTTCTGAACACAAGACAAATTAATAAATTGCCTTGTTTCTATAAATCGCTTTTGCAATCTTACCTAACCCTTTGTAATAACAAAAGATCTAATCCAAATCCTCTCGAAATTTTCAATGAACCTTTATTTGACAACACTCTTTTTGCTAAGGACAAACTTCTATCCGTACAGTCATGGATCGATGCAGGGGTTACTCTTGTTCGAGACGTGACTTACGAACTCTCCCCCGGATTTCTCCCGAGTCTTGCCCTTCAAGAACTCGTAGGAGATAACTTCAGGAAAAAAGATCATGATAATATTCTCTCCTGTATACCCCCCGAATATCGGGACGTCGTTCGAAATAATGCTGCGCCCCCCGATCGCTTCTCTGCAGAATTTAAACTCCCTCTCACTGATCTGAACAAGCCTCTTTCGAAACTAACCTCGAAAGATTTTTATCGATTCCTTATCGCTTCTACTCTCGATCTGACTTCTCAGAAATACAGATTGTTTTGGGATAGCAAGTTTGGTTATTTAGACTGGAAACTTATTTTCAACTCAATATTCTCTCGTGACAACGATCGAAAATCTTGTGATCTGCAATTGAAGTTAATCCAGCTTGCCCTCCCGACAGCGGATAAACTTTCCAGACACAACATTATCGACAATCCGAATTGTCTCCGTTGTCAAACGAACAAAGAGACTTCTCTACACCTCTTTGTTCGTTGCCCTTTAGTCCATGACCTTTGGCTAACAGTAATCTCATTGATTAAAGATCTCGATCTAACTGTCAACATTGACCTTAACAACCTAGAATTCTTCGTTATTATTGGTTTTGCTCTACATAAAACCACACAAGCTTTAATTCCAGCTATAACTATTCGCGATATTGCACTCCGCTCTATCTGGTCAACGAGAAATAAAATTGTTTTCGATAACGAAGTAAATAACCCCTTAGATATTTTCAAATCCAAACTCAAACGTAGAATCAAAGATCAATTTAACCTCTCTAAAGATTCAAATGCCAACCTTTCCTTATTTAAAACCAACTGGTGTCGAAACAATGTTTTGGCTTCAGTTGTAAATAATAATCTACACTTAAACATTTAAAGCCTCTATTGCTCTGAACAACAACAACAATGTTAAAATCACTGCATTTTGCGCGGGAAAACACTACCGCTGACCAAAGGAATCCGTTGTTCCATTTTGCTTTCAATCCCCTCACTTGTGAGAATCAGAAAACTCCTCACTCAACCCAGTTGTTAAGATTTGTACTTTAGTACCCTGTGATACATACTTGATGCTCCTTATGGCCATCTTGTTGAAATGTATCTCTGTATATTTTTGCTAGTTCCCATACCTCTATTTTATAGCTGTATCAATATCTAATGATTTTATCGCCATTCCATCATATTTAGTAGTTTTTAAATTTTTAATATTTCGAGCTTGAATATACATGAAGTAATAGATCCCTAGCAAGTTTAGCGAATTTTCGCTCCAGCAATTAGAGAGCAACGACATCAACCCTTTACTCAATTTCACTTCAATGAACCATGTCCATTCAAGTTCAACCCAACTTTATGCAATTATATAAACTTTATGTCATATAAAGACATTCTGTATCATAACCAGAAACTCATACAAGTATTACTCTTAATGAACACTTATTGTAATCAGAAATTCAAACATGTATTCTCTTTAAAATATTTGCTATTTTTGTAATTGTTTTAGCTTATTTTTTAGTTTAAATTTTTGTAAATATTTTTGATTTCGTAAATTAAACGGGTGCTGGCATTCGCCAGACTCAAACGAAAAAAAAAAATTGATCAACAAGGAGATTCTTCCAGGGCGAGGCCTTTCCATTGCAGTTCGGTTTGGCTGACCCCTGCGATTACCCCAAACGTTGGTAACTCGACCGTACAATTTCTGGTAGTGGGGACCTGCGTTCGCGCTAGTCCCCTTCTAATAGTACTAATGTCAAATTCTGCATACATGTCAGCACACCACCACGACTTGCCAGATACCAGGCATCTCTCGACACGAAAATTCCCCTACTCTACAAAGAGTGTGCAAGGTACCGACCGTTTGCCGTTTTCCACATCCTTCGCTCCAGATGGCGGAAGATGCACCAACCTTTACCACATTCGTACGGCCGCAACCGGAAGCCCATCCTTTGCAGCACAATTAAAGAGCAAGCTGGGCTTCCACGAATGCCACGCCCGCTGTTCCAACTGGCCAGAGTACTCACCACACCTTCTCAGCAGCACTGCACACCCACGAAGAAAGATCTACCTCCATCAACCCACTTCGTACGCATCAAGCCGTATACGTACGTACATGTGCATGTGCACACTTCTGCGTCTCTAGCCTGTAGTGTCATGCACATTCGGCCCTCTAGCTTTCGCCTACGACCATACCACCATGAATATACCGGTTCTCGTCCGATCACCGCAGTCAAGCATGGTCGGGCCAGGTCAGTACCTGGATGGGTGACCGCCTGGGAACACCTGGTGTTGTAGGGTTCACTTTTTTGCAATTCCAGACCTTCTTTTCAAACCGACGTAGCGTAGCCAGCCAGGTATTGCACACGCACTGACTGGCAATTCCGTGTCGCTGTCCTGCACCCACGTGTGATTGCAACACGTGTGGAGACGCGGCCTGAAGCGAAGACTAGTTCGTTATCGCTTCTCGGCCTTTTGGCTAAGATCAAGTGTAGTATCTGTTCTTATCAGCTTAATATCTGATATGCACCCAAGGGTGCTCAAATATTAAACTGATTTTTGGAATTGGTCCGTGGGTCTGAAGCTTGCTTCACCCCGGACACGGGTTGTCCTGGTATTGCAGTGCCGCCATGGATGGCCCACCCCCCTCAACTTGAAGTGTAAAACAAGCAACACAGAACAACCTTCTTCATCGCCACATCTCTTTCTGTCGTCATCGTCTTGCGGATGTCTTAGCCATCCATCTCTCTCATTGCACTGCATCAACAATTATTATACAATTATTATACAGGAAACAGCATTTGTTTTGCCTTATTTATTCGACCTTTCACCATCGCATAGCATTAGTGCTGAAAGATCCAACCGCAACAACTCTTACCAAATCTGTTCTCATCCTTTGCCTATCTCAACGGAATGGAAGTGCCACCCTTTCACTTGTGGTCTGTTGCCAATGTACCAAAATCCTGCATACTTACCTGACGGGGAAGAAGTGTCTCAACATGGACCCGTCAGGTAATAGTGCGACAGAAGATCTACCAATGGAACAGAATAGAAGATGGAGTGACATTGTTGAAGACGATAATATGCAGCCTTCCAGAATCGCGCATGCGCAGCAAGAAGAAGAATCACAGAATCAAGAATCAATAACATCAGACAATGAACAGGATACAGAAACTCAGAACATCGCAGGTAATACCTTTACAGAAACCTTACGTAAAGATAAAAAAGAAACTACTCACAGTGGCCTAGAATTCAGAGGCATTAAATTTTATACCAAATCATCTATAACACACATCGAAATCATCGAAACAATTCACAAGACATTAAACAACCCCTGTGCCATCACTCACTTACAACGAATGCCATCCAGACAACGTCATTAAAATTGGAACGCCATACTATCATCATCACAATTGGTTGACGTCCTCTTATCAAAAACCATATTCCTTCCTTCTCAACCTGAACACCTATTACCAATACAGCCCATACGCCAAAGACCAACACTCATTACCATCCCATTTGCCTCACCTGACATCTCAAATTCAGCCATTTTTGAACAGCTTGAGCCCCATGGAAAAATATTGAACATCTGGAATCAAACATATCAAGAATTTCCCACAATATCCACTGGCAAACGTTTATGCACCATCTATCCTAATCCTGAAAACCCACTTCCACCCTTCATAATCATCTCCGGCCAGAAAATACTCATTTCATTTAGAGGACATCAACCCATCTGCATTCATTGTAATTCAACTTTCCATCTCACCATCAATTGCAACCTGAGGGGCCTAAAGCTTTGCTATTACTGTGGAGACGATGGACATAACTACGTGGACTGTGACATTAGACAAAACGGTGGTAGACCAACAACTCACAATACGGTACGAAGACAAACATCTGACAGTGACATGAGTGACGACAACAGTGACGTCAACAACTTTGACGGTGATACAGTAATACTGTCTGACTATAACAGTGAACTGGACAGGCCACTGCCTAGGAATCGTCTTAGGCCTACATCACAGCAACAGCAACAGGACAATTGTGAGAGTGAGACAGACGAACAGGACAGACCAGCAGGGCCTAAGTATAGACTTAGGCCCTTAAACAGACAACAACAACAACAACAACAGCACCAGAATGAGAGTGAGAGAGACAGTAAGACAGACCAACAAGACGATGACCCAACACAGTTTCACGGAAGCGGTGGTAGCGAGGCTGAGGGCCCTCCACCAATTCCACAAACACCATCATCTCAACCAACCCAACCATTAACATCGGCACAAGGCAATATAATCATTCCAACATCCCCAGCATCTCCACAAGCCACACAACAGTTTGAATCACAATCCATCCTTCCAAACATATCACAACTGAACGCATTTCCACCAAAAAATTCTAATTCCACACAACCACAGATTACAACACCTTCAACCAACTCACCTGTCATTACCCCATCAAATGAACAACAACACCAATTTTCACCATCCATACAAATCTCCCCAACTCACATTTAATCACACAAACAATTGCACAAACTCTTTTCAATTATTCACATCAAAACACACAAGCAACATCCCCAGTCATTAAATCAGTATTCTCACTCAGTCAGCCCACCCCATCTCCAAGTACTACCTCCATTTCATCACAACATAAAAGACCCATTTCCTCATCCTCATCATCACAGAAGACGACGTCCACACACCAAGAAACAGAAAGAGCAAAGACAAAGAAGAAGAAACAAAAGACACATTCACATTAACACACATCCACATAATATATATTTCAACATACATTCACTAATTTATTTACTTTGTCATTGAATTTGTAGCTTGAATTGAATTGTGTCCCAAAACCTTAAATCTGAATGCCCTCTATACTTAGTTTGAATGTCAATGGGTTGAATGACAAAAACAAGGCAGAAGCAATCTTTCACCATCTTAGTAATGACAAGCCCGATATTGTATTTTTTCAAGAAACGCATCTAAATGTAAATACTAAAAATTCAATCATTTCTGACAATAGATGGAAAGGCACCAAAATTCATTCAATCTCTCCGAATAATTTTGCAGGTGTTAGCACTCTGATTTCTGAAAATTTCAATGCAACTATACATTCTAATGCCATTTGCCAAGAAGGCAACTACATTTTTACTGACTTGACCTATGAAGATCATCGCTTTCTATTGATAAATGTATATGGTCCTGCAGGAGGTAATAAAACACAAAAACGAAAGGATAAATTTTCTGAAATTCATTCTAAGATTCAAACTTATACTGATGTTGAATTTATTATTTATGGTGGTGATTTCAATACAGTTCTTGATATCAACTTAGACAGAAGTAGGGACATAACATATATAGACAGATCAAAACATCCTCTAATCGAAACCATTAATGAGAATTATTTACAAGATATTTGGAGAGCCTTTCACCCTGATGAAAAGCAATATACATACAAAAGCCCAGTTGGCACATACAGCAGACTTGACAGATTTTATACCTCTAAAGCTACAATGCACTACTTTACAAAATGTGAAATTGTTCCTTTTCCTCACTCTGATCATCAAAAACTGTTACTAGTTTTTGATTTTGACAAAATAAAACGAGGAAAGGGGGCATGGAAAATGAATACATCTATCTTACAACAAGAAGAATAAAACTTGCAATGTCTGGTTTTCTCCAGTTTTGGATTTCCATATTTCATGACTTTCATAATCCACTTGATTGGTGGGATAAAGCTAAAAAGCAAATAAGCAAAAATTACTAAACAATATTGCATAAAGCTGTCCATTGAACGCAAAAAGAAAAAATCAAAACTCTATAACCAACTGCGCAATGCAACAAAAAAAGCAGAACAGACAGACAGACAGTCATTCAAAGATTTAGTTGAACGTACAACCAAAGAAATAAAAACTCTTGAAATGAATGAAGCATTCAATGTAAAAGTCAAAGCGAAAGCACGCTGGACAGAAGAGGGTGAAAGGGTCACCAAATATTTTTGTAATTTAGAGAAAAAACGCCAAGCTGCTCAAGTTATGAAATCGGTTAAGACAAAAACAGTAACAATAGTAAACAATCCAAAAGATATGCTTGAAACTGTCAAAGAATTTTACTCTGACTTATTTGCGAATGAAACAACAGACACTTCTAAGCAAGATGAGCTCCTTTCAAAAGTAGAAAAGAAACTTTCTGACACAGACAGAGACTGTTGCGAGGGCCAACTAACAAAAGATGAATTATACACAGCACTTTCTAAGATGAAAAATAATAAAACGCCAGGCCTCGATGGTATTCCAGTAGAGTTTTATAAGACCTTCTGGAATATCATTGGGGAGCATTTTACAAGTGTTGCTAATGCCTGCTTCAAACTACAACAACTTTCCCACTCTCAACGCGTAAGCTTAATTTCAACACTTTACAAGAAAGGTGACAAAAGTGATCTTGGGAATTGGAGACCAATTAGTCTGCTCAATGTTGACTACAAGATAATTGCAAAAACTCTTGCCAATCGTTTACGAAATGTATTATCAATCATTGTTTCTGAAGATCAAACGTGCAGTGTCCCAAATAGATCAATTCTGTCAAACGGACATATATTAAGAGATCTCCTTTACTATGCGGAAGATGAAAATCTCCCAGCAGCCCTTCTATCTTTAGATCAAATGAAAGCCTTTGACCGTGTAAACTGGAATTTCCTATTCAAAACCCTAGAAAGCTTTGGTTTTGGGCCACAATTCATTTCATATATTAAAACATTGTATTATAATATTAGTAGTCGTGTTAAAGTAAATGGGTACATCTCTGCCCCATTCACCCTTGCTAGGGGAGTGAGACAGGGATGTCCCCTACCCCCCTTATTATATGTCCTAGTTTCCGAAATTTTTGCGATATGTATCAGAAAAAACCAAGACATTACTGGTATTACAATAAAAAATGTTGAATTTAAAATTACCCAGTATGCTGATGACACCACAATAATCCTGCAAGGTGAACAGTCCATCAAATCAACTTTTGATTGTGTCCAAGATTTTGAAATGGCATCAGGAGCTAAAATAAACAAAGGGAAAAGTAATGGAATTTGGCTTGGAAGATACAAAAACAGATCAGATAATCCATATAATTTAAAATGGGGCAGGGAAGCATTGAAAATCCTTGGTGTCTTTCATGGCCCTATTTTGAAAGAAAAAGAAACTTGGGATCCCCGCATCAATAAGTTCTGCAAAACTTTAGACCTTTGGACTTCTCGTGATCTTTCCTTGAGGGGGAGGGCTGTGGTTGCAAACCAGCTGGCCAGTTCGGTCTTCTGGTACACTGCAGCCATATATCCTCTTCCCCAGTGGGTTCTCAAAAAAATTAATGAAAGACTGTGGAAGTTCATTTATCAGAATAAAAAAGATCCTATTAAACGTACACAAGCAAGACTTCCATATGAATTAGGAGGTTTGAACATAATAGATATTGAGAAGAAAGCTGATGCCATTAAATTATCTTGGATTTCAAAATATCTTCAAAATGACAATAACGCTAAATGGAAAGCACTATTCACCTTGAACTTTGATAAGTATAAGAATTTCAACATTGGCGCCAAAATATTGAAATGTTACTTACGTCCAATCGAAATGAAACAAGTCCCACAGTTTTATCGAGATGTCATTAAATGTTTTGCAGCTAATTTTTCTGAGCTTAGACTTAAACCCACAGATATTGAAGGAATTTACAATGAACCCATTTTTGACAATTTCTACACACATGTCGATACCAGTAATGCTTGGATACAAGCTAACATTACAACAATTCGAGATATTTGTTATGAATTTACAACTGGATTCTTACCTTCCAATGCCCTGAATGAATTAATCCCTTCTGGTTTCTCTGACAATTTTTACTCACAATTGAAATCACGTTTACCCCCTGAATGGAAAGAAACAATAACAACTGAGTGCAGCAATGAAAGAAGTTTATCTGATGATTTTTATATTAAAAATACCAAACATGAATACGTTTTATTGGCCAGGTGGAAAACACTGACTTCACTGACTTCACTGATTTCACTGACTTTTTTCCTTTTTGAAAAAATCTTCTTTTTTTCAATTGGAAACAACATCAAAGCAATCAGTGGTTAAATTAACTGATTCTGCTTTATAATTAAGTCCATAATAGAGAGGTCAGTGTTTTTCGGGTCAGTGTTTTCCGCTTTTGCTATAGGCAAAAAACGAAAACACTGACTTCACTGACCCGTGTTATAAAAGTTTACCCTGTTGCCTTTTACGTGGATTTCTTTAGTTTTTAAGCTGTATCCTGTCCAATAACACCTTAAAAATGTGAAATTTTTCAATATACCCTACATAGGAAAAGGTCAGTGTTTTTAGGGTCAGTGTTTTCCGCTTTTGCTATAGGCAAAAAACGAAAACACTGACTTCACTGACCCGTGTTATCAAAGTTTACCCTGTTGCCTTTTACGTGGATTTCTTTAGTTTTTAAGCTGTATCCTGTCCAATAACACCTTAAAAATGTGAAATTTTTCAATATACCTTGCATAGGAAAAGGTCAGTGTTTTTCGGGTCAGTGTTTTCCGCTTTTGCTATAGGCAAAAAACGAAAACACTGACTTCACTGACCCGTGTTATTAAAGTTTACCCTGTTGCCTTTTACGTTAATTTCTTCGCTTTTTAAGCAGTAACCAGTCCAATTACACCTTAAAAATGTGAAATTTTTCAATATACCCTACATAGGAAAAGGTCAGTGTTTTTCGGGTCAGTGTTTTCCGCTTTTGCTATAGGCAAAAAACGAAAACACTGACTTCACTGACCCGTGCTATTAAAGTTTACCCTGTTGCCTTTTACGTGGATTTCTTTAGTTTTAAGCAGTGTATCCTGTCCAATAACACCTTAAAAATGTGAAATTTTTCAATATACCCTACATAGGAAAAGGTCAGTGTTTTTCAGGTCGGTGATTTCCGCTTTTGCTATAGGCAAAAAACGAAAACACTGACTTCACTGACCCGTGTTATAAAAGTTTACCCTGTTGCCTTTTACGTGGATTTCTTTAGTTTTAAGCTGTATCCTGTCCAATAACACCTTAAAATGTGAAATTTTTCAATATACCCTACATAGGAAAAGGTCAGTGTTTTTCGGGTCAATGTTTTCCGCTTTTGCTATAGGCAAAAAACGAAAACACTGACTTCACTGACCCGTGTTATCAAAGTGTACCCTGTTGCCTTTTACATTGATTTTCTTGAGTTTTAAGCAGTAACCAGTCCGATAACACCTTACGTATATTTTTCTAATTAACATTGTATTTTTTGTTATGTTGTAGTGTAGTTGTAGACCATGTATCATATGATATAGCGTCGAATTTGAAAAAAAAACCTTAAAAATTTGAAATTTTTCAATATAGCTTACATTGGAAAAGGTATTTGCTTTAATTTGAGGTGACAAGCATACTTCTCACATAATCATCATAGCATTTACTTAGTTCTACTAATCTTGTTTGTTGCCACTAATGGACAAGAAGTGTATACGAATTAGTAGATGCGTGCCTGTTTTTGCTTGTACAATTTGGATTGTCCAATGTATCACTGAATGTTTCATACTCTTCTTCAAAGTCATTTTTACACACAAAAATTATACAAAAAAATCGCAGGAACGGCGCTTTCGATAAGTCCCTGGAATTTCTGTAAAACGATGAGGATGTTCTTGACAATCGCCAATCCCAATCCCAAGGCGCCAATCCCATTCACTGATACTCTAATGTTTGTCATGTTTGGTTTGTTTTGAGACAGTGATCTCTTGTGGTTGCGGGTAAACTTTGATAACACGGGGCAGTGAAGTCAGTGTTTTCGTTTTTTGCCTATATAGCAAAAGTGGAAAACACTGACCCGAAAAACACTGACTTTTTCCAATGTAAGGTATATTGAAAAATTTCACATTTTTAAGGTGTTATTGGACATGTTACTGCTTAAGAACTAAAGAAATCAACGTAAAAGGCAACAGGGTAAACTTTGATAACACGGGTCAGTGAAGTCAGTGTTTTCGTTTTTTGCCTATAGCAAAAGCGGAAAACACTGACCCGAAAAACACTGACCTTTTCCTATTTAGGGTATATTGAAAAATTTCACATTTTTAAGGTGTTATTGGACAGGTTACAGCTTAAAACCAAAGAAATTAACGTAAAAGGCAACAGGGTAAACTTTAATAAAACGGGTCAGTGAAGTCAGTGTTTTCGTTTTTGCCTATAGCAAAAGCGGAAAACACTGACCCGAAAAACACTGACCTTTTCCTATGTAGGGTATATTGAAAATTTCAAGGTTTTTTGAGGTGTTATTAAACAGGATACAGCTTAAAAGGCAACTAAACTTTATCCACGTAAAAGGCAACAGGGTAAACTTTATAACACGGGAATGTAAGGTATATTGAAGTCAGTGTTTTACAGCTTTTTGCCTATAGCAAAAGCGGGTAAACACTGACCTGAAAAACACTGACCTCTCTATTATGGACTTAATTATAAAGCAGAATCAGTTAATTTAACCACTGATTGCTTTAATGTTGTTTCCAATTGAAAAAAGAAGATTTTTCAAAAGGAAAAAGTCAGTGAAATCAGTGAAGTCAGTGAAGTCAGTGTTTTCCACCTGGCCCGTTAACTGGCCAAGACTTTTTAAGAACTTGTTTAAAAGAAATCATGACAGAAAATCTGCAAACATTCAGTGGAAGTTTCTTCAACTTTGCCTCCCTACCTATGAAAGATTATATAGACATAGGATTGTCCAAACTCCCTTGTGTAACAGATGCAATTCCTATGATGAGACTTCTCTTCATGCTTTTTTCAATTGTACCCCTGTTAGTAAACTTTGGAAATTTGTATTCAAACTTGTAAAGAAAATCAACCCCACCCTAAATCTCAACAATATTTGCAAATTTGTAATTCTTTGATTTTACGAATACAAACCCGACTTACCTGTTGAAAATTTTCTTCGTGATGCAGCATTTTCTGTTATTTGGAAGACCAGAAATGAAATTATTTTTGACGACAAAAGAGATGATTTGAAAAACAGATTCATCTTCAAGGTTATTTCCAAACTCAAAGAAGAACATTTCTTGCTTCACAAGATGTTGAAACTCTCAATCTTTTTTAACAAAAATGGTGTAAAAATGGCGTCCTTGCTTCCCTTGAGAATCGAAAATTCAAAATCAACATCCCATGAGACTTGCCTCACTTCCATGTTTTTCTTTTTTTTTCTTCTCTTTTTTGCCTCTCCCCATCCATCCATATAGAACAGTAGCTTTTTGTATTGCGTTTATTAAATTGTTTATTAAATTGTTTCAACGTTTGGATTTTTTTTTTTTTAACTTAGAATTAGAGAATTTCAATTGTAGTTTAATAAGTATTTAATTAGTTGTAGTTTATTCATTTGATTTTAACTTTAGAATTTTATAGTATTGGGTTTGCTTAGGTTAGTTAAATTAGGTAATTTAAATTGTTGTATTTTATGAAATTCATTAGTTGTAGTTTTATCATTAGTTAAGTAAGTAATTAATTAAATATTAGTTGTAGTTATAGATTTGTTGTTTATTAGAATAGTTGTTGTTGAATGTAGTTTAGAATAATTTAGTTAAATTTTCCAAGAAGAAATGAACAATTGAACAATGAACAATTAATTGCCATTAACGCACATTGAACATTCAGAGAAGAATTCCAATTTCTATTTAACTTAAATTATTTTAACTTGTAAATATGTTGCGTTAAATTGAAAAATTAAACGGGCGTAGGCATGTGCCTAGCTCAAAAAAAAAAAAAAAATGATCAACAAGGAGATTCTTCCAGGGCGAGGCCTTTCCATTGCAGTTCGGTTTGGCTGACCCCTGCGATTACCGCAAACGTTGGTAACTCGACCGTACAATTTCTGGTAGTGGGGACCTGCGTTCGCGCTAGTCCCCTTCCAATAGTACTAATGTCAAATTCTGCATACATGTCAGCACACCACCACGACTTGCCAGATACCAGGCATCTCTCGACACAAAAATTCCCCTACTCTACAAAGAGTGTGCAAGTTACCGACTGTTTGCCGTTTTCCACATCTTTCGCTCCAGATGCACCATGCCGGAAGATGCACCAACCTTTACCACATTCGTACAGCCGCAACCGGAAGCCCATCCTTTGCAACACTATTAAAGAGCAAGCTGGGCTTCCATGAATGCCACGCCCGCTGTTCCAACTGGCCAGAGTACTCACCACACCTTCTCAGCAGCACTGCACTCCCACGAAGATCTACCTCCATCAACCCACTTCGTACGCATCCAGTCAGATACGTACATGTGCATGTGCACACTTCTGCGTCTCTAGCCTGTAGTGTCATGCACATTCGGCCCTCTAGCTTTCGCCTACGACCATACCACCATGAATATACCGGTTCTCGTCCGATCAGCGCAGTACCTGGATGGGTGACCGCCTGGGAACACCTGGTGTTGTAGGCTTCACTTTTTGCAATTGCAATCCTTCTTTTCAAACCGACGTAGCGTAGCCAGCCAGGTATTGCACACGGACTGACTGGCAATTCCGTGTCGCTGTCCTGCACCCACGTGTGATTGCAACACGTGTGGAGACGCGGCCTGAAGCGAAGACTAGTTCGTTATCGCTTCTCGGCCTTTTGGCTAAGATCAAGTGTAGTATCTGTTCTTATCAGCTTAATATCTGATATGCACCCAAGGGTGCTCAAATATTAAACTGATTTTTGGAATTGGTCCGTGGGTCTGAAGCTTGCTTCACCCCGGACACGGGTTGTCCTGGTATTGCAGTGCCTCCATGGATGGCCCACCCCCTCATCTTGAAGTGTAAAACAAGCAACACAGAAAAACCTTCTTCATCGTCACATCTCTTTCTGTCGTCATCGTCTTGCGGATGTCTTAGCCATCCTTCTCTCACATTGCACTGCATCAACATCAACATCATCAATTATTATACAGGAAATAGTATTTGTTTTGCCTTATTAATTCCACCTTTCACCATCGCATAGCATTGGTGCTGAAAGTTCCAACCGCAACGAGTCTTACCAAATCTGTTCTCATCCTTTGCCGATCTCAACGGAATGCAAGTGCCAGCCTTTCACTTGTGGTCTGTTGCCAATGTACCACATTTGAAACGAGAAGTTCCTGAACAATGCTCCCTCTGCTAGAAAAATCCTGTATACTTACCTGACGGGGAAGAAGTGTGTAAACATGGACCCGTTAGGTAATAGTGCTCCTGCGGAAGACACCATGGATCCTGGAGAAGATTGGGCTACCCTTGTTGAAAGAACAGACAATTCTATTGGAAACAACGACGATTCTCCTACGCATGCGCAACAACAGAGACCACAACAAGATGAAAACGGCACTGATGTGGATTCAGAAGATTCAAGGAACACAACATTTGCTGATAGACTTCGAACAAACGTAAGACCCCAAAATGATTCTAATTTAGTTCATCGTGGCATAAAATTCTTTACAAAATCAACAACAACGCATAATGAAATTATTACTACCATCCACAAAGCTCTTAATGATCCTACTGCAATCACCCATCTTCAACGCATGCCATCAAAACAAGGATACCAAAACTGGAATGCCATTTTATCACATTCATCATTGGTTGACGTCCTCTTGTCCAAATCCATATTTTTACCATCCCAACCGGAGCATCCATTACCAATCACACCAATTCGCTCAAGACCAACCCTCATCACAATTCCATTTGCAACACCAGATATATCCAACTCACAAATTTACGAGCAACTCCACCCTCATGGTAAAATCATCAACATCTGGCATCAAAAGTACCCAGAATTTCCATCCATCTCCACTGGCAAACGTCTTTGTACCATTTATCCAAACCCAGAAAATCCACTTCCCCCATTCATTATCATCTCAGGCCACAAAATCTTGATTTCTTACCGAGGACGTCAACCAATATGCATGCACTGCAATTCAACATATCATCTCACCATCAATTGTAATCTCAGGGTCTGAAGCTCTGCTTCTACTGTGGGGACGACGGACACAACTACGTTGACTGTGACCTACGACTAAACGGTGACAGATACACAACACACAATACAGCACGGCCACAATTCTCTGACAGTGACATGGACAGCGACAGCAACAGTGACAATGGCGACGGCGACACAGTTATACTTTCCAACCATGACAGTGACTTGGACAGACCACTGCCTAAGAGCAGACTTAGGCCCTTACCTACAGAACAACAACAACACAGTGACAGTGAGACAGACCAACAGGACAGACCAGCAGGGCCTAAGTATAGGCTTAGGCCCTTGCCAACGCAACAAAACAACAACAACAGAATGACAATGACTCTAACGCACAGTTTGACGCCAACAGTGGAAGCCAGACTGATGACCCCAGCTCCATTTCCCACACAACACCGTCCAAGTCACCTCAAACATCAGAATCATCCCAATCAGACACAGCCATTCCAACTTCACCAGCATCTCAAATAGTCACCGAACAATCCCAATCAATTCTGCCACAATCATCTCACATTCCATTGCCTCGACCAAGACAACGTACTTCCATTGCAAACTCTAATCAACCCCAACAATCTTCACCACCATTATCTCAAATCGCACCAACCCAACAAATAATCACTCCCGCTATTGCATCCACACTTTTCCATTATTCTGCTCCATCGACACAAACATCATCGCCAGTCATAACATCGGTTTCACTCACTCCACCAACTTCAACACCAGCACTACAACCATCAGCACATTCCCAGAAGAAAAGACCCATGGCATCATCATCATCATCCTCATCTCAGAAGACCTCTCAAGAATCTAACGCCAAGTCAAAAATGAAGAAGAAGAAACAAAAAACATAATCCACACATCACAAGAAACTCTGCGTCAATATATATATTTTTTAATAATTTTTCTATGTCTCAAACAGTAGTGAAATAAATTGTGTCCCAAAACCTTAAATATGAATGCCATCTATACTTAGTTTGAATGTCAATGGGTTGAATGACAAAAACAAGGCAGAAGCAATCTTTCACCATCTTAATGATGACAAGCCTGATATTGTATTTTTGCAAGAAACGCATCTAAATGTAAATACTAAAAATTCAATCATTTCTGACAATAGATGGAAAGGCACCAAAATTCATTCAATTTCTGACAATAATTTTGCAGGTGTTAGCACTCTTATTTCTGAAAATTTCAACGCAACCATACATTCTAATGACATATGCCAAGAAGGAAACTACATTTTTTACTGACTTGACCTATGACGATCACCGCTTTCTATTGATAAATGTATATGCTCCTGCAGGAGGAAATAAAACACAAAAAAGAAAAGATAAATTTTCTGAAATTCATACTAAAATCCAAAATTATCCACATGTTGAATTTATAATTTATGGTGGTGATTTCAATACAGTTCTTGATATCAACTTAGACAGAAGTAGGGACATTACATACGTAGACAGATCAAAAAATCCTCTAATCGAAACCATTAATGAGAATTATTTACAAGATATTTGGAGAGCCTCTCACCCTGATGAGAAGCAATATACATACAAAAGCCCAGTCGGAACATACAGCAGACTTGATAGATTTTATACCTCAAAAGCTACACTGAATTACTTTACAAAATGTGAAATTCTTCCCTTTCCCCACTCTGATCATCAAAAACTTTTACTAGTTTTGATTTTGATAAGATAAAAAGAGGAAAGGGATCATGGAAAATGAATACGTCCATCTTACAAGAAGAAGAATATCAACTTGCAATGTCCGGATTTCTCCAGTTTTGGATTTCCATTTTTGAAGATTTTCATAATCCACTAGATTGGTGGGATAAGGCTAAAAAACAAATAGCGACAATTACTAAACAATATTGTATAAAACTATCAATTGAACGCAAAAAGAAAAAGTCAAAACTTTATAAGCAATTGCGCAATGCAACCAAAAAAGCAGAACAGACAGACAGACAGTCATTCAAAGATTTAGCTGAACGTATCACCAAAGAAATAAAAACTCTTGAAACGAATGAAGCATTTAATTTAAAAGTCAAAGCAAAAGCGCGCTGGACAGAAGAGGGTGAAAGGGTCACCAAATATTTTTGTAATTTAGAGAAAAAACGTCAAGCTGCTCAAGTTATGAAATCAGTAAAGACAAAAACGGGAACAATAGTACACAATCCAAAAGATATGCTTGAAACTGTCAAAATATTTTACTCTGACTTGTTTGCAAATGAACCAACAGACACGGCTAAGCAAGACGAATTGCTCTCAAAAGTAGAAAACAAACTTTCCGACATTGACAGAGACAGTTGCGAAGGCCAACTAACAAAAGATGAACTATACACAGCCCTTTCTAAAATGAAAAATAATAAAACACCAGGCCTCGATGGTGTTCCAGTGGAATTTTACAAGACCTTCTGGAATATTATCGGGGAAAATTTTACAAGAGTTGCTAATACCTGCTTCGAATTAAACCAACTTTCCCACTCTCAGCGTGTAAGCTTAATTTCCACACTTTACAAGAAAGGCGACAAAAATGATCTTGGGAATTGGAGACCAATTAGTTTGCTCAATGTTGACTACAAGATAATTGCAAAAACACTTGCCAATCGTTTACGAAATGTATTATCAATCATTGTTTCTGAAGATCAAACGTGCAGTGTCCCAAATAGATCAATTCTGTCAAACGGACATATATTAAGAGATCTCCTTCACTATGCGGAAAATGAAAATCTCCCAGCAGCCCTTCTATCTTTAGATCAAATGAAAGCCTTTGACCGTGTAAACTGGAATTTCCTTTTCAAAACCCTAGAAAGCTTTGGTTTTGGGCCACAATTCATTTCATATATTAAAACATTGTATTATAATATTAGTAGTCGTGTTAAAGTAAATGGGTACATCTCTGCTCCATTCACCCTTGGTAGGTGAGTGAGACAGGGATGTCCCCTATCCCCCTTATTATATGTCCTAGTTTCTGAAATTTTTGCGATAGCTATCAGAAAAAACCAAGACATTACTGGTATTACAATAAAAAATGTTGAATTTAAAATTACCCAGTATGCTGATGACACCACAATAATCCTCCAAGGTGAACAGTCCATCAAGTCAACTTTTGATTGTGTCCAAGATTTTGAAATGGCATCAGGAGCTAAAATAAACAAAGGGAAAAGTAATGGAATTTGGCTTGGAAGATACAAAAACAGATCAGATAATGCATATAATTTAAAATGGGGCAGGGAAGCATTGAAAATCCTTGGTGTTTTTCATGGCCCTATTTTGAAAGAAAAAGAAACTTGGGATCCTCGCATAAATAAATTCTGTAAAACTTTAGACCTTTGGACTTCTCGTGATCTTTCCTTGAGGGGGAGGGCTGTGGTTGCAAACCAGCTGGCCAGCTCGATCTTCTGGTACACTGCAGCCATATATCCCCTTCCCCAGTGGGCTCTCAAAAAAATCAATGATAAACTGTGGAAGTTCATTTATCAGAATAAAAAAGATCCTATTAAACGTACACAAGCAAGACTTCCATACGAATTAGGAGGGTTGAATATTATTGATATTGACAAGAAAGCTGATGCCATTAAATTATCTTGGATTTCAAAATATCTTCAAAGTGACAATCAGTCTAAATGGAAAGCACTGTTTGCCTTGAACTTTGATAAATATAAGAACTTTAACATTGGTGCCAAAATATTCAAATGTTACTTACGTCCAATCGAAATGAAACATGTCCCACAGTTTTATCGAGATGTTATAAAATGTTTTGCAGCAAATTTTTCAGACCTTAGACTAAAACCCACAGATATTGAAGGAATTTATAATGAACCTTTATTCGACAACTATTTCACACATGTTGATACCAGCAATGCTTGGATACAAGCCAACATTACAACGATACGAGATATTTGTTATGAATTTACAAGTGGATTCTTACCTTCCAATGCCCTGAATGAATTAATCCCTTCTGGTTTCTCTGACAATTTTTACTCCAAATTGAAATCACGTTTACCCCTTGAATGGAAAGGCAAAATAACAACTGAGTGCAGCAATGAAAGAAGTTTATCAGATGATTTTTATATTAAAAATACCAAAGATGAATACGTTTTATTTTCATCTCTTAATTGCAAAGCAATTTACAATATGCTCATCTTGAAAGATCAAAATGTTGTTCTTCAGAAGTTTAGGGTTTTTTGGGAACAAAAAATAGGTTTCATCAACTGGCCAAGACTTTTCAAGAACTTGTTTAAAAGAAATCATGACAGAAAAGCTGCAAATATCCAGTGGAAGTTTCTTCAACTTTGCCTCCCTACCTATGAAAGATTATACAGACATAGGATTGTCCAAACTCCCTTGTGTAACAGATGCAATTCCTATGATGAGACTTCTCTTCATGCCTTTTTCAATTGTACCCCTGTCAGCAAACTGTGGAAATTTGTATTCAAACTTGTCAAGAAAATCAACCCCACCCTCAGTCTAAACAATATTTGCAAATTTGTAATCCTCGGCTTTTATGAATACAAACTCGACTTACCTGTAGAAAACTTTTTACGAGATGCAGCTTTTTCAGTCATTTGGAAAACAAGAAATGAAATTATTTTTGACAACAAAAGAGATGACTTGAAAAACAGATTCATCTTCAAGGTTATTTCCAAACTCAAAGAAGAACATTTCATTGCTTCACAAGATGTTGAAACTCTCAATCTTTTTGAACAAAAATGGTGTCAAAATGGCGTCCTTGCTTCCCTTGATAATCGAAAACTCAAAATCAACATCCCATGAGACTTGCCTCGTTTTCATTTCCCCGATTTCTGTTTTTTTCTCTCCCTTATTTTCTGTTTCACTTTTCCGTTTTTCCCTTTAATTTATGAATTATTATTGCCTTCATTAAATTGTTTATCTATTTGTTTCAACGTTTGAATTTTTTTAATTTAGATTTTGATAATTTCAATTGTAGTTTAATAAATATTTAATTAGTTGTAGTTATTAATTTGGTTTTAACATTAGAATTTTATAGTATTGGGTCTTGTTTATTTAGTAATTAATTGTAGTTAAGTAAGTTATTAATTTAATTAGTTGTAGTTTTTTTTTTAATTAGTTTATTGTAGTTAAATTTGCATTTGAAATTGGACACTCGAACAATATTTATAAACATTGAACAAATTTCAATAAACAATATAAACGACCATCTTATATGAACAATTTGAAGCCTTATTTAATTAAATTATTTTAATTTGTAAATATGTTGTGTTAAATTGAAAAATTAGACGAGCGTAATACATGTGCCTAGCTCAAAAAAAAAAAAAAATTGATCAACAAGGAGATTCTTCCAGGGCGAGGCCTTTCCATTGCAGTTTGGTTTGGCTGACCCCTGCGATTACCGCAAACGTTGGTAACTCGACCGTACAATTTCTGGTAGTGGGGACCTGCGTTCGCGCTAGTCCCCTTCCAATAGTACTAATGTCAAATTCTGCATACATGTCAGCACACCACCACGACTTGCCAGATACCAGGCATCTCTCGACACAAAAATTCCCCTACTCTACAAAGAGTGTGTAAGTTACCGACCGTTTGCCGTTTTCCACATCTTTCGCTCCAGATGCCGGAAGATGCAACAACCTTTACCACATTCGTACAGCCGCAACCGGAAGCCCATCCTTTGCAACACTATTAAAGAGCAAGCTGGGCTTCCACGAATGCCACGCCCGCTGTTCCAACTGGCCAGAGTACTCACCACACCTTCTCAGCAGCACTGCACTCCCACGAAGATCTACCTCCATCAACCCACTTCGTACGCATCCAGCCGTATACGTACATGTGCATGTGCACACTTCTGCATCTCTAGCCTGTAGTGTCATGCACATTCGGCCCTCTAGCTTTCGCCTACGACCATACCACCATGAATATAGCAGTTCTCGTCGGATCACCGCAGTCAAGCATGGTCGGGCCAGGTCAGTACCTGGATGGGTGACCGTCTGGGAACACCTGGTGTTGTAGGCTTCACTTTTTGCAATTGCAGTCCTTCTTTTCAAACCGACGTAGCGTAGCCAGCCAGGTATTGCACACTGACTGACTGGCAATTCCGTGTCGCTGTCCTGCACCCACGTGTGATTGCAACACGTGTGGAGACGCGGCCTGAAGCGAAGACTAGTTCGTTATCGCTTCTCGGCCTTTTGGCTAAGATCAAGTGTAGTATCTGTTCTTATCAGCTTAATATCTGATATGCACCCAAGGGTGCTCAAATATTAAACTGATTTTTGGAATTGGTCCGTGGGTCTGAAGCTTGCTTCACCCCGGACACGGGTTGTCCTGGTATTGCAGTGCCGCCATGGATGGCCCACCCCCTCATCTTGAAGTGTAAAACAAGCAACACAGAAAAACCTTCTTCATCGTCACATCTCTTTCTGTCGTCATCGTCTTGCGGATGTCTTAGCCATCCTTCTCTCACATTGCACTGCATCAACATCAACATCATCAATTATTATACAGGAAATAGCATTTGTTTTGCCTTATTAATTCCACCTTTCACCATCGCATAGTATTGGTGCTGAATGTTCCAACCGCAACGAGTCTTACCAAATCTGTTCTCATCCTTTGCCGATCTCAACGGAATGGAAGTGCCACCCTTTCACTTGTGGTCTGTTGCCAATGTACCACATTTGAAACGAGAAGTTCCTGAACGACGCTCCCTCTGCAAGAAAAATCCTGCATACTTACCTGACGGGGAAGACATCTTGATCAACAAGGTCACGCGATTTTTCGCTCTTCCCCTTTTCTCGCTTTTCTAGCTTAAAAGTGTCAGAAAACGATCAAATCTTGTTTATAAATATTGATAAAGTTTCTATAAAGTCATTTAAAGACTTTTGGAGTCTAATTTCAGTTATCCTTTGGAATTACTCTCATTTTTGGATATGGCATCAAACAGGGAAACAACAATATGGGGAGATTTGATTGAAGATCAACCTGCTGAAAACCGACCTAAGAAGCTTTCCTTTGCTGAGAAACTCAAGGGGTCTGATGCACGGATGCTACCTGGTGATTTGGCTGCTCGTGGAGCGAAATTCGAAACCCAAGATGGTATAAATTTTAAAGAAGTTATTACTTTTTTTCAAAACAAATTTCAAGATCATAATGCAGTCCAACAACTCATGCCTTTGTCGTCCATGCCCGGACGTCAAAGATGGAATATAATCTTTGCTAAGCCCAATATGGTTGACAATGTAATTGAAAATATGGTTAAATTCCCCTCAATGACCAAAGAAGAAGTAGGAGTTACCTTCAGCCCTGTCAAACGCAGAGCTACGCTCATCACAATCCCAGACGCAACTCCAGACATATCAGACAATGAGATTCGAAGGGAGTTGGAAAAATTTGGAACTGTTCTCCGAATTTGGAAACAGAAATGGGAAGGCTTCCCTCATGTTTTTAACGGAAAACGGCTGGTGACGATGTTCCCCTCAATGGCGCAAGATTTACCACCCTATCTTCTCATAAAGAACAAGAAAATTTCACTATCCTTCAAAGGCAAACCCGTCTTCTGTAACATCTGCATGAAGGATACACATAGGACGGGGGATTGCCCCTCGAAGGATATGAAACACTGCTACCTTTGCGGAGCAACTGATCACCAAAAGAGCAAGTGCGAAAAATTCCAAGTTATTCGCCGCCCTAGAGGTCGAGTAATACCAAACGAAATTGTCCATTCTGACCAAGAAGAATTCGATGCAGAGGGAATTACCGAGCCCTGGCAAGAAACGCCCGAAGTGCAAGAGGAGCCAGAGAAGGAGGAGGGAACACCCCCCCATGAAGTCTCTGCGAACGATAGCGATAATGAAAAAACAGAAATTGAACAGGCTGATAAGAAAGCTGTAGAAAAACCTGAAAAACCAAAGAAAAAGGAAAAAACAGAGCAACAGAGACCACAGACAGAAAATTCAGAGCCCACAGAACGACAACAAGATGACAGTGAACCAGAGGAAGATGATGCATCCCAAGTAAAAATCAAGGCAGAGAAAGATATTCAAAGATATGAACCCTTTAAAAAAGCAAAGAAAAGAGCCATCCACCTCACTCCTGAGAAAAAAGCGCAACCGAAGATCACACCAGGTAAAAGAAATAAACAATCAAAGTAATATCCTAACCAATTATGATGCGTAGTCTTAAACCTTTTATTATTATCATGATGACTTGTATTGCGAGTATAAATGTGAATGGGTTGAGAGACCCCCGTCGCCGTGACACAATTTTCCACCATCTATTTGCTCAGAATTTTGACATTATTATGTTGCAAGAAACGCATTTAAATTCTACCGAGCTTGATAAAACCTTCGCAAATTGGAAAGGGAAATCCTTTCATTCTGTGTCAACAGACAACAGAAAGGGTGTCTCGATTTTAATCTCTGATAAAATCAACACTACAATCCATTCACATTATGCCTGCAATACAGGTCATTATGTAATTATAGACCTCTCTGTTGACGAAAATCGATTTATTCTCACTAATATTTATGCCCCGACTGGAGGACAAGACGCCATTGTTCGCCGTAAAGATTTTCTTCGAAACCTTCAAAATGATTTGAACAAGTACCCACGTACTTTTCCTTTCATCGTTGGTGGTGATTTTAATTGCGTCTTAAAGTGCCTCTTCACTAATTTTTTTCTTTGAGGTTATTAATAGAATTCGATTCGCTGATGTCAGAAATGAAAAAATTATTTTAATCAGAGGTGTGGTTCATTAGTTATGACGCACGAAAGTTGCGGAAATTCGCCGATTACGTAATCTTTTATGATTCAGTACCGCGCAGAACTGGGGATTGGGCAGAGTCGTGTTTGACGTCATAGTAGGGACCCATAAATTCATTCATAAGTTTGCAGTAGTAAACACTACAGACACTTCGGTGAAACAAACTGGAAAAATGCCTTTTCGATGTGTTTTGCCGACTTGTGGTAATACTCCTGACAAAGAAAAGTGTATAGCGCTTCACAAGATTCCTTTTTTCAATGATGATCGTCCAGAGGCGAAGAGAAGAAGAAAGAAATGGGTAGATTTTATAAATTCAAAGCGAGCAGACAAGTGGGAACTAAATAAAAACACAACTGTTTGCTCTGTACATTTCACCCGCGATAGTTTCATCCGTAAAATCATGGTGCCAGGATCAACCCCAAGACTGATTGTTGATGATATTGGTGTAGTTCCTTACCCTACGATACTGGAATCAAAAAAAGACGAGGGCGAGATGTCTGCTCGAACAAGAAGAAAGGTAAGAGGGCCTAAGTTGCTCACGTGGGAACTTTATCTTTCTAAGAATCTCAGTTCAATTAAAAGTATCGTGTTAAAAAATGTATGATTCAAAGTCATGTTAATCCATCAATTTTTTTAAACAAAAAATATTTTTCCAGATTATCAAAGACTTAAACAAATCTACTGCCTCATCAACCCCTCTTTCACTGGTCTCAGTGCCAAGCACTTCTGAGGAGCCTCACGAACACCAGTTAGAGTCACCCGATCAAGCAACAGCAGCTGAAAGTAATTCTACCATAGCCCTTGGGGCCCCAAGTGAGAAAACTGATGAGGTATGTCAGAATGAATGCAGTATTTTTACTCTATTTCATTATGTTCAGTTATAGATACATAGTGTAATCTATATTTATTTAGGCTACAAGAGAAACTTTCTAAGTACAGTTGTATCTTTTTTTTTGAAGTCTCAAGATGCCAATATTGAGTATACAGAAGCAGAGTCCAGCATTTCAAGTCAAAAATCATTGAGAATGTCAAAGAACAAAGTTATATCTTTAAGACTTTTGCTTCAAAAACAAAAGTTAAGGAATCAGAAACTGCAGAGTAAGTAATTTGCTTCCTTCAAGTATGTCAATTGAGAAACTATATATAAAAAATTACAGAAGAATAAAAAAAATATTAATATGAATTACAAAAATTTCAATCAACAGGAAAATTGAACAAGCTTAAAAGACTTAAGTCCCTAAAAAGTCAGTGCTGGTGATGAAACTAGTGTTCAGGACATGTCCAGCGAAAATTCATCTGAGGATGATTGTGAAGATTTTCTTTATGAAGAGGATCAGTTTGATGTTGAAGATGAGGAAATGCCATTGTATGAACCATCAGGGGAATCAGAGAGTAGTGATACAGACAGTGATGCTGAGGAGCCATATGTGTGAGTATTGCATCTTTCAGATTTCATCATCTTTGCAGCTCATTAAGAAAAAAACCTGATCCAACTTAAATGTTATTCATACTTTCTTTGCAGGATTGTTGCAAATAATGGAGACCTGCGTAGACAACCAAAATTCATTGTTTTCCTAAGTCAGATTCTGTTATTGTTCAAGTTCTGCCATTTCTGCAAGACTGAGAATTCCAGTATTGAAGCAAGAAAATGTGGAACGATGCTTTCCGTGAGAAGTTTTTGTATAAACCCAAAATGCAGAAAAGAATATAGTTGGAAGAGTCAACCTTTAATGACAGGAACAAAAATACCAGCAGGCAACTTTCTTCTTAGTATGTCTACCTTGTTGGCTGGGGGATCAATATCCAAAGTTATCCAGATTTTCAACCACATGAACCTTGGTTCAATAACTCTGTCAACATTTTTCAAACATCAAAGGGTGAATTTTTTCTTCCTAAACCATTTATTTTGTATCATACTTCTGATTTTGCCTTGTCTTCGTCAATGCATTAATAATATGAATGAGTTTAGATCACAAATTGCTATGCCTTTGCTTTTTAGACCAAACTTTTCCCAGCAATTTATATTCACTGGAGAAATTATCAGCGTAGTTTAATTGAAAACCTCAAGCATGATGATAAAGAAACCGTTCTTGCTGGCGGCGCATGCGGCATGATAGCATGGGGCATAGTGCTAAATATTGTGCTTACTCCGTATACTCATGTTCTGATTCATCAGTTGTCCATTTCAATCTTGTACAGGTAATTTTCAAGTTCCATAAATCCCTTTTTTTAAATGCAGATACATCACGTTCTTTTGTAATTTGTAATAACCAATCACTGAACAATTCTTTGCATGTTTGATCTTGTAGAAAAATCAAGCTGGTAGTAGCAGTGCTATGGAGTTGTATGCATTCAAAAAATGTTTCGAATTTCTAGTAAATAATGGTATATCAATATCAAAGTTGGTAACTGATCGACATACTGGTATCTCAAAATTCCTGACTGATTACCATCCAGACATAAAGCATCGCTTTGATCTTTGGCATATTGCAAAAAGTAAGTTTAAATCTATTCCTTTGGTGCAACAGATCATGGTTGAATACAATAACATGATAGCATAAAATTAATTGTTGAATTCACCAGGTTCTTGTCTTTTTTGTAGAAATAAATAAAGTTATGACAAAACTTGGCAAAGAGAAAGGGCTTGAAATATTGAATGACTGGATTAAATCTTGCAAAAACCATTTATATTGGAGTGCTACATCCACATTTGATGAAAACGGCAAAGTTATTCTTGCAAAGTTTAAAACCTTTTTCAGTCACATTGTCAACAAACATGAAAATCTTGATGATCCTCTGTTCAATAAATGCCCACATGGACCAAATATTGCTCCAAGAAAATGGCTGCTAAAAGGTTTGCAATCAGATTGAAAACATGTAGATGCTGCTGTAATATTTTGTATTCAGATTTTAAACTCAGGTAAGCATTTGTCTCTACTTTTTGAACAAATAGTTGACGCAATTTCCAAACTTTAATTCCAGATTCTATTCCATATGAAAAACTAAAAAAAGAATTGACAAAAAAGCCATTACTCAATGCCATCAAAAAAGTTTCTAACAATGCACAGACTAGCTGTTTGGAGGGCTTTCACTCTGTTATCAATCAATTTGCTCCAAAAATGATATGCTATTCTTATGTTGGAATGTTTTGCAGGTGAGAAAGGAAACTATAGTCTTAATTCTTATTCTTACTCTTCAGTTGCATGATAGTGTTTCGACGTTGTGTATCAGTGATAACTTTACCTCCCAAATATGTTTTAGAACTGCACTAGCTGCAATACATTTCAACTACAACATTCACCGAGAGGCTGTAAAAGGAAATGATGGAAAAGACAGAATTAAGGTTGTGTACCCAAAGTTTAAGAATGGAGAGGCAACTGTTAGAAGCATATCTGTTCCCCCAAACTTTGGTAAGCATTCTACTGGTCAGACTTTTAATTCATAATGCGTAAAATTTGTTACCTGGTGTTTTATTTCACATCATTAGTAAATTGTGTCACATCTCAATAGATATCTTCCTATTCTTCTTCAGAATATATTGATGAATTCTACAAAACACTATTGGATGCTTTGAAGTCACCTGGTAAATTGCAAACTGCTGTCTCAGAGTTGAAAATAATGACTCCATCTTTTATGGATGCAATGCTGGAGAAACAGCCAAGAGAAAGTGCAGTTGAAAAATGGACAGCTCGCAAATCATTAGTTGCTGTGGATGTGCAACCAACAATGCAAGGTACTTAATTTTTTCAGCCATTAATTCTCTGTAGTTTCCCAAACCAAGAATAACTGATCAGCAAAATGCAGAGAAGCTTCCAACTGGCTCTTCCTCTACTTTTTAGTCCATTTATAACTCTTTGCACTTTGTTTCTTGTAGTTGATCCAGTAGAAGAAGCTCCGTTAGCAGGGAAACCAAGAGCAAAGCCAGTCTGTTCAATATGTCATAAGCCTATGAAAGGACACAAAAATGTCAAAGAATGTCCAAAAAATAAGAAGTGATTAAATCTTCAAAGTAGGATAATGGAAACATGATGATAATTAATATTCGATTACTCCAAAATATAAATTTTGTACATAAGGCCACTATGGAAAAAATAATACCCACTAAAAAAACCCAGCCTAGATCTGTTTACTTGCTGTCAATTTCCGAGGCTTGACTAGTCTATTATGTTTCAAATTGGCCTTTTTATGACAGAAATTTGTACATAAATATAAATGTGACATTCAATGCTTACTTACGTTTCCCTAATCAGAGTCTGGATCTTCTGCAAAGCCTCTTCCCTGCCCAGCCGTGACTGGGAATGCCTGTCTTATTGCATTATAAGCACAGGCTGGCAAAGGGATTCGTCTGTTTCTGCCAAGAAAGCCATGAATCAGATGCGTAAAGTCTCTGTATGAGATGCTTCGTAGAAACCTAAAAATGTATTATGTGTTCAATGACTTGTTAATTAAAAGCAATGTAATAATAGGGAATATTAACTAAATACACAGCTGCAGAATGAATTTTGCAGATGTAATGGTATTCTATTATTGTGCACTCACTGATTTTCACACCCAGTGCGTGTATATCTCCTCCCTCCTCTAGTCTTATACTTGTCTGCAGACAGACGAAGAACATATCTGTTCAAACAAACTGGTGCAAATCCAGGATGCTCAGTAACACAGGAAACATTGCCAACTGCCTCTACAACTTCATCATCTTCAAGAGCAGCCATACAGCCATCTATTTCCTTGCAACAAAGACATTCTTTTGCATTTTGCAAGTGTTGTGTTGAGCAATTCCCACATTCGCACCTGTTTGAAAAAGTAGAAATTTAAAATAGGTTTTCATTTTGTATAAACAATAATGCTTTTAAAATTCTATTACGAATAAATTTCTGAACAAAGTGAAAATTTCTTGTAGTAAATTGTGTCATATGAATCAATGAATGATATTGCGCTTTCATCCTGGCGGTTTCGGGAGTCAGATGCACGCCCTCACTTTATGCGCTTTTTTGATGAATTGATTTTGACTTGACACAGAAAATTGCAATCACTTACCAGGATATCAATGGATCAATGCCTTCAAGCCGTCTTGTCAGTTTTCTCTCTTCTTCTCTTTCTTCTCTTTCTCTTTCATACTCAGCAGTGAACGATTCATCTGCTAAAGGGTCAAATTGATGTGGTCCTTCATCATCATCAAATTCATCGCCATTGGAATTAGGCCTATCACTAGCAGCTGCTTGACTTCCACCATTTTCTTCCACTTCCACCGCAGAAAAATCGTCAGATTGATACAATTCATCATCAGAAACACTGGAGATGCTACTATCCGTTGAAGACATTGTTGAAAACAGACGAAATAGTAACAATAAAGTAGTGATTTAGAGAGCTGCCACCAACGTTCAGAACTTGGAAAACACCAGAAAACACTAACTTCTGATGCCGAATCAAACGGGTCCCTACTATGACGTAGAAATTGACTAGTTCCCAGATCCCCAAATGCCCGGTCCTGAATCAACGAGAGTCCAGTTCAAAACCCTGATAACTCAAAAACTATTTATCCGATAAAGGAAATTTTTTCAGATTCGAATTCAGCGTACTCGATTCACTTTATGCAAATCATAAAAAATTTTGGTGCAGAGGCACTTTAAATAATAATCTTGATAGATCGAATAACGTTACCTATGTAGATAGAAGTGCCCCGAATCTTAAACACTTCTCAAACGTCTTTAACTTAGAGGATATCTGGCGTACCCAGAATCCTACTAAAAAAGAATTTACTTATCGTAGCCCCCTAGGATCTTTTAGCAGACTTGATAAATTCTATACTTCCCGCGAATTCCGCGATAAATTTTCTAAATGCCTTATCGAACCCTTTCCCCACTCCGATCATGATAAAATTATTTTAAGAACACATGAAGAGAAAGTTCCAGTTATATAAAAAACTGCGCAACTCCAAACGCAAAGCCGAAACAACAGGGGACCCCAGATTTGTTACCCTCACAAAAACCATATCAGATGAGATAAAACGTATAGAAACCCAAGAAGCTGAAGTCGTGAAAATCCGCGCTAAAGCAAAATGGTCAGAGCAAGGAGAACGAGTCACCAACTACTTCTGTTCGCTTGAAAAGAAACGGCAGGGTGACAGAACTATGAAGGCTATTAGAAATAGCCGAGGTATTATCGTTTCTCGACCCCACGAAATCTTAGATTCTGTTAAGACATTCTATGAAGAGCTCTACACAGCGGAACCTACTGACGATAACTGCCAACAGGAACTTTTAGGTAAACTATCTCGAACCCTTCCGAACGACAAGAAACAAACCTGCGAGGGCAAAGTTACCCTTAAGGAAATATCGTTAGCGCTAAGCCAAATGGTGAACAATAAATCACCGGGCACTGATGGCTTACCATACGAGTTTTATAAAATTTTCTGGAATAAAATCTCCGAAGATTTCTTAGCCATTGTCAATGAATGCTTTGAAAATAAAAGTCTAACCCCCTCGCAGCAAATGGCCTTGATTTCTTGCCTGTTCAAAAAGGGCGAGAGAGAGAAAATTGAAAATTGGCGACCTATAAGCCTGTTGAACTGCGACTATAAAATCATTGCCAAAGTTATTTCTAATCGCCTTTCCTATGTTCTACCTTGCATAGTGGCTGAAGATCAGACCTGTTCCATTCCGGGAAGGACTATTCTCTCTAACTGTCATGTTTTACGCGATTTAATCCAAATAAGTGAGGATGACAACCTCCCTGTGGGCTTACTTGCAATTGATCAAATGAAGGCTTTCGATAGAGTTAACTGGAACTTTCTCTTCAAAACCCTTGAAAAGTTGAACTTCGGTCCGGTTTTTATTAGCTGGGTTAAACTGCTCTACACAGATATTAAAAGCTCTGTTAAAGTTAACAGTTATATTTCGGAAACTTTTTCGCCCTCACGAGGGGTCCGACAGGGTTGTCCTCTTTCTGTCCTTCTCTATGTTATCATTGCTGAGGTCTTTGCAGAAAACATCTGACAAGATCCAAAGATTAAAGGTATTTCTGTCAATAAAACCGAGTTTAAAATTGTGCAATATGCCCATGACACGACTTTAATCCTACAAGGAAATCCCTCAATCCTTGCGTGTCAACAACACCTCTCTGACTTTGAAAAAGCCACAGGTGCAAAAATAAACACTGACAAAAGTGAAGGCCTCTGGCTGGGAAATTTTAAAAATAGAACTGATTCTCCTTTTGGTTTTGACTGGTCGAAGAAATCATTGAAAATACTTGGAATCTTTTTTGGACTTGATAATATTTCTCAGTTAAACTGGAACTGTAAAATCTCGAAATTTCAAAAGACACTCAATCTTTGGAAAAATCGTGATTTGACATTCTGCGTGAAAGCTTTTGTAGCAAATCAACTTGCTTGCTATGTTTTGCTTTATACTGCCACTATCTTCCCCATCCCTCAATGGGCTCTGAAAACCTTGAATGGGAGTCTGTGGGCTTTTCTTTTCAACGGCAAAAAGCTGCCGATCAAACGTATTCAAGCAATATGGAGTCATATCGATGTCAAAATTCAAAACACAAATCCAGAATGAAGTAAGGCAGTTTGATAATCCAAAACTCGATTCGGGAATGCCAAATTGGACTGACAATGTCAGAATGAACGCAAACAAAGCAAATTGTCAGTTCAAAGAACTGATTTCATCAGGCCTGATACTGAAGGCAATTTGACGATGAATCAGAATTTGACCGTATCGCAAATCCCCGAGCGATTAAGACAATCAGGAAAGGCAGAAAGAAAGAACGACAAGTCAGAATGATAGTGCATTGCGCGCTGCCTACCTTTATATTTTTGGCGGGAAACTCAACACGTGATCTTCAAGTCAGAGTAGACCATGCGATGTCATTTGTGATGGAGAAAGAGATGGTCGGCAATAGTCAGAGGGAAGAGCAGACTGCTTTGCAACAGAATGGAATGGATCGTGAGAAGATAGCAACGTGGTTGAGGAATGCAATACAAATTGTAAATTCAGGCTCGATCTGGGGAAGTGGCAGTACTAGTAGTGAACAAAGTCAATCAACAGGCCTTGGCCCACTGCAACCGGGTCTTTCACCTAGTAGGCCCATGTCATCATCGAATACTTCTAGACCCCAAACTACACAACAGGAACAATGCAGGACAATCGTACCTTTCTATGCGCCATTCAGATCTGAAAGTGCACAAACAAATGTTTACAGATGTTTCCCAGCAGCCAGAGGAATTCCAAACCCAAAAGGAAGAAGAAGGAGAACCGCAAGTACAACAAGATTTGCTGCACCCTACTTTGTTCCTCCGACTACTTGGACTCATGAGTTTTTTCTCTTGAGTAAAACATCTGCGTGTTACACACCAGAGAGATCACAGCTTGATTTAATGCAGAAGGCTGGATTGGGTAGGTGTAAGGTTGTATTTGAAGACAAGAGAGGTGATCATTCACATGTAAGGGCAACCTTGGAAAAATACTACCCAAAGCTTGCATCACAGAGTGGTGCATTCCAGCTGCTCAGATGTCTCTCAGGCGGATCTGGGGTACAAAAGTTATCAGTCATTCCAATGGGAGTTGACGGATATCCTGTCTCCTTATTGAAGGAGGTTTGCAAATCCTCCACCATTTATGAAAGGCCCATGCAGACGTGCTTGTCAATGGAGGGTGTTTTGCCAGATCTTCAACAAAAAAATGAAAATCAGAAAAATGCATCAAAAGCCCAGTGTCTGAGTTGTAATTCAGAAGTGGAAGTAAATAAATTCAATGATCACACTGCAAATTTCCCCAAAATGTATGCTGCTATTGATGACTGTGCTCTTCCATCTGAGGTCAAGGAAAGTGTCGATGAAGCATCCAATTCAAATTCAATTTTGCACACATTACAAACCATTTTTCCTGATAAAGAGATCAAGGAGCTTCAACAAGCTGCTTCACAGTCATCTGATATTCATTCTGCAGTTGATGTCATTTTAGGTGCCCAGAGGGGAGATTTACCAACACCACCTGATGAATTCCAACCCACAAGCTCAGCATGCAATGTCGAAATAGCATCCATTTCTTCACTTCAATAGCTATTAGTTCAGTTTGGAGGGGAACACCATTCTACCCAGGAAGTCAAGATTTCTGTTGACATAGATGAAATTTGGCATTGTGGTCTCTTGTTTTACAAAAAATGCTTAGCCAATCCAGGCCGGCTTCACATGGACTTTGAGGTGAATTTTACTGGCCTTACAGGGGAGCAGTCAAGCATGGATGCTGTTGCATTGTATAGTGAATTTTTTGGTGCTCTTTTAAAAGAAGTATCTTCAAGACTGCTTGAAGGGATGGAAAACAACTTGATTCCAAAAATAAGTGGAGGAAATGTCACAAATTTTGTAATCTTGGGAATGCTGATTGGGCATTCCTTGCTTAACAGGGGCCCCTGTTTACCTGTTATGGCACCATGGGTTTATGGTATGATAAGTGGAAAGATGGCATTTGATGATGTAGCAACCAAAATAACTAAGGCAATGATTCCTTTAAAATCAGCATCCTGTACAGCAATAGAAGTGATATACTTACTGGATAAATGCACAGACAATACAGGTCATTCTAGACACACCTAAATACATGCAAATTATTAATTCCTCACAATGGGATCCAACAGAAGTTATAAATATGGAGTCAAAAGGAAGGGTTATCACTGAAATTGTTTATGATGAGCTTGTTTTGAAGAGAAAGGAACAAATTACTGCAATTAGAGAAGGTTTGACTCATGTTGGATTTTTTGAAACATATTGAAGCATTTCCAGAGTTGTGCACACCAGTTCTTGTAGGAGGATCAGTGCCAGTCACATCAGCAAATTTCTTGAATTGGCTTGGTCCTATAAAAACAGAGGATAGAACACAAGAACAGGTAAAATCCTGGCTTTTGGAGTTCATTGAAGAGTCAACAGAGGAGATCCTTTCAAAGCTTCTGTGCTTTTTAACAGCATTTCAGTCAATTCCACCATGGGGTATGAGCAAGAAAATAGCTGTTCAGTTTCTGGAAGATGATGATGAAAACTTTTTCCAGAGGCTATGGTGTGCTTTCACATTATTTATCTGCCAACAGTGCATACATCAAAACTGGCTTTCTGTAAGTATTTATCACAAGCTTTAGAATATGAGTCACTTGGCTTCAGTGGCAGTTCGTAAGGTGAAACATTGACACTGCTTAAGTAAAAAAGTCATAGGTTTAACTCAATTTAGCCATTGTTAGTTAAAATTATGTTATTAATTTACATTATTTAGTTGTTTGCTGCAATGTGATGTGATCAAAGTAGAAAGCGAAAGTTTTGTAGGGGCCAATCAGAGCACTTTTTTACATCTCTCATATTTACCAATCAGAAACTTTTATTTTCGACCAACCCTCTTATGGCTGACTCTTCCTTCCCTTAGCTGTGAGGAAAAACCACCCATTGAATTGGTAAAATGCAATGATAGTTTTTTCTAAATTCATTGAACAATCAAATTTTTAAAAAGTTATGAATTAAAGCTGGAGTATATTTTTACCTTGAAGCAAAATTCAGCAGGTGATTTTTCACCACAGGTAAGGAAGGAAGAGGCAGTCATGAGAAGGCCAGTCGATTAAGGCTTCTGATTGGTCAATATGAGAAGTGTAAACAAATGCTCTGATTGGCCCTTACAAAACTTTCCCCTGCTGATCAAAGTATAGCTATAGAAAAAGGGGCAGTATAGAATAGTATAGAAGAGCCCATGAAAATTTTTTGGTTTAAAAACATTACACTGTGCCTCTATTTTTGGAAAGAAATGTGAAAGAATGCAGAGGGCATTAATTTTTTAGATTTCAAATGCATTACTAGTTAGTAAGAAATTGTCTTGCAAAATGCTTTTCTTCCTTTAAACCAAATGGATTCCATGCATTTATATTTAAAATTGTTGTGTTTAAATGATGTTCTGTTATGTTTCTTAACAACATTGATTGTTGAAAAAGTTCTTTCCTTTAAAGTTGCTCTGCAATGATATATTTGATCTAATATTTGAAGGGCTCTTAAGAATATGTCGCAGCCAAAATTTTCACTTGGACTCAGAGGGTCAATGTTTCTGACCAGAAATTGTTTCTCTGCCTCAGTAAGATCAATTTGAATCTCTGGAGTTTGTACGCCTTCATTTCCTTTACAACCAGAATACCTTCTGGAAGGCATAGGATCATTCCAGTCTATACCAAAGTCAGGAAAAATATCATTGCTGCCTGTATTGTAGAGTGCTGAACCATGTATCCATTTCTGTATTGGGGTCATATTACCCTCTGTTCGCAGGGGATGCTGATTCCAACCTTCAGTAAACAACTTGAGGTGTCTGTTTATTCTTGGAAGAAATATGAATGACAAAGCATAAACATGGAGTGAATCATTTATGTCAAGAAGTCCACTATCCAAAAGATAGTAGAATGCTTCATAGTACACTGATGTACACCCATGAAATACATCAACCCAAAGACGCTCAATTCTCTGGTTGTGGCAGCTTTTTCTCACGATAAAGCTTCCACGATCTGGGCCTCGCAATGGGTGATTCAGCATCCACCATGCAATGTCGTAATTTTCAGTTCCCTGGTCAGCTCGCACCCGCAAAGGCAAGCCATATTTCTCAACAGCTTCTAAAAAGAGTCAAAACTGTGGCTGCCTCATTATTGCAACTACAATGCAGATACATAATTCTGCGTGAATAGCCCTCAATGCCACTATGTATGACGAATCCAAAATTTACCACTTTATGATTGCCATCAATATGCCACAGTGAGAGAGGGCCGGGAACGCTATACTGCCTTCGATGTGTTACATGCAAATTCAGAGAGCTTAAGAACATTCCGTTAGGATCTACACGCCACATTGAATTTCTTAATCTTTGCCATGTAACACTGATGTTCTTTGACTGTAGCAATCCTTTCATACGCCTTATGTCAAAATATGGGAAATCTTTTATGGCCAAATCAACTTCTTTATCCAGTTCTTCATCTGTAAAACAAGCCTTTTCAGATTTTGTGGATAAACCATACGCTCTTAGTCGCTGAAAAATTGTGCTTTTGCTAACGCCAAGCATATCTGAAATGTGCTGTGCGTTGAAGCCATTTTCAACATAAAACTCTAAAATGTCACATCCAATCTCAAAAGATAGTTGACCAGGCTCCCCAGATACAAAGAGTAGCCTGTCAGATTTTTCATGTGTACAAAGAAGATTCTCTAGAATTTCATGAACTTCCAGTAATAACTGCTGTAGAGTAGTAACAAATTCTTTAGGCTCATCAGTCACAAACTCCATTTGCATCACAGTGGACAAGGTATGATCTAAACGATAGGAAACGTAGTCTAAACTCTTCCCTTCCTCAAAGTTTCTTAAACACTCTATGAGGGCATGTCTTATACTCTTGCTAAAACGTTGCAACAGCTCGCCATTAGATTCCCAACTACTGAAAACTGCTGCCGCCATGATTTGGGAAAGAGATGTGTTGAATTTCCCGCCAAAAATATAAAGGCACGCAGTGTGCAATGCATTATTATTCTGACTTGTCGTTCTTTCTTTACGGTGGCCCACAGGTGCCACGGGATTAACAAAAGACTCACTGAGTTAAGAAAAGACTCACGACAATGAACCTAACAAAAGACTCAAAAGACTCACAGGCGTTAACAAAACACTCACGGCAAAAGCAAAACACTCACGGCAAAAGCAAAAGACTCACGGCATTAACAAAAGACTTGCAGCATTAGCAAAAGACTCACGGCATCAACAAAACACTCACGGCATTAACAAAAGACTTCCGGTGAAAGCAAAAACAACTGCAACAACATTAGAACATAAATAGTCTCGTGCTCCGTGGTCGTGGTCTGGCAGGCCTACCTATTCTCAACCATTTTTCTTCACAAGATGTTCTGCAGCCATTGCGGTGCAATTTGCACTGAAGAAAGCAAATTTTGCAGCAAATGCGGAAAGGGTAAGTATTTTAGTTTTACTGTTTAAGAAATAAATTTTGAAAGTCAAAAAGTATGAAATAATGTGAAATAGTATGGAATGGAATCGAAACTGGTGCTAGTGTTAAAATTTTGAAAGTGAACATGTGTTCCTGTGACAAAAACTTCACAAAATATTAATTTCTATTCTGTGCAAACTGTGACTGGTACTTGGTACTGAATGATTACTGGGTGGAGAAGATATTATTTTTTTGTTTGCAAATTTTTCCATTTTTTATTTTAGTGATAGTTGGAAATTCCTCATCAACTGGAACTTCCCCATCAACATCCTGTGCAGGAATTGGAGGACCTTTAATATCAACACCTCAATCAAGTGCTGCAGCAACAGCAAACCCATTCAAGCTATCAACACCGGTATGCTCATTTGAAACTTACAGAGCAAACAAGGGCACAGAGTGGAGGAAACGTGTAACAAAGTCAGATGACAAGAAAAAGTCAGAACCATCTGCAGTTGTTATCAATATTGGTTTGATTAAATGGTCTGCAAAGGATGAAAAATTTAAATCCAGGCGAGGAAAGCGTTTGGCACTGCAGTGAAAACAGATGATACATATATGGTCATAAAGCAACAAGCAGAAGCAAAGTGGAAAAACTACCACAGTGATTGTTATTATGATGACAAGGAATATGTCCTTACATATGCAGATGGGAAATCTGCTCAGTTTATGCCAGGGCCTGCAGAGTTTTTAACCTATCTAAATATCGTGAAGATATTGGAACTGATTTCAAAAGATTCACATTTTACCTATGTACTCTAGATGACCACATTGCATCACAATACACAGGTGAAGAATACTGTGAGCCAGTGAGTAAATCTGTGAAATTGGATGAAACACCTACTTTGCCATGTGATGCAGATAAAGAATCTTTGGATATAGATTCATTCTTTAACTCTGACATATATTATGGAATTGCAACAGAGACGGAATTGCCAAATACATCAACCATTCAACATGTAGTTAATTCTGGAAGTGGCATTGAAGATACATGTGCACTAACGGTTTCAAAAAAGCAAGTGCCACAAGTAACTCATACAAGTGAAATGTCATACAAGAGCAAGTTAGCTACACTCAGGGCTGCTTTGGAGGATAATGAAGAAGATTTTGTATTATTATCTGTGAGGAGGAGAAAAATTTGGCAAGATACTTGTCAAAAATTGGGACGTCTTTTTGGAAATTGTGTGAAACGTATTGTTGTGAGCTTTATTAGGGAAGAAGCTGCAGATGGTGGAGATCCCCTGAGAGAGTTTTTCTCTGTAATATTTGATGAGGCCAAAAAATGTGTCATGTGCACAGGAAATGGGACAACCTTTACTTTGCTACATGACATTGAAAAGGTGAGAAGAGGGGAATATCATTTGTTTGGACAATTGATAGCTGCTGCACTGCTGCAAAGCTGTTCTGGCCCCAGATATTTCATGCCTTGTTTATTGGCAAATCTTTTGAACAGCACTGTAGTACCTGCTTCTTTAGATGAAATTCCTGACAATGATGTCCAGGAAAAACTGAAAAGTATTATGGAAAGTAAGAGCGAAGAAGATTTTCAGAGGAATATGGAATTATTTCCTAACAGATTCAACTTTGGTGTTACCCGCATGAAAGTTAAGTTTGAAGAGAGAGCTGACTTTGTACGTGATATTGCTCAGCACCTCTGTGTTTCAGTCTGCTATGAGGAAATTGCAGAGGTATGGAAGGGCCTTGGAATACTGGGACTTTGTCAAATACTAGAAAACCATTATGGAGAGTGTAAAGAAGAATTCTTCTTACCAAAGTCTCAAGAAGCCAGTGATATAATGTCCTTGTTCAGGGAAATAAAATACACAACAGTTTCTGATGAAGATCATGTTTCAAAAGAAAGACGCAACATAGAGGAAGACATCATTTACAACATGACAAATTTCATGGAATCGCTGGAGATATATGGAGCTATGTCAATGCCAAGAATAGTTCTGGGTGAAGATGGCAAAGAAAATGAAGTCATTTCTCAAATCACAGTTGAAGAGGTATCAAGATTTTTGACTGGTTCCAAATTCATCACAGCAGGGATGAGAAATCAAGGACGTATTGAATTTGATCATGATGGAAAATATAGATCGGTAGTTGTTCATACTTGCAGTTTTGAGATAATTATTCCAGCTTCTTTCAGATATAGCGAATCACCAGAACAATTTATCACAAGCTTTACGGAAGACATGACAAGCGAACCAGGTTTCGGGATTATTTGATCTCCTACATTCATTTTTGTCAAGAAAGTAGAGATATTATTGCAAATTTTCTTTTACCGTCTTCAGTTAAATTGAGATACTTTTAATCGATAAATGGACAAGTTTGTTTTGTTACTGTTTTGTTATGCCATTCCTTAATTATATGGATTGAAACCTAAATCTGCAACTTTTATTATTACACTGTAAAGGGAGAGTGCTTCTTGCCAAGTGCTTGCAAAATTTTGTTGAATTGATATGTATTCAAAGTATTCTTGATATTCATTCGATTTCTGCTCCACAACTATATTTTCGGCTATGTAATTTTGTTTCCTTCCTGGGACATCATGCAGTAGATTTTCTTCGCCTCTATAGCGTTCTGGAAGAAAATATAGTGAGTCCGGCTTACCAGCAACATTACTGTACCATGATTTCCGTATTGTTTGCGTGCAAGTTCCAGTGTTCTTTAATGGAAAACGTATATAACAAGCTTTATTTTCAGTAAAAATCTTCAAAAGCATTGTTTACACTGCGATATGCATGACTCAATCCAAAAATTTAAGAAAATTGCTAATTAGGCTAATTAGCAACATTAATTAAATTGATCACGTGACAAGTGACAAAATTTGCCAACAATACCAAAAACATTCAAATGATATATCAAATGATAGCTCTCGCCAAGAGAAGTCCAACCATATATATTTCTTTTATATGTGATAATTATTGACAGAGATATAGCCAATTGAAGGGTAATTTGCATTACCTGCTCCCAAATATGGACATTTGCTGGTCACGTGACTAAGTCCGCAACACCATAACCCATACTACAAGGTTCCTTGATAAATTCTACGAAAAGTCAGACCCTTACCAAGGCTACTAAGGAGTTCTTGCAGATGATACACGAGCAAAAGTAGGAGGGGGGGCGAAAAACGCCCCCCCCCCATACTTAATAGGGTTAAACTTATCTAAGTCAAACTGGATTACTGAATGGAAGCTGTACCATAAACACTCTTTGTGCAGTTCCAATGACATGTCAATTACCTTTCTATGTTCCAAATCTGAGAAAAAAATTATCCACCAAATTGTATAGTTCTTAGAGAAGTATGACCACCATCCCTCTATCCTTTGGTTTCGGGGGGATGGAACATATCGATGGGCATCGTTATTCGCACAGAAAAAGCATTGACTTGCTGCTGCAATGCCATTTTCAGTACCCAGGTCGGTTATCAATTCTACAGGGCAGCCTCCCATTTCTTTGACGGCTGTTAGGTACATAGAGGCAATGTTATCAGGAGAATTATTCAAATGGGTGATGTTTAACCAAAGCATCCTTCTGCTAAATCCATCAATTCCTCAGTGAATAGGGAAGCCCCATGGCTTCAATTTGTCGTGGCCGTCAATGTGCCAAGCAAAATTTGGACCGCTGTTAGTGTATATCCTCCAATGAAGTTTATGTTTTTTTCGGACAGCAACACCATCTGGATCAATCTCTTTAACCATAGCTTGCACCACCGCACGAGGTATTACTATTCCCTCCATCCTTAAAGAATGCCATACAGATCTGTAGCCACTGCATGATCCAGGACCATTTATGATTTCCCGTATTCTTTTTTCAGCATTTTCAAATGTTGAAATGTTTCGGTCATCCAATTTATCCAAATGACGATGTAGGCCATAAGCTGATAGTCTACGTTTAAGTGTCCTAATACTTATTTTATAGCCATGATGCTTTTCTAGAAACAGTAAAATGTCTTCATAAGTATGAACAGCATTAAAGTAGTAGCTAATAACTTCCTTCTCGTCAAACGAATTGCCATCATCTTCATCAGTTTGGTTTTCTGAAGACAAGAGTTCCATATTGTTTGTTCTGACCTGGATATGCAAGTTTAGACAAAGAATGTTAAAAAATCGAAATCACACTGTTTCAAGTTGGCTTTTGTTATTACCGTGAGTCTTGTTAATGCCTTGAGTGTTTTGCTTTTGCCATGAGTCTTTTGATAATGCCGTGAGTCTTTTGTTAATGCCGTGAGTGTTTTGCTAACGCCGTGAGTCTTTTGTTAATGCCGTGAGTCTTTTGTTAATGCTGTGAGTGTTTTGTTAATGCCGTGAGTCTTTTGTTAATGCCGTGAGTCTTTTGTTAATGCCGTGGCACTTGTGCGCCACCGTAAATCCAAATCCTCTCGAAATTTTCAATGAACCTTTATTTGACAACACTCTTTTGCTAAGGACAAACTTCTATCCGTACAGTCATGGATCGATGACACATTTGTATACGAATACTTGTCTGCCACCATATTCTTGGTGGCCAACCCGCCTAATAAGATCCAGGATATTCTAAGTCTATCTTCGTTTCTCTTTATGTTTAGTTTTCATTCAATGCAAAGGTTCTTCGTTTCCACGGATCACACGCTGCAGGATCCTGCAGTTGGCGATAGGGGATTGGGCTGAAACTTTGTAGGATACTTGATCCATAGACACCATCCACTTCTTTCTAGCGATTTATCCATCATCAGGGATCTCTTGTCTTACATTTGATGATTCGGTTTTCTTAGTGGCAGCAAAGTTTGGAGTTGACACCATTTATTTATGGTAACGGTATGAAGGATGAACACTGAGCCATCATCTTCTGAGTGCGAAGGTCCCGAGTTTTCTGACATTACTGACAATTTGCTTCGATTACCATTTCATTGACATCCAAACATACAACGGAAATACATTTTATTACATATTGGAATATTTTTATGTAGGGACACATTAAGGTATTACCTTGCATTCTCTTCTGTTTTGTTTTTCTCTTTCATTTGTTGTTTTTTTTTTATTAATATTATTATTGTTATTATTATTTTCACTTGGAATTTCCCGAACCAGTGCTTATTAGGTGCTTATTAGCACCCTGAAATAAGGGGGGGAAAATCATTAGGAGAAAAATTAGTGGATGAGCTTGGAATGACTGGCGCTGAGGTCCGTGAGTCCTACAGTATTTGTTAAGGATTCGATTTTTAATTCGTTTTTTTTGTGTTCTCTTTTCTTTTCTTGTTTTTATCATTTTTTATTTCACTAGGTATTTCCTGACTCTGTGCTAAATTTGCACCCTGAAAGAAAGAGAAAAAGAATTAGGAGACACGCAAGTTGAGGACCAGTTGCCAGAGTCGAAATCAAAAAGAAGAAATCAAAACTCTATAAACAATTACGTAATGCGACCAAAAAGCAGAACAGACAGACATATAATCATTCAAAGATTTAATGGACCGTATCACAAAAGAAATAAAATGCCTTGAAACAAACAAAGCATTCAAATTAAAAGTCAAAGCGAAAGCACATTGGACAGAAGAGGGTGAAAGGGTCACCAAATATTTTTGCAACTTAGAGAAAAAACGCCAAGCCGCTCCAGTTATGAAATCTGTTAAGACCAAAACAGGAACAATAGTACACAATCCAAAGATATGCTTGAAACTGTCAAAAAATTTTACTCTGACTTGTTTGCAAACGAATCAACAGATACTACTAAGCAAGACGAACTCCTTTCAAAAGTAGAAAACAAACTTTCCGAAATTGACAATGACTCTTGTAAGCGCCAACTAACAAAAGATGAATTATACACAGCACTTTCTAAGATGAAAATAATAAAACACCACGCCTGGATGGTATTGCAGTAGAGTTTTATAAAACCTTCTGGAATATCATTGGGGAGCATTTTACAAGGGTTGCTAACACCTGCTTTCAATTACAACAACTTTCCCACTCTCAACGCGTAAGCTTAATGTTAACACTTTACAAGAATGGTGATAAAAGTGATCTAGGTAATTTGAGACCAATGTTAACCACAAGATAATTGCAAAAACTCTTGCCAATCGTTTACGAGATGTATGATCAACCATTGTGTCCGAAGATGAAACATGCACTGTCCCAAATAGATCAATTTTGTCAAACGACCATATATTAAGAGATCTTATTTACTATGCTGAAAATGAAAATCTCCCAGCAGCCCTTCTTTCTTTAGATCAAATGAAAGCCTTTTACTGTGTAAACTGGAATTTCCTTTGAACGTGTAAACTGTAATTTCCTTTTCAAAACCCTAGAAAGCTTTGGTTTTGGGCCACAATTCATTTCATAAGTTAAAACATTGTATCACAATATTAGTATTTGTGTTAAAGTAAATTGATACATCTCTGCCCAATTCACCCTTTGTAGGGGAGTGAGGCAGGGATGTCCCCTATGTCCCTCATTATATGTCCTGGTTTCTGAAGTTTTTGCAATCTCTATCAGAAAAAACCAAGACATTACTGGTATTAATATAAAAAATGTAGAATTTAAAGTTACCCAGTATGCTGATGACACAACAATAATCCTGCAAGGTGAACAGTCCATAAAATCTACTTTTGATTGTGTCCAAGATTTTGAAATGGCGTCGGGAGATAAAATAAACAAAGGAAAACGTAATGGAATTTGGCTTGCTAGATACAAAAACAGATCAGATAATCCATATAATTTAAAATGGGGCAGAGAAGCATTAAAAATCCTTGGTGTATTTCATGGCCCTGTTTTGAAAGAAAAAGAATATTGGGACCCACGTGTAAACAAATTCATAAAAACTTTAGACCTTTGGACTTCAGAGGTTCTAGATTTCTTAAAATGTTTTTTTTTTAACGTGGTTTCATTTTGGGTAATCAATTTTCATTAACTAAGCCAATAGCAATGGGTATTTTACCATTTCCCAATCAGCAACTGAGCTTCAGAATTTCTATAAATGATCAGTTCTTTATTTATTGATGTATCTTCTTTGTTTGGCAGAATGAGAGTGCTTGGAATAGAAACCATTCAATCTTCTTCATATTATGTTTATGTTTATTTTTCAACCCCAGATGGCAAATCATCAGCTTCATTTTGTTTCACTGTATTGTTAATTTTTTGCAACCATTGATGGATTTTTTCCCAGTCAGATTTTCGATTTTTCAACATTGTTTCAAAACCTTTGTGTTGTCGACCAGGAATGTTGTTGAAAAGTTGTTCTCCATGGAGTTCTATGACCATGTTTGATACATCTTCTTCAAAGAATATTTTTTTTTGCCTCCCTATTCCACTAAGTTTAATTGTTCGGATGTCTATATTGGACTCTATTTCTTTGCATAATTTTAAAGATTGACCAACTCTTTGAATTGCTTGTTTTGTCAGATTACCATATTTATGTTTCAAAGCAGGCTTGACTTCTCCATTATAAAGTTCTATTGCATAATCTAATGGGATATTTTTCCCTTTCCTCCATGTAACATGACTGTTCTGTTATGCAGCAGCTGAGCTGCTTTCCTTTCGCTCAGCAAAAACTCCACTTGGGCAATAAAATTAAAGGCAAGGCCTGCATATGTTGTATGACCACTTGAAAGGAAGGAAATTAGATCATATTTCCACATGTTGTATATTCTAGAGCCATTTCCCTAATTGCTTGCATCTTTTCGTGCCATATCAAGAAATCCTTCTCTTAATAACAGTGTTGAATAGTTATATTTAAAATCTTCATTTTCTGGAATAATGCTTTCATCACTTGTTTCCTCAGTTTCACACATATCATCCATCATTACTTCCACTTCAAATGCACAACTGTTTCTATGATGTTGCAGAACAGTTCTGCTTTTGAATGATTTGGAACATCTTGGGAATCCACATTTAATGCTTCTGCTATTTTTAGTTTTTTCTGGATGTTTGCTGTTATTTCTTCGTTCATAGCACTCTTCTGGTATATCTCGTTGCGGGAACACAAACATTTTTATGATTTCCATCACAAGGAAATTTAGATGCTTTATTTTATCCTCATCAGATTTGTCTTCAATCTGTGAAGGGTTTTCGTCTTTGTTTTCAAAACCCAATATATTCGTTGAAGCAAGTACAGTATATCCATAGGTGACAAAATTGAGAAATTCTCTACAGGAATGTACCGACTCCTTGACCTCTACGCACAGTTCTCTGATCGAATCTTTCCTTTAACTGGTATAGTGTGCCCTTTTCAGCAACTGAGGATCCCTTATTTACATAATTGAATAACGTCTGCAATAAATTAAATAGATCAACTAAAAAATGTGAGAAATTGAATGTGTAAGATTGACACCTGATTTTCATTAAATTGAAATTCAAAAGTGATGATCGATGATCGCTGATCTCCTACGATCGCCTTCGTGCTTTTGTTTATGAAAATCAAAATGAAGATTTACAATAAAAAAGAGTTTGATTGTCGCACCGATGAGCATGATATAAACTCGTCAGGAAGAATCTGTATCGCGGTTGCAGTACCGTTGAGAGGGGGGCATAGGGGGGAAAAAGGTCCGGAGCCCGGGTCCCGAAGGGGGCCCATAAAAATTATGGTCCATAAAATTTTGTTATTGCCCTAAAATTTTATTTAAGCAAATTTTTATGATCTTCTAAATGAAGGAACCTGAAAAAACATGATCGTTTCCGGGCGGCAAAGTTCTTGTCTTGTTTTATTTCTGTCAAGTGTCAGTAGATTTCATTTTAAATTTCTGTTGAACCCCTTCAGGGTTGCTGACTTTTAGAAACGTCGCATACTATGATCACAGGGAGTCAAGTCAAGGGCCCCAATAAAAACTTGTTAAAAGCATCGTGACCTGGCTTTCCTTTTTTTACTACCTCATAAAAGTGACAGTTTTTAATCTTTTTATTGTTCACTGGCATTACCTACTTAATATACGACTCATATATAACAATAAAAACTCGTTAAAAGTTGTTAAATATCTGGGAACAACATCAAACTATTGTCAGAAATTTAAGTATGCACAAGAAAGCATAAGTTCATTCCACCGACAGATATATCTATCTTTCAGCGTTTTACTTTCATGAGAGAGGTTTTGAGAATTTTGAAACTAGTTTATGAGAGAAACGTGAGACAGCGAATCACATGATGTCTTCATACAAGCACAAATCTGGTGCGCAGAAAAGAAGTGAAAAAGAAAAAAGAGACCAAGAAGCGAAAAAGGGTTCTCGCACATTATTTCAAGTTGGAGTTCTAAAGGCAACCGAAGAAGATAGACAAGACGAACGCACCGAAGATTCCCACGAGAGCTATCAACTCAACCCTGAAGTGGAAGCACTTGAGGCTAGAAATAATTCCGATGGTGAAGTCAACGTGGAAGAAAATGTCGTCATTGGTGATGCAACGAATCTTTCACCCTTTGACATTGGAACTTTATGTGGCTCCCCAACGACCAAGCAGCTTGAGAATATAATACGATCTGGTCCAGCTCCTTTTCCAAAGCAGTTTCCGAGAGATGCAGATGGCCAACATTTCCCGCTTTCTGTTCTGCAATGCAAGCACGAGAATGGGGAAATAAGTGAAAGGAAATGGCTGGCTTTTAGTCCTTCCAGAGAAGCCCTCTATTGTATTCCATGCAGATTGTTTTCCCATTCAATCAAGAAACATTCGCAATCAGCATTAGCTACAGCCAGTGGCTGGGACAAAAGCACAAAGTGGAAGAAGTTATGGACGAGAGTGCCAACCCACGAAAAAAGCACATCACACAGAGCCTGCTACCTCTCTTGGCGTGAGCTTCAAACACGCTTGCAAATGAACGCTGGTGTAGACGTGATGGTCGAAGATAGAATGGTATCAGAGATAGAGCAGTGGAAGAAACTACTCAGCAGGATGATTGATGTGACCATCTTTCTTGGAGAGAGGGGTCTTGCATTTCGTGGCTCATCGCTTCGAATAGGAGATGTTCACAATGGAAATTTCCTAGGACTCTTGGAACTGTTGGCTCATTATGATCCACTTCTTCAAGAGCACATTGCAAAAGTGAAGACCTCCCAGCAAAAGGTGAGCGGCTTCAAGCACACTACCTTTCCCCACAGTCACAAAATGAATTCATCAATGTGTGTGCTGCAAGAGTCAGAAATTGCATTTTGAAAGAACGGGAAAATGCAAAATATTTTTCGATCATAGTGGATGGAACTCCAGATTCAAGCCACACAGAACAAACAACGTTCATTCTCCGATACATGAAAAGAGATGGTGACGCCTTTTCCGTACAAGAGCGATTTCTGGTGTTTGTTGATTGCTGTGACAAAACTGGAGTGCAAATTGCATCATTGATTTTAAAGACACTCCAAAAGTATGACATTCCAGTTGCTGATTGTCGGGGACAAGGGTATGATAATGCAGCCAATATGTCTGGAAAGTATAATGGTGTTCAAACTCACATCAGGTCTATCAATCCATTGATCCTTTATTCTCCTTGTGCTTGTCATTCCCTGAATCTTTGTGGAGCAGACTCTGCACAGTCTTGCACGGAAGCTGTAACCTTTTTCGGGATGGTGAAAACCGTCTACAATCTCTTCTCCTGCAGCCCTCAGCGATGGAAGATTTTGCAAAACAGCATCGGCTCATCATTGCATGGTTTGTCTGGAACAAGATGGACAGATTGTGTTGCAAGTGTGCGCCCTTTTGCTGCTCACCTTCCAGGTATCAAAGCTGCACTTCAGCAACTCCTTACTTTAAATCTGACACCAAAGACAACAACAGATGTCAACGGTGCCATCAAATATGTATCCTCGTTTGTATGCATTTTGATGTCAGCAATCTGGCTTAAGATTCTTGTTGCTATTGATCAAAGGAATCAAGTAATTCAAGCAAGGAAAGCTACCATCGATGTTGAAGTTGCCAATCTCTGCAGTCTTGTGGCTGATCTGAAAGAGCTCCGTGACAAGTGGCCTCAAATTGTCCAGGAGAGCGTTCTTGTTGCAACTGCAATGAATATTTCTGCAGAATTTCCGATGAAGCGCAAAAGTAAGCGACAATTACTTGATGAAACCGAAGAAAGCCAGTCAAACATCAATAAAAATGCTTTCAAACGAGAAGTGTTTTATGTTGTTCTAGATTCCATGGTTGCAGGAATAACCACACGCTACGAGGCTGCAAACCACATAAATGATCTGTTTTCTTTCCTTTGGCAATATCTGGAGCGTACGGGTGAGATGATTCATGATGCATGCATTCAATTCGGCAAAACCTATGCAAATGATATCAGCTCTGAAGTGCTTGAAGAGGTAATTTTGCACCTGAAAACCTTTCATGTCGCTAATTTTGGGGAGAAAGCATTGGACCCACATACTCTGCTCAATGAGATTACAAAATTCCAACTTGTGGAGATATTCTACAATGTTTGCACTGCCATCAGAATCTTCTGTACCTTGCCTGTGACAGTTGCATCTGGAGAGCGTTCCTTCAGTAACCTCAAACGGATCAAAAACTTCCAGCGAAGCACAATGACTCAGGACAGGCTGACGGACCTCGCAGTATTGAGCATCGAGAGCAAAATTGCCAGAGCTATTGACTTTAATGACATTATTAACGATTTTGCAAACATGAAAGCGGGAAAAGTGTTATTTTGAGAGTTTGAAACTTTGTTCCTAATATTTTATTTTTATTTTACTAACACAAAACGATGCTAATTACTCACCAATACTGTCTTTTCAATAACCTTGCGTGAAATACTCAAATTAATTTTCATGATATATATTTTAAAAGGGCGTTTCCCTCATTTTCCGAGAGTTTAGAGGGTGTGGTCACAAAAAAATTTCTTGAGGGCATTGCCCCCAAACCCCTTTTAGGGCCCGTCCCTCCGGATAACTCCAGGGCCCGAGCTGGCTCTCGACGGCCCTCTAGCTGATGAAAGTCTTGTTTTTTAAAAAATAGCCATAATGTTGGATGAGCTATGTTCAGGATAAAGTTCCTTTTGTCGTCTGGTACATGTTCCACGTTGACTCTGTCTCTGATAGCTATTCCATGAGCCATGTCATATCTCCGGTTCTTGCTGTTCGCAGTTTTATGCCTTACATGGCGTTGAAGATTAAGATTATGAAAACAAATCTCAAAGCCAGGCTCCAAAGCTTTCTTTCTTTTTTCAACAGTCTAGAAAGAATTCGAAAAACTTATTATACCAAACAAACAGCATAATCATGACATGATTTTGCCCCGAGCCCTGAAACATTGGTATTTTGTCTACCACGTTGATAAAACTCTTGCTTCATGAACGTACAGAAAGATTTCTTCTGTTTTAGGGGGTGTGACTTCAGACCTAGTTATCCCCATCTTGGTGACCTTCGCTCTTTCCTTCATAGCAATGTGCGCTATATTGTGCTGACGCAACTGCAACTGAATGTATTAAACCAATTTTGTGACAGTTTACATCTCAAATCTCCTGTGGTTATCTTTAAAACCTGGAATCTGGAATCTGGAAACTGGAATCTAGAAAACATGAAATCTTTAAAACATGGAATCTAGAAAACATGGAATCTTTAAAACATGGAATCTAGAAAACATGGAATCTTTAAAACATGGAATCTAGAAAAAATGTAATCTTTAAAACATGGAATCTAGAAAACATGGAATCTTTAAAACATGGAATCTAGAAAACACGGAATCTTTAAAACATGGAATCTAGAAAACATGGAATCTTAAAACATGGAATCTAGAAAACATGGAATCTAGAAAACATGGAATCTTTAAAACATGGAATCTAGAAAACATGGAATCTTTAAAACATGGATTCTAGAAAACATGGAATCTTTAAAACATGAAATCTAGAAAACATGGAATCTTTAAAACATGGAATCTAGAAAACATGGAATCTTTAAAACATGGAATCTAGAAAACATGGAATCTTTAACACATGGAATCTTGAAAACATGGAATCTTTAAAACAATTTTTTTATTCAACACAGCAATTAAAAGAGAACTGAACAATCAAGAACGGTTATATAACTTTAATTTGAATTTAATTTTTCTTGGCAACTAAGAACTATGTGAAGCCATTTCAATTCAAAATTTTAGAAAAAGTACACGTGATGAACATTGTATACTCCTTAACAACTAGCAAAACATCTGTAAACTGACACCACCATTTCTGTGACACAAGGGAAGTCGGAGAAAAGGCTTCTCTGTGCACAAATATTCAGAATGCCTCGTGGTGGTGTCACTTGGTAAATTGGAAGGTATCATGTCAGGTTTCTTTCGATTTAAGCTGCCATCTTCAAGAAAAAAGAGAACAAGAAAGATCCTTTTTGCAGTTTGCCAAGATTCGATTGGAATGACTTGTCTAATTTTAAACAAATGGGTCATGGCAGTTTTGGAATGGTTGACTTTGCTATTTACAAGCCAAAGGAGGCTTCACCAAAAGATGTAGTTCTGAAACAAGCTCAAGATTTCTCAGATTATGAAGAAGAATTTGCTAAAGAGGCTAAGTTGTTGGACAGTGTGAAGGGTAACATTAATGTTGTCGAATTTTTGGGAGTTTGTGAAACCCCAAGCTTCGCGCTGATGCAGGAGTACATTTCATTTTGCTTTGCCCCATTCGAAGAGAACAATGTAGTGAGCTCCTTAGATTCCTTTTTTGCGTATGTTATCTCTACATTTACGTTTTAGGGATTTACCGGAGAAACGCCCGCCTTTGCAACGATGGATAATCTGAAGGCCGCTGACATGTGGGCTCTTGGTATGGTTATGTTTGCGATTTCCAACCCAGCCTCTAAATACCCGTATCATGAAGAAGTTGAGCGCGAGTATCAAATAAATCCATTGAAATCTTCCAAAGAAGCTTTAATTGATCTGATAAGGAATGAAAAATATCCAGTGTTTTCACCTAGTTATGAGACCATGCAGGCATTTTATTGGGATGTTCCTTTAGCAATTTACGACATGAGTGTAACCTTTCATTCTGAGTCGAGAATTCGAAAAATAGAGCCGGTGATGAAATTCTGTAAAGATGCAAGAGTTGAAGTCAAATGTTTAGTGAAAAACATGCCAAACAGTCAAAACAGTGCTGCAGAAGATGCTAACTGGCGGGTGGCTGAAAGGATGAATGCTTCTTCTTCAAGAGTTGAATTGTCTGCAAATGCTGCGAATGTGATTCAAAACGATGGAACGAATTGTTGTGTGTTTTTATGCTTAAAAATTTGTGACCATCTAATCGAAAACAGAGTTGACGGATTGAATGCTGTTTCACTGTTGGAAGATATATGCAAAGTTGCATCAGATACAATCAGTACGTATCTATAGAAATAAACTTACATCGTAACAAACTTACTCAATATCAACTTGTCCCAGCGTATCCTTTGATGCATGAACAAAATCATTTACAGTTGTATGAATTTCCGGAAGACCTGCCGTATGCAGATGGCTTCCTTTCTAGAACGGGTTGCAGAAACCTCGTGCAGAAGCTTGTCAACTTGCCTCTGAAAATGATACTTTTTTCTCAATATACACGTCTGAACCATATACAATCATTATCTGATCAATTCAAAGAAAGTTATTTGTCGAAACACTGTGGTGGTAATCTCAATGGTCAAGTACGTGTGTATGAATCGAGTTGTGGTCGTGTCTGCAATCCCGTTTGCCAGTGAATATGGAGAAGACTGGTGACAAGCGGCGTAAATGGGGACGTTGGTCAGTCGCTGGCTGTCGTGAAACCTGAAACCACTCAACAATCTGACAATAATGATAGGGCAGAGATGAATAACAGCAGTATCGGAGACCTGTTTGATGAGGAAGACATGGAGACTCGTGAAATTATAGATCTGATGCATGACAAGGGTAGCTCTGTAAGTATACTTTACCAAATACAACGTAATTCATTCCTCTACGATCTCTCTACAGGCTATAGTTATCTTTTGCCATATAATGATTTGAATATGATAATCTCATTATGTTCATCCAGAATGATCAAAATCGCGAACAAATGGATGAGACGAAGGAAAGAAATAAGCATACTGCAGGGGAGAAAAGGTACTTTTTAAGTACATTTCAAATAACCAACCTAAATGTGCAAGGCTGAGTTTTAAGATGTCGAACTAATAGCTGTTTAATGACAATTTTTCAGGCCAAACTCCATGGAAGCTTTGAGGCATGCAATTAAACCTGTAAGCACGCAGCAATCTGACACTTATGATACGGCAGAGATGAATAACAGCAGTATCAGAGACCTGTTTGATGAGGAAGACTTGGTGACTCGTGAAATTATAGATCTGACGCGTGACAAAGGTAGCTCTGTAAGTATACTTTACCAAATACAACATAATTCATTCCTCTATGATCTCTCTACAAGCTATAGTTTTTTTCCTTTTTCTTTTGATTTGAATATGATAATCTCATTATTTGCATCCAGAATGATCAAAATCGCAAACAAATGGAAGGAACGAAAGAAAGCAACAAGTATACTGCAGGGGAGAAAAGGTACTTTTAAAGTAGATTTGAAGTTACTAACCTACCTTACAAAGCCATGTTTGAAGATGTCGAACTAATAGCTGTTTCTTTACCATTTCTTACAGGTCAAAGCCCATGGAGGACTTGAGGCATGAAAGAAAGAAGAGACGCGTAGAGAGTTGGAAAAGATCTAATCTTGCCCTAAATGAAAAATTTCTTAATGAAGATGACCAGTCACAAAGTCTCCGTGACAGGTAATTCTTACCATAAAATCGTTGAAAATTGAACTCATTTAGTCGCTTTTCTCCATGTTAGCAAGGCCGAATATTTTTCGTCTATTTTAAATATTAATACATTTCAGCACTAGGTTTATGTTTTTCCTTTGTTTACACCTAATTACTTGGGGGTGGGCTGGAACAACTAGGGTTAGGAAATTATCAGTTAAAGAAACTCTAGAGACACAATCGAAGTAGGCTACTCGAATTCTAGAAAGGCTAAGGAACTCTCAGGACCAACATCAATAATTAGTTGCCTTTAAATGAGACTGGATGTTACGAAATTTCATGTTTTGTTACTATACTTTCATGTTTGATTTACCAAAAGCATAAACAGCGTCCACTGTCGCAGAAAATTTAACACGAAGGATGTCCTATAGTAAGAGTTGGGGTAAAAAAAGTTTCACAAAATTAATTAGCGAGGAGGGATGGGACATACAGAAGTCACAATTTTTACTGCAGCAGTATTTGCTAAGCCATGCTCTGAGAATAATGGTTTGTATATTAAAAGTGTTCTTTTCTTCCTAATTGCAGTTGCAGCTCAGTTGACGAAGGGAACAAAGATGATGGATGTGACTTACAAATGATCGAGTCCCCTCTTGTCACTCAATACCAGGGTGATACATCCACAGCTGTATTCTCTTGGAAAAAGTCAGCATACCAGGCCAGAACTATCGTTCAAATTTTACTTGGTGTCTATGAGCGACATGTCCTTTGTATCGCACCTCGGGTAAACATGGCCCATAATGTATCACACTTAGCAGACAATAGAGAAGTCGCAGTAAAAGGTGACATACAGTGTGACGATATGGGTGTCTGGATACGGAATGGAACACCGAAGATTGGTTGCCATGTGAAAAAGCAAGTGGACGGGGCTATTACCAGTGTCATTCCGGAAGAAAAAATGTGCACTTTTGATGCAGATCCTAATATGTACATATTAACACGAAGATATTACGTACACTCTACAGACAAAGACGTTCACAAAATCATTTCTACACTCGAAGGTGTGTAAGAACTATTTATCGAAATGTAATTTTCAGATGCTATTTTGGAACCTGCTTCAGCAAATCACGGGTAAAACTTCATTGGTGCCATATCGTTGTCTTGTTCTTCTCGAAAGGGAAGGCGCTCAAACCTCTTTTGACTATTATTTAATAGGCAACCGTTTAGCACTTACAGCTATTTAAAGACTTTGTTGAGAATTTTGTTTAGAAGAAAGACAAAGCCTGTAAAACAGTGGCCTTCTTTGTTCCCTGAAGTCGAAGAATCTACGTTTTCTTATTGTTTATCTTTGAGTTTAATTGTATGGAAGTTCAGGATAGCGGCAAAAAGAGAGAAGACTTTTTCAAAATACTTAAAAACGTTTTTATTTAAGTCTCCTCAGATTGTAAAATACAGAAACAGACCAAATCAATTGACTAAGACTGAATATATACCGGGTTGCGGATCAAAATGCACGAATAAAAACAGCGAAGTTGCATTGGCATTGGTTGTCCTACTGTTCTTGAAGTGTTACAGGGTAAAATGATTTCTTGCACCAGGCTAATCACTGACATCAACTCTATGAATAGCTTATTATTGACAATTTTACGATTTGTGATTGCAAACTTAAACATACTTTTTCTTCATTTGAAGGTCCCGACAAAAGATCTGAAGCTTACACATTTGTACAATACCTATTTAAGAAGCAAGAGCATAGGGTTGAGGTGTACAAGCCGCACGGAAATGCAAAGAAGAGTAAAGCATATCGTCGAGTCAAACAGAGTACAAAAGACAAGCTTAAAAAGTCTGCCTTGTCCAAAAAGCGAAACTCCGAAGATTGTACTTGACAGAGTCTACCGCTCAGCTGGTGATATGCTGGTGATATCCTAAAGCAAGAAGTTTGGGACAGTTGCCAAGAGGCCCTACTGACATGTACAATGCACGACTTGCCGCAAAAAGAGCAATGGATGGCAATAAAGAAGAATGGAATACAGACGATGGCTCAAAAGTCAGTCAAGATAGCTTATTCATGTTACTTGAACGAGCAAAATGTGAACAGGAGAGTGGTAAAGAGGAGATATTTATCCGAGAAGGCAGTATTCATCCCGGACTGATGGTGGTTTTGGCCACCGATCGTCAGCTGAAAGAGTTAGCACAGTTCTGTGCAGATCCCATGGAATTTTGTGTGTTTGGATTGGATCCCACATTTAATGATTTTAAAGACAATATTACCCTGACTGTAACGTCGTACATGAATCTGAAGCTAATAAATAAGCAAACCGGCAAGGCACCTGTCTTTCTAGGACCAATGCTCCTGCACCAGAAAAAGGATCGGAGAACATATTCGAAGTTTGCATACCATATCATTAACGTGAACCCCGAACTCGAAGCATTGTTAGCTTGTGGTACTGATGGTGAGCTAGCTTTGATTGATGGTTTTTCAAGAAATTTTCGCCTTGCTACCTTCTTGAGATGTTTCATTCATGTGAAAGATAATATCAGGCGTGAATTAATTCAAAGAAAGATCAGTAAAGTGAACCAGCAACTTTTTATTAATGAAATATTCGGCAAGTGTGAAGGAGATGTAAAGTATTTTGGTTTAGTTGACTGCGATACTGAAAATGAATTTGTCACAAAATTAGAAAAACTGAAAGCAGGAAGTCGGAAGAGTGTCTAACCAGAAGAATTCCTTCTATGAATGGTTTTACAAGGAAAAGGTAATGATTATTAACTCAGATTCGAGTTATGTTATCTTTCTATAAATCTCACGATAACAGAATCAGTCACGAATCGAGTCGCAGTTCACTACTTGGAATCGCGTACACCCACAGCTGAAATCTTTGTATTTCGTAGGAATCTTGTGAGGATCCTTTTTTTTAATTGGATTCTCGTTCACTTTTTCAAGGAGTGGAATGTCTTAGTCACGATTCGTCATTGACTCTTTTAAGAGAGAGGGTTGTTAGACTGAATATTTTAAGGATCAATTCTTTTTTGAAGAACTTGCACAACTACGCACATAGCTAGTTAATATTTTCCATTACAAACTGATGCTCAAAATCATAAGGATAGTTGTGGAGATGTAATGTGCCAGTGGGCCATTATTTCCAGTACTACAAGCCAAATATTCTACTGATGGTTTAGACATATACCATCTTGGGAAGTTTCATCAAAGATAAGTATATATGCTTAAAACTATCGGGCAATTGAAATTCCTATTATCCCCTGGTTAGCAGTTTTCCCAAAAATTCTTTACTCCTGTCATTACTAGCATTTGCAGCCAAAAGTAATCTGTGCTTTGATGATGAAATAGAAATGTTATTGTTCTATAGGTTGAGGTGTTAAAAAAATTGATGTTAAAACTGGTGCGAATGGAAGCTGGTTTGGGAAATCCACCTTCAGAGTTTACAAACAACGATACAGAGGCAGCAAATTTTATGATCAAACAAAGCCTTAATTTTGATGAAAAGAGGCCTCACGAGTTTATAAACGAAATAAAGAATGTTGTCAATATTCAGTTCAATAACGAAGATAGGGCCGTTTTTAAAAAAGGAAGTTATCAAGTCAACGAAAGATTCAAGCATTTTGTAGTAGATGATGCAAAATGGAGCTCAATGACTCACGACCAAAGAATGGCATGTCTAGTTAAGTTTCGAAACGCTAGCATGTCTGACCAAACAAGTAATCTTCTGCAGATAAATAAGACTCTGTCTGAATCAAAAATCACATCGCAAGAAAAACATTTCACACCAAGGACAATGTCAATGACGGCAGCTTCCACAGGAATAACCAGTGTGCCAATACCAATACTGGAAACAATGTTTGAAAAGGCTAATGGGTTATTGTCATCTTAAGGGCATGTGGTTCCTCAACCAGGAGCAACGAATGGTGCTTATATTGTAGCTGGATATCTGAATAAAATATATTTTGTCCACAAAGCTGTGCGAGCATATCCTAGCTGTTGCCGAATTACGTGGCAGCCTTCATGACTTGATAGCCTGGTATAAAAGGGTCCCAGTGCAACAGATATGGCAATACAAGGAGGTCCAAGGAATGCTGGTCGAAAACCAAGTGGTCTTAAACGTACCAACACCAAAAGAGCTGCAGTAAATAAATATATCGACTTATTAGCTGACAACAAAGATAGCGATAATTGTAAACCTGCAGTAGAGCTATCAGATGCTCAATTAAGGCATTCAATATAAAAACAGACCAAGAGGCAAGCTATTCAGGTTATCTGACACAGCCTCCTGTTCAAGTCATCCAGCCACCAAACATGACTCCATATCAAGGTTCACCGAATTTGTTTGAAAATTTAATGGCAAAGCAGGCCTTTTTTTCTCAATATTCAACTGCATTGGTAGGTTTTCAGATAACTGTCTTATTAGTCTTTTTGCTGAATTAATTGAAGTAGTAAGATAGTTGATTATCACAGAGGTATGCAAGCATACTAGTACCACATTCAATCAATTTTGCTGAAACATTGAAATACAATCATTTCAATTATTGTCATATTTCGGTTTTCAATTCCTTTTCAGCCGATATAGGAATGGGGCTGACCTCCTTATTACTCATCATAAAAAAACCAAATACTATCGCTGTTTATCGCAATTGTGAAGTTTTTTACTACTCGAAAGTTATTCAAATATGCATAACATGTCCCATGCATTTAGGGTCTTGCCTTAGAGCAAGATACCCGCTTTTTGATAAAGTAAGCTGCACATTCGGCAAAAATTGTTAGCTTTTCTTTGTTCAGAACATCATCAAAGGCTGATGGATGAATTTGAATGGTTGTTCTAATGCAACCGCATTTACCGTAGTCGATCTTGTTTGTTGTTTCTGCATGTTTATCTTGTTTTGTTCTCTTGTTTTATGTTGCGATATTGTAACAAATACATCTTATTTGTTGTTTTTGCATGTTTATCTTGTTTTGTTTTCTTGTTTTATGTTGCGATATTGTAACAAATAGATCTTGTTTGTTGTTTTTGCATGTTTATCTTGTTTTGTTCTCTTGTTTTATGTCGCGATATTGTAACAAATTGGCTGCAAATGATGAAACAAAATCGGCAATGGGCCGTCAAAAGCAGAAGAAAGCAGACAGGGTTTTTGTCGTAACAATCTAGCAAAGAGGGTTTTCTAGATTCCATGTTTTCTAGATTCCATGTTTTCTAGATGCCCCGTCTTCACGAGGCATTCTGAATATTTGTGCACAGAGAAGCCTTTTCTCTGACTTCCCTTGTGTCACAGAAATGGTGGTGTCAGTTTACAGATGTTCCAAATTTTTGAATTGAAATGGCTTCGCATAGTTCTTAGTTGCTAAGAAAAATTAAATTCAAATTAAAGTTATATAACCGTTCTTCATTGTTCAGTTCTTATTTTAATTGCTGTGTTGAATAAAGAAAGGGTTCTTTATTCTTTTATTCAGTTGTGTATCTGCTCAGTCCAAATCAACGCAACATGTTATGAAAGTCAACTCTTACCAAAGACAAATAGTTGACCATAATCTTCCTCCTCATGTTTGAATAACAGTAATCAATAATTACCAAAATCATTATTTCTATTTTTCAAATTGCCTTATCAAATTTCAATACTTGTTTAAAAATCGAAATTGTGTGACCTGCTGATCTAGATTTGGAGAATCCGATATCAAAAGGATTTCAATAGATTTTGGAGACATTCAATATCGGTATATTAGTACAGAAGGCGTGGCTGTTTCTTAATAGGTCTTTTGTATAGAAAAACCTACTGAATTCTGTTTTGAGTTTTGATAGTCTGATGATGGTCTGTTTTGAGTTGGTCAGGTTTGCTTTAACGTAATCTAGACAAACACTTCATCAGATTACGAGCATCTCATATTACGAGACTATAGATGCCATGTTTTCTAGATTCCACGTTTTAAAGATTCCATGTTTTCTAGATTCCATGTTTTAAAGATTCCACGTTTTCTAGATTCCATGTTTTAAAGATTCCATGTTTTCTAGATTCCATGTTTTAAAGATCCCATTTTTTCTAGATTCCATGTTTTAAAGATTCCATGTTTTCTAGATTCCATGTTTTAAAGTTTCCATGTTTTCTAGATTTCATGTTTTAAAGATTCTATGTTTTTTAGATTCCATTTTCCAGGTTCCAGATTCGAGATTCCAGGTTTTAAAGATAGCCAATCCCCTGTCCCCATTTACGTTCCAATAGTAAGAACGAATATGTTCTACGAAGTTAAAAAATGCAAGGCAGGTGACATCTCATCCCTTGACTTCATCATCAAATCGTTAAGATCTCAAAAAAGAGCTGCCTGAAGATAATTGTTTTGTCAAAACAGTAGCCTCATTGTTTAACAATATTAACATTTGTCTAGTGGTGGAACAGTTTGTCAATGTGCCTGCCTGTTTGGAGCAACGTATCATAGCAACGTTTCATCGCTCAACAGCTGATGCTAATAAGACATTTGTTTTAAATGAATTCATGAAGCCAGAATCTGCCATTCGAGTCCTATTTGTAACTTCCTCATTTGAAATGGGGCTGGATTTCCCTGATTTTTCTATAGTTATAAATTTTGCAGCACCGCGAAGTTTAGAGTCATTTGCGCACCAAAGTGGAAGGGGAGGAAGAAATATACCTCAGGCATTCTCCCTTATCCTTTATAAAAATTCCATTGGGAAATTTGGCGCAACGAAAGATATGAAAAATTTTGTGCTTTCAAGTACGAAATGCTGTAGGGAAATGCTTGCTAGCTATTTTAAGCTGTCGCTAGATGAAATTAAAGATCGCATTTTTTGAATATGAAGTGTCTTCACCTAAAGGATGTCATTGCTGTGACTTTTGCAGAAAAAGCTGCCAGTGCGGAAACTGTTTAATCCTTCTGTGGTGTGAAGCACCATTATCTCAAGCTCTTGATGATGAGGACGAAGATGTAGAAATGTTTGATTCCTCCAACTCGGTGGTCAATTAAATAGAACTTCTGAAAGAAAATCTTGAGGAATACCGCACCGAAGTATTTGAGCCAGAGTACGGTTCTAATACAATTGTGTCAGAGTTCTGGTCTACTCTAAGTTAACAGGTACTACTATCTCGCCCTTATTTATTATCTATTGAAGACTTTTTGACTGAGACCAATATTACTGACTTGTCTCTAGCTGAACACCTGTTTTCAATCATTGAGAAAGTTGGATCGCCATAAAGTACATCTAGTTAGTTGTGTAGTTAACTGGTACTTTTGCAGTTTCTTTATTCATCGTGTTCATTTTGAAAAGAATAGGGCAGTATTAGAATAGTCCTTAATAGTAGATAAGTCACCTTGACATTAGTGTTCCATGTTTGGCTATTATTGTTCAATCGATAGCGATGGTCGTTAGCCATGGAAGTGTCTAGTTCATTGACCTGAAATAAGAGCACTGCTTAGTTTACTTAAACAAAATTCGTTATTCATCGTGTTGATTTTGTATAGAATAGGACAGTATTAGAATAGTCCTTAATAGTAGATAAGTCACCTTGACATTAGTGTTCCATGTTTGGCTATTAATGTTCAATCAATAGGGATGGTCGTTAGCCATGGAAGTGTCTAGTTCATTGACCTGAAATAAGAGCACTGCTTAGTTTACTTAAACAAAGTTCGTTATTCATCGTGTTCATATTGTATAGAATAGGGCAGTATTAAAATAGTCCTTAATAGTGGATAAGTCACCTTGACATTAGTGTTCAATGTTTGGCTAGTATTCTTCAATCCATAGGGATGGTCGTTAGCCATGGAAGTGTCTAGTTCATTGACCTGAAATAAGAGCACTGCTTAGTTTACTTAAACAAAGTTCATTATTCATCGTGTTCATTTTGAATAGAATAGGGCAGTATTGTAAGAATAAATTGTAGTTTTGGATTATAGAGACATATCTTTTCTGCGTAGGATGTTTGTTTTCACACCATGCTAGAACTATATACGCCCGAAATTGTGTTGTCTTCACTGAAATCTTGACCTTCAATGATTGCTTTCCATGACTTTACCTCCTGGTCAAAATCTGTGCACATTTGGTTAATAATCGTTAACGTAGCGACCAAGGACAAAAGACATGGACAATCCAAAGTACTGAAGTCGATTACAGATCTAGAAAATATTTTTATCATCCTATATTACTAATCTGCTTATATGCAAATTAGCTTGTCCTTTGTTCTGGCCCATTGTACTTTTGCCCCCAAAAAGCTTTTTTCCTGGTCCACCTAGAAATGCGCTTCTTTTTTTGTTTGAACCCTATACTCCCAAGGCAGAGCACCATCTATTTTTCTAAATCTTTTTCGAAATTTAAGTTGGTTAAAAATTCGATTTTTTTTCGGTCTGGAAAAGTTTTGATTTCAGTGGCAGAGCCTTATAAATGATTCAACGGGAAAGGCTTTTCCCCTGGCCCACCGAGAAACATGATAAATTTTTTTAATTGATCCAGTTTCTTTTCTTTTCATGTGTGAAAGTTCTGAATTATTTTGGCTTTTAAAATGAAATAACATTTCTAAGAATAGGTAGGTATATTTGTTGTTGATTTAAATTTTCATTTTTTTTCTATTTCATAAGAGTCTACAAAGTTTAAAACAAAGGGAGAATCGCTTCCTTGCTTTTGCTTTCACCTTCTAAAATGTTTTACGGCCTAAATTGTCTGTTTTCTAAATGTAGGAAATCTTGAAAGTTTCTCAGTCTTTAGCTAAAATATTGATTAGGTAAATAACCTAAAGACAACTTTTCTTTACATGACATTGAAATATCTGTTGTACATTCTCCGGAATATCCTTTGTTCACGTTCGCATCTCATCATTTCTTTCGGGGTTCATTTTCTTCCCCTCTGCTCACAGGAAAAATTGAAGTTCAGACTTCATGAAAATGATGATAATGACAATGGATGATGATAATGATGAAGATAACAACAGCTATGCTATGGAATGAATATTTAGGTTCCCTGGAGAGAAATCGATTTCTCCCAGGGTCTGCTCCTATAAATTTGTTATAATTATGTCGCTCATGATGTTTTTATTTTTTCTAAAATCTAATTCCCTTAATGGGTTCACTTACTGTACATGTTTACCATTGAAAGTAGACTAGCTTTTTAACTTGATGCCCATGATGCGGGCGAGCTTTTTACCTTGACACCCGCGATGCGGGTGAACATTAGTACCAGTTTAGCCTTGGAAAGACAAGATATCACTCAGCTACCTTTTAACTTGCTACCTTTTAACTTACAGCCTTCTGAACTTTCGCTAGAGTCCGGGAAGGTTAGCTCCCCATGGCATCCCACAACCTCCCCGCACTCTAGCGAAAGTTCAGAAGGCTGTAACTTAAAAGGTAGCAAGTTAAAAGTTAGCTGAATGATATCTTGTCTTTCCAAGGCTAAACTGGTACTAATGTTCACCCGCATCGCGGGTGTCAAGGTAAAAAGCTCGCCCACACCGCGGGCGTCAAGTTAAAATTTTATATCTATTAGCTAATCAAGATCTTTTAACTGCCAGATACTTTTCCCTATTCATTTCTGTAAATTCAACTACTTTTTATTTCTTCTTACCTTAACTTTTGCTTTAGCTCGATACATAAGTCCTCATAGCAATTTCTGCAGTGCATTCATGTTTCTGTTCTGATGGTTAATCAATATATTAAAAGCAACAGCCGCACAAATATTTGATTTCCTTCCATTTACTTTTGTTAAAGTTTTTTCCGAGATACCAGACAACGCACTGTATGTTATAGGTGCCTTAGATTTTATCTCCGCTGTCAGATCTAAAAGCTTGATATCCTGAAGCTGAGCTACATCTTTGATTCGAAATTTTGATTCTGAGCTTGCGCTCGGTGGAGAAATCATTTTACATTCTTTGTGGATCAATCGTCGGACATGTTTCGCAAACGATGCTCGAACTTTAGGTTTTTTCAGAAGATGAGTTACTGCTGCATGATATCTTTGCTTTGACAAGGACAACACTGCTTGTTGAATATTTCCGTAAATTCCTCAGCATTTCCTATTGTACTTTACCTGTCACAAAAATATTGAATGATTTCACATGGAAGTTGCAGTTGTGTCAATTAATTGGCACTATAAATTAAAGGGCACCCTATTCCACGAATTTGGTATTATAAGCAGTATTCATTGTTTAAAACTTCATGTAAACTTTTAGAAAAATCGGTATAAAACAGATACTCTTGACACTATGATAGTAAATCAAGCCTATCCTAACACTCTAAGTAACACTGTGTTGATAGCTAGTGTCATGCGAGTTTGACAGAAAATTAATGGGAAGAGCTGGAAATAGCTTATGATGGTCAATCCTTGATTGCTTGCAGTGATATAAATTATTTAAAATTTAAAATGTTGCTTAGGTTTTTTATTCTGTTGTACTATACGTCACTTAAAGTTTTAGGCCTTCCACATGTTGGTTACTTAAGTATAAGCGGCTTCTTATAAAAAATGCGTGTATGGCGTGGTATGTAACTGAGACATTGATATTCAGGGCTAATTTTTTGGCAGTTTGCATCTCAAGTCATTCTATGTTTTTGGATTTGAATGATAGGTCATTCTAATTTTTTGGGTTGGAATTTATTTTTGTACCCTCCCCTGGGTAGACAATGACTTACCAGCCCTCAAGAACAGAATATAATACATTTCAAGGTTGCAAATTTAGAATTTAATTAATATCAAAATGTACCAGTGTAACAGTTTTAGTACATATTGTCAATTAATTCCAACTATTCATTTCTATTTCATATTTAATTATTTTTAATGTACACTTGTGATGCTAAATTCAAACAAAAAATTAAAAGGTACTATTAATATAAACATAAATACTCAAAAATTGTCATCAATTTAGGAATTACAGATAAAAGGAATAATGAAGAAAAGGAAAAATAAAAAATTTTAAGCCTACACTATTCTAGTTCAGAAAAAGTCTTCCTACATTTTGGTTTTCAGAAATTAAATAAGGGTAATATAGTCACAGCAGTCTTCATTGATGTTCTAAATTTGATCTTCTTGTCCATCATGATTCAAGAAAGCTCATCCCAAAAATGATTTATTGGTTTTCTTCTGTAAAAACAAGATTGAAGAAAATATCTAATTATCATAATACATCATACCTTGAGATCTTTTGAAGATTTATTTGCAACCAATGTTAATATTTTCTTTGTTTTGGTTTTTTGAGAAACATCAGTGTCATTTATTAAGCTGGGAGAAATATCTGTACCACTTTGCTCTTGAGAAAACAATTCCATCCTAATTCTTTTGCGCGATGGTGAGTGGATGTTTATTGGTCTACTTTCACTGGGGTAGTTTCAGTATTTTCCAAACAATGCAAAAATATATATTTTTGTGCTTTACTTTCCTCATTCATTATATTTGCTTTAAAACTATCAATCATTAAGCTGGCAATTTTCCTATGACAAGTTTTACACATGTAGTACTGTTTGTATTTATTACTATTTATCTATTTGAAAATATCCTCAATGTTGCAGTTGTTTACTTCTGACAATAATTTTGAACTCTGCTCATTCAATGAAAACAATTTCTTGCCGCCCACAACAAGGTTTATGCCACAATTTGCACACAAGTTGTTTGAAAAATCCATGTTTGCAAATGAAAAACAGAAATGTTTAAATTTCAAGCTCCAATTATAAACTCCTTCAGCTCACTTTGTTTCAAACATTTTCTTTTGTTATGAGTCATGGTAAAATGCGATGCAATATCGGCATTTAACTAAAAATAAAAAACGGTTACTTACGGAAAACAAATAGAATGGCAAAAATATGTCAACAATCGATTCTGATGCCACGGACGCTGCCATTGGAAGCTGCACTCTACCTACAAGATACAGCAGATATCGTAAACATTGATTAGACTAACAGCGATAAAGCACCAGGTCTTTGTATAATTATTTTACCGCAGCACCCACCTCTATTTAATTCAAACAGATCATTTTCTATCAACCTTATTCTCCTTCAGTGCTCAGTGCTACCTCACCAGCACAGTTCTCCCTTCAGGTGCAGAAGTCTTCAACAACTTCCAAAACACACACAACAGCAAAGCCAAGCCAGCCGACATGACAGAGTTTTCATGGGGTCGACACATCTTCACGTGAACAAAATAATGAAATCGAGGCAACGAATTTTAGTCCGTTTTTCCACACTGAAATATTATAAGTCGTAGTATGAGCGGGCTGTGTTGCGTGGGAGGCTGCGAGCGAATCTACGACTTTTGTAGTGAGTCTATCAAATTCTTTTTTCTTCTTATTTTCCTTGATTTAATTTTCCGTTCATTAATTTGTTTCAATGTTTGAATTTTTTAATTTAGAATTAGGTAATTTAAATTGTAGCTTAGTAAATATTTAATTATTTATAGTTAATAATTTATTTCAACATTAGAATTTTATAGCATTGGGTTTGTTTAGGTTTAGTATTTTTAGTAATAAATTGTAGTTACGTAAGTTATTAATTTTATTACTTGTAGTTTCTTTAATTAGTTTTCTCATAGTTTATTGTAAGTAATTTAGAAAATTGGTTGTAGTTATAATTTTTTTGTTGTTCTAGTCATAGGTTAATTAGAACAGTTTAGAATAATTTAGTTTAATTTCCATTTGAAATTGAACAATATTTATCAACAAAAACAATTAGCAATAAACAATATACCTGACAATTTTAAATCAACAATTACAAACCTTATTTTATTAAATTGTTTTAAATTGTAAATATGTGGTGTTAAATAGAAAAATTAAAGGGGTGTAGGCATGTGTCTAGCTCAAAAAAAATTTATCAAAAAGGAGATTCTTCCAGGGCGAGGCCTTTCCATTGCATTTTGGTTTGGCTGACCCCTGCGATTACTGCAAATGTTGGTAACTCGACCATTCAATTTTTGGTAGTGGGGACCTGCGTTCACGCTAGTCCCCTTCCAACAGTACTAATGTCAAATTCTGCATACATGTCAGCATATCGAATTCTGCATACTTGCCGGATACCAGGCATCTCTCGACACAAAAATTCGTTTACTCTACAAAGAGTGTGCATGTTACTGATGGTGTGCCGTTTTCCACATCTTCCGCTCCAGATGACAGAAGATGCACCAACATTTCCCACATTCGTACAGCCGCTACCGGAAGCCCATCCTTTGCAACACTATTAAAGAGCAAGCTGGGCTTCCAAGAATGCCACGCCTGCTGTGCCACCTGCCCAGAGTCCTCACCACACCTTGTCAGCAGCACTGCACACCCTCAAAGATCTACCCCCATCAACCCACTTTGTATGGATCGAACGGTATACGCACATGTGCATGTGCACACTTCTGCGTCTCTAGTCTGTAGTGTCATGCACATTCGGCCCTCTAGCTCTCGCCTACGGTCATACCACCATGAATATACTAGTTCTCGTCCAATCACCGCAGTCAAGCATGGTTGGGCCAGGTCAGTACTTGGATGCGTGACCACCTGGGAACACCTGGTGTTGCAGGCTTCACTTTTTGCAATTTCAGTCCTTCTTTTCAACCGACGTAGCCAGGTACTGCACACAGACTGGCAATTCCGTGTTGCTGTCATGCACCCACGTGTGATTGCAACACGTGTGGAGACGTGGGCAGAAGCAAAGACTAGTTCGTTATCAATTCTCAGCATTTTGGCTAAGATCAAGTGTAGTATCTGTTCTTACCGCTTAATATCTGATATGCACCCAAGGGTGCTCAAATATTAAACTGATTTTAGGAATTGGTCCGCGGCTCTGAAGCTTGCTTCACCCTGGAAACAGGTCGTCATGGTATTGCAGTGCCGCCATAGATGGCCCACCCACTCATCTTGAAGTGTAAAACGAGCAACATAGCAAACCTTCTACTATGCCACGTCTCTTTCTGTCGTCATAGTCTTGCCAACAGCAGTGCAGCAACATGCAGATGTTTTGGCAATCCATCTCTCATATTCCACTAATGTCAACTATTATTATGCCTCAAGCAGCGTGTGTTCTACCTTCTTTATTCAACCTTTCACCACCACCCCATAGCATGAGTGGCTTGCGACAGCGACAAGTCCAACCAAATCTGTTCTCATCCTATGCCAATCTCAACGGAATGGAAGTGCCACCCTTTCACTTGTGGTATGTTGCTGATGTACCACATTTGAAACGAGAAGTTCCTGAACGATCCTCTCTCTGCAAGAATAATCTGCATACTTACCTGAGGGGGAAGAAATATCTTAAGATGGACTCGTCAGGTAGTATTCCTGTGGAAGACAATGTGATGGAAACTAATCAAGACTGGGCTTCTTTCGTGGAAAATAAAGAAATTGAAGATTCAAATAACTCTCAAATTGTGCATGCTCAGGAACATGAAGAACCACAAGTGCCTCGAGAAGAAGAAGAAGATCTCTCAGATGCTTCAGAAGGTATTACATTTGCAGATAAAGTTAAAAGTAGAAATGTTAGAGAAAACAAGGAAAATTCTGGGTCTCTCGCCCAACGTCGAATAAATTTTTTCACCAAATCAAGCATATACAGAAATCATCACAAAAATACATAAAGCACTAAAGGATCCAACAGCTATCATCCACTTACAGCGCATGCCATCAAAACAGGGCTATCAAATTGGAATGCCATCTTGTCATCATCTACATTGGTTGACATCCTCTTGTCCAAATCCATATTTTTGCTTTCCCAACCAGAATATCCATTACCCATTCGATCACGTCTCACACTCATCACGATTCAATTTGTATCACCAGACGTTTCCAATTTTCAAATACAAGGACAGCTCCAACCTCACGGCGAAATCATGAGCACTTGGCGTCAAACATACCAAGAATTCCCCTTGATTCTCACAGGAAAATGTCTTTGCACCATCCTTAGGGCCGTTTTAAACGTCGAGCCGTGCCGTGCCAAAACTGAAAATATGTGGTTCGGCATTGGAACGACACGTGAAACGCGTTGGTTTTATACAGTCGTGCCGAAGTCGCGCCGTATCAAGCAAACCTCAAATGCGCATGCGTAATACACACACTCGCACTCAGCAATTGATCCAAGATGGCCGCCAAACAACGTGCTTTACGTAATACTAAAACTGTTCAAGATGATGATGAAATTTTTGTTGCATCCTTGACTGGCTTCTCTTTTGGAAAGAAAAATTTAAAGTTTAGAGCACGTGAAGAGGAGAGTGACGAAGAGGAAGAGACGAATGATGATGATACTTTTGCTTCAGGAAGTACTGTAGCCCTAGTAGTGTTGTGAGCGCCAGAGCAGGAACAGAAAACACAAACACTTTAAGAAAGTATTTAATTTTTGAAAATCACAAAAATTCGTCCAATGGGAAGCATTACGAGATGCTTGTTGAAGGCCTGAATGAAAGGATCAGTGCTTATGAGCCACCAGGTCCACTAGTTACTGCCAATCAGGCAAGAACCAAATTCAAAAAGATCATGGGGGAATGCAGAAGCGTGAGCTTAACCATAAGAACAGCAAGTGGAATTGATAGACATAAAGTTGTGAAGGGCTATGGCCGATGGTGGGATGTGCTTTTTAAGTTAGTTGCGAGTAAACCATCTTCAGATCCGACCAACAATGTTGAGCCATCATTTCCACTAGATGATGAAGAGACTGAAACATCAGGTCTTCAGAGATGGATACATCAACACAAACTCCACCTAAGCAGAAAAAAAATACACCAAAACGTTCTGGCAACATAAAGTCATAAACTTTTAAGGCCAATGTGATGAGCACTTTGAAGAAATTCGTTGAGAATGACCCAACAAAGGACATGATTGAACTGATAAGATCAGAAAATGAAAAGGCAAGAAAACATGAAATGGAGCTCATGGAGAAACTTATGTCACTTTCTGCCCCAAGACCAACAGCATTCAATCCTCCTCAACAACAGTACTACCACCAACCAGGATATTCAGGGCAGTCCTATTTCCAAATAAATTGTCTCAAATTTATTCTAAAATCCAAAATTATACAAATGTTGAATTTATTGTTCATTGTTGTGATTTCAATATAATTCTTGATACTAACCAAGACAGAAGACTTGACAGATTTTGTACCTCAAAGGCTACTATGCACTACTTTACAAAACGTGAAATTGTTCCTTTTCCCCACTCTGATCATCAAAAAGCTGTTACTGGTTTTTGATTTTGATAAAATAAAGTAGGGAAAGGGGGCATGGAAAATGAATACATCCATCTTACAACTGGAAGACTATCAGCCTGCAATGTCAGGATTTCTCCAGTTTTGGATTTCAATTTTTCATGACTTTCATAATCCTCTTGATTGGTGGGATAAAGCTCAAATCAAATAGCCAAAATTACTCAACAATATTGCACAAAACTATCAATTGAATTCAAAAAGAAAAAGTCAAAACTTTAAAAGCAATTACGCAATGCAACCAAAAAGGCAGAACAGACAAATAGACAACATTCAAAGATTTAGTTCAACGTATCACAAAAGAAATCCAATGTCTAGAATCAAAGAAAGCATTCAATTTAAAAGTCAAAGCAAAAAAACGTTGGACAGAAGAGGGTGAAAGGGTCACCAAATATTTTTGCGATTTAGAGAAAAAACGTCAAGCTGCACAAGTTATGAAATCTGTTAAGACCAAAACAGGAGCTGGTCCGGCTATGACCATAAGAGTTTAACCACCAAGTAGTTCCGGATATGGACCTCAGCGATTTACTATCTTCTATATTTTCAGCATATAATCATTTACAACTAAATCGTAAATTTTTTTCTCTGTTTTTCCTCGGCTGAGTAGTCCCCCTTATATACTAATTTACAAGAAAATTCTAGAAAAAGTTACTTATAGATATCATGTAATCTTTTAACGTCTATTGATTTGCAACATAATAGGTTCTTATGTCATACTGAGTAATTAATAAATAGTCCACATATTTTTATTGTTCATTATTGCGTAATATAATAGTTCTTGAAGGATCTTTAAAATTCTTTATCAAAATAATAACATGTAAATTTTTCCAAGAATGTTCTAGTAAATTCTCTTCTGTCCATCCTCCTCCTCCTCGATGTGCTGGAGGCTCTTCGACAAAATCATCCATTTGACATAAACCATTCATTTACGTGTTTCATCTTCTTTTCGTAATTCATCATCACATTCCAGTGGACATATCCTGGAAATTGGTCCTTTCAGCTCACTACGTCCAACCTTTAACTTAACAACACAAATATGTCCATCACTGCCAGGGTAAGTTTTGATGATTCTACCCAATGGCCATTTACGACGTGGTGTATCTGGAGATATGACTTACACAACGTCTCCAATTTTCACATCTCTCTGTTGGTAAAACCATTTCTTCCTTGCATTCAATACAGGTAGCCGCTCTCGTAACCAATGTTTCCAGAAATGATGTACCAATTCTTGAATTCTTCTCCATCTTTTCTTCAAGTTAAATGACTCTTCATAGACAGTCTCTGGTGCAAAATGTCCTCCAACTTGTCCATGTAAAAAGTGGTTCGGTGTACATGGAATGTCATCTTGTGGATTGGCTGATTGGTATGTCAAAGGTCTTGAGTTGATTAATGCTTCTGCTCCAGTGAATGCTGTCATAATTTCTTCATCATTGACATCTGCATTCCCGAGTATTCCATAAATTGCTCTCTTTGCAGCTTTTATCATGGTTTCGTGCACTCCTCCAAGTGGTGGATTAAAATACCATTTTACACCTTTGTTTGCAGTCGATTCCTTGATTCTATCTGCGTCCAAACCCTGTACAAGCTCTTGTAGTTCACAATTTGCTCCAACGAAGTTTGTTCCTATATCAGATATCATTTCTGTTGGTAATCCTCGTCGATTCACAATCCAGTAGAATGCATTGAGAAACGAATCTGTATCTAAACCAAATGCCATTCGAGATGTACTGCTCTAGACATGAGACATGTGAACAAGCACATATAACGTTTAGCTCTTCGTTTACCTCGTCCTTGTATTGTGATAAATGGTCCACCAAAGTCAACAGCTGTTCTTGTGAAAGCATGTAACCGCATCTTGAGTCGCATTTTTGGTAATGGTGCCATCACTTGATTTCCAGCTTTTTCTTTTCGTCTTCGACATTCATGGCATTTAGTTAAAAAAAAAAAACAAAATAATCCTATGTTAAATGTAAAATGCAGTGACCTAAATTGAATTTTTAAAATAACTTTACTTTTCTTGCAGAAAATTCTTAAAGTAGCATTCAAAGATAGCAAGGAAATTCTGGATGACAACAAAACAGTCAAAAAATGGGTAGAGCTTGAAAAATCCATTAAATGCAGACTTATGAAAAGTGTGAAGAATGAGCTAATTTCCAATGGCATACCAATGTCTGATGATGTATATTTGAAGCAAAAGACCAGGAAGTACTTCAACCAACTTAAATGAAGTGAAAAAATTAAAGAAAATCCAGAAAGCGGTCGCCAAGTCCGTAAAATGAGAAAACGTCACCAAATAAACTATGTAAGTTAAGTGATCCCATTGTTCTGTGTTGCTTGTTATTTAGCATAGCTGGTGTCTAAATGCTCTTTCATTTCTTTACATTACAGAGGATAAGAGAGCAGCAGCTAAAAAGAGCAAAAAGCAAAGGCTTGATTGATGTGACTGACATTAGAGAGGTGAAAAAATTCAAACAAAAAATAAAATGCAAGTCTTTCGATGAAATAGAGAGCCCCCCAGACTGTGACGATGAAGAGGGTCTGGAAAGAGAAAACAGAAGCGCTTCTGTACCCTTGCTAAGGGTAGGGAAACCTACCTTACCATATATCAGAAAGTAAAGCAACAGATGAGAGAAGAGGGTGAAAAGGAAAATCAACTCTCTCCAGGTGAACCACATAGCAGTTCCTGGATACATGGAATAACAGCAAGTAGCACTCCTAAGGATGTTGGTACCTCTGCACAGACAAGAACAAAGTCAAGACCAAGCATTAATGGCTTTTACAGAGACTGGCTTAAAACACCATGTTATGTTGATTATCCATGGGAAGACATTCAAGGCTTGCCCTTTGCTGAAGTGAGTTAAACTATTTTCAGTTAAACAATGTACACCGTTCTTTGTAAAAACACTTGGCTTTATTTGCAGCCTGCAATTTCTTATTGTTGGGGTGATGTTTCACCACTTTATCCCCCCTACCTTGCTAAAAACATGTTCAATGTATTTCTGGCCAAAGGCTTCACAGTTGTGAACCTTGCTTGTAATCATCTCAAGTAGTTTTGGAGGTGGTAGAGAGTTTTGCCCCTATTCTAAGCCTGGTGTTTCTTGTGAAGGTTGTTCTTACAAAGAAAACATGTGTATTATGTAAAAATCAAATTATAAAATGCTAAAATTAAGGGTCATACACATTTTATTGCAGATTAAAGAAGTAAAAGAACAAGATGCATTTGAAGCAAGATTGGGCCTTTGCTCTGCCACTGACCTACCGTGTTTATGTCTTCTTTCAATGTTGAACTGTTGGTCTTTACAATTTTGGTTAGCTTTGAGCTGTAGTGTGCAAAGAGACAGGACAGTGGCTGATTTGATTTTTCTGGTTTGGGGCTTTGGTTTTTGAGATTGGTTGCTTTTTGGCCAAACATATCTACTGCATCAGATTGACAAATATTTTAGATTTTCTATCCTTTTATTTCATATTATTGACAATACCCTCAATTTCAGTTTAGATTGATGTTGATGAAATGAGACTTTGGATGGCCAACACAGTTTTGCAGGAAAGCCATTTTAGAAGGAGTCAGCTTTCTCCATTGGAAGAATCGAGTGAAAACTCTCTATCTTTACTATAGTTTGTGACTATTAGTTTTAAAGTTGTTAAATTTTTGGTATTTTAAGAATTTTTCTACTTCAATAACTTTGAGTCGCAATTTGATAAACTGTTGTAAACTGATACTGATGACTGTTTTTTTTTTGTTCCTTTTTCTACCATATTTTTCAAAAAGGACACGAAATTCGGCGACTAATTTCTAGGCACTGCTAATTCTGGGATGAATTACGCAAGCAAAATTTGCAGCAAACAAAAAAATTGATTGCAAAATACGTCGTTCTATTTCACAAAGCAGAAAAATGTACCGCTGAATTTCACCATCACAAATTTAAAGTCAATGGCGAAATTTTCTGTGCAATAATGCATCTAATTCTACTGGTAGTAGAATTGATTGTCGAATTTCACAATGTCTTCCCCTGTGAAATTAGCCACGTCTAATTTTCAGCCCAAGCTGAATTCACCCCGAATTTCTGGTGAATTTCACAAGGATAAATTAAACACTGAATTTCACCACAGCAGTTGATTTCACAGTTAATTTCACACAAAATTCAACGGTGAATTTTACCAGTGTTTTACCTGTGCGAGTTAAACTTTAATTCTCACGAGTGATCGCACACGGAAACTCATCGCTGTGAAAGCTACCAAACGAACAAGAAGATACGTTTATTGAATTCCCATGTTAAACTTCACAGTTGTTACACATCGCAGTAACAACGAAGTGAAGTCTTGTGGATTTTTTATTCCAACAGGGCGTCGCGCCACTCACATCAATTTTCAAATTTTTTGAGACTCTTAAGCGAATAGTTTGGTCATACCAAATAATAATGATTTATTTTTTTTCTTCTCTGCAAACCTTTTGCTTTCGAAATATGTTAGAATAAAATGTCATTTTCCCTCCATCTTTTTGGCAAAAATCATTCTCTGCGATGTTTTTCTCCACTTTTCCAGCGGGAAGCCAAAATCTGGCCTAAAATCCTCGTCAGTTTTTCAGTCATCGCTCTCAGGCCGTTAGAGCTAATTATTTGCTGTTTTCTGCATAAATCAAATCGTTTAGTTTTCCTACGTCACTTTAAAAACGCAGGAAATTTGCAAGATACACGCAGATTAATGGCCCCTTGGTGTGTGTTCAAGCAGCAGCACAATCATGGTGGCTGAAATTTGACTGAAGTTCCCACCATCTTTTGAGTTTTGGTGGGGTACATATGAATAATATCTTTGTAGTACATTTCTTCACTTGAATTAATTTCAATCTAGCAAAGGTAAAATTCCTTTTGTGCAATTTTAGATGGCCTAAGCCAATATACTTTACCAGTTTTAGGCCAATGTTTACTTATTTGGGGTAGCTTGGCAGCGTCGTAAGGCCTTTGCCTATAGGCCTACACTACTGAGTATACTGATCAGCGATCAGTGTCTGATCAGTGTTTGACTTCACTGTATCTGAACCTGGCGATAGAAAAGTGTACTCTTATGATTCCAGCGTTTCTCGCGCAGTTGGTAGTAGGCCTTAGCTTTAGCTTGGCAAAATGGGTCTTCTGCTTTGTTTGGTTCATGTCTTCTTAAAAAGCAATATTTATGTTTGTCAGGACATTTTATAATATTGACTAAAATACCACCCCAATTTCCCCAACCGTCAAACAAAGTAAACTTTGGTAAATATTTGACAAATTCTGATATTTTAAAACCCTCACTAGCCCCTGATAGTTAAATATCTGTAGTGAAACAAGATTGTCTGAGCTAAATGTTTAAAATCTCCAAAATAAAAGATATTAAAGAAACAACCAATAAATATGAGGTATCAAGGTTTTTAAGCTTTACACTCAGATTTGAGATTAATTTATAACATAAATTACTGTACTTTGGATAACATTTTATGAAATTAGATTGTCCCAGTACCTCAAGTACAGCAGGAACATAGAACATATGATAAGTTTTTGTTTGCAGTACTGCAAAGCTCTATAAAGCCCCAGTTTACTTTATTTTGAAAGTTTTTGGGGGGACTCATAAGAGGGAGGGGTTTATAAGAGGAGGGCGATTAGTTAATTTATTATTGGAAGAAATATTAAAGAATGTTGCAGACTCTATAAGACAAACTATGCATGGAGGTTTCCACCTTCGAACACAGGAAATTCATAGTTAAATAGTAGTTATTAGTAGTTACAAGAAACGAATTTTTGAAAGCAAATGCATAACCCTTTTTTGCGTTTCATTTTGTAGGTTTACTTTTGATCTGTCAAGTGATCAAAATGGGGGTTTAATAGAGCAGAGGAGGGGCATATTTAAAATTTTACTTGAATGAGGGGAGCTTAAAAGAGGGATTATACCAGAGAGGGTGCTTAATAGAGTTTTTAAGGTATTAGCTGGCTGCCTGTGACAGTATTTGATTGATTTGATTTTCATCTTTATTTGAAACTGAAGCAAGGATGGGGGTATTCCCTCTCATATTGGTGAATTTTGCCTAAATTATTTAAATATGTGCTTCTAGGATCTTGACTCTATCTCATCTGGGCGTCTCAGAACATTCTCTACCTTATGCCTCATTACGTAAAGAACACCGTCTGCAGAAAAAATTTTGCAAAATCTTTAAATAGGTGGTATGACGTCATGTCAAAGAGTTTTTTGTGATGATGTCATCATTTTAATCAAGATAATTGAAACCAAATATTGAGGCCAATAGATGCTTTCTATACGAAAAAACTACTTCAAACATCAATCTGCTACTAATAACAATACTTTAACATGAAGAAATTAAAAATTCTGTTGTTTATATTTACTATTGTCAACCTTGATCGCTAAGCGACAATTTGGTTCCCATGGGTACAGAGTTACGAATAGAACATTGAAAGTTTCATTTTTGAGACCCTAAAAGATGGAAACTCAAACTTGAGGCATATCAAGTGGCTCCAGATTGTACTTTAGACACAAAAATCAAAATTTTGTTAAAGTGAGATAGGGTTAACGTTACGAAGACATATATTGGTATATAGATGAGGAAATTTTATGCTTAAAGTTGAGTCTCTTAGATTAAAGTGTAATGGTTTGATGAAATTCAGCGCTACATCTTGACTCAGAACTTCTGACTATTAAAGTCTTCTTTCAGATTTGCTATCGTGTTGATGCTGCTTGGCTTCTTGTTTGTTCTTGAAGCGCGGAGCATTTTACTAGCTGAGCTCCTGACTTGAGACCGGTTGCTGCCCCGCAGCGGCCAAAATTTTTTTACTCCTTTTTTGCCCGTTCTAACCGTTTTGAGGATGGGAGAACATTATTTATCTCTCGCAGTTCTTACAGAAGAGTGCCTTAGCGACTTTTTCTTGATAAGTAGAGTTCAAGATTTCGATGTTCTCAAAAATGGTCTTCTGTTAGAGCTTCATAAACGATTTACAATGGGAGAAATTCGCAACATATTGTCACATTTTTGCCGAACGAAGCTACTCTTCGCAAAAGACTATCACCACTCGACTTATTGCTCAAGAAGTTGCGAACATTTTAGAGAGCCATCATTCTGACATGAAACAGATTGAAGAGCGTTCAGAATTAAAAATAAAGCAAGCAGAATATCAGAAGACTGGGCTCGAGAAAAAAGTCCATTCATATCAAAAACATTTGGGAGGGGTGAAGAGTGCTCTGTTTCGAGAAGTGAAGAAAAGGGACAAAGATTACAGAGCAACAACAAGCAAAGTTACAGCTGGGAAAGCGTTGGAGCTGAAACCGAAGATGTAGAAAAAGCTTTCATATCTGTTGTTGGTACCACTGAGAATAATGACATTCTACAGGGTATAAACTATTATGGTTCTTCAAGCGATCACAGGCAGTTAAGCAGTGGCAAGGTCGGTATCTATGCTCGGATTTCCTCAATCCAACCCAATTCCACCATAACAAACAGAGCACTTTCGGAAAGAGCCAGATTATCATTTGATGTCCTTGGTGCTATTTCTGGAGAAAATCTTGGTGTCAATAGCCAGAAAGAATTACTGATAGCCGAGATGATGTGACAGAACCCAGATATTTTCCGAAAAGCAGCCGAGAATGCAGGCTTAAACAAACAGAAAAAGATTTCAGTCAATGATGCTACCAACATCATTGCTTTAGCAAGACTGTCAAGGAACAATATTCACGATTTGCATTGCTGTTTAGAGAAATTTGGATGCAATTTTTGGCCATCTGAAAGAAAGATGCGAGAACCTGAATGCAGGCGCACAGAGGACGTGAGTAAATCAATCGTAGAGAGTGGTGTGATCGTGATGGCATTAAAGCGAACCGCAACAGAAGAGAACACCACAATGCTACTGTTCATTCGGGTGAATGATTTGAAGCTGTTTATCCAATCGATATTAGAAGATTTACCAGGGGAATGAGATCCAGCTTTGTTTGATGACGAACTGTGGCTGTTATTTGCTGGTGATAACGGTTGTGGAAACATGAAATTTCACGTGGAAATTATTAACAGTACGTCTTCAGGTTCTGTGTACATTGTGCGCATTGTTTGCTTGTTCGAAGGTGCAAACATAGTGGAAAACATGTGGAAAGTGTTCCATGTTTATCGTGAACCCATCACTGAACTTTAAGAGAAGGGATTCCAAAGTGCAGGGCACAGCATACGTATCTTTTTGGGTGGAGACTTTCACTTTCTAGATGACATGCTTGGTCACCAAGGATCAGCAGCAACGTACCAAAGTTGCACAGATTTAGAAACATTGGATCACTTGTGAAACCATGGGAGCCGATCACATAATCTGGAAAACTGTGATATTGAGCTATGAACCATGGAACATTACCATTTAAACTACAACGAAAACCTTTGTGATGATAGGAATAATGGAAACCATCGCAAGAATGGAAAATATCACTGTATTGTTGTAGACAAGATGCTTTTTCCCATAAAGGACCTTGGATGTATTGTGCCGCCTGTTTTACATATACTTCTTGGTATAACGTTGCTTTTATATAACTTGCTAATGAAGTGTTGTGAGGAACTAGACGAGGCAGAAAGTAATGATAAGCTGCACAGAGGAAACAGAGTGGCCCTGGCATAAGAGTGGGATGAGAGAAGTTTGCTGCTATAAGAAAAGAATAAGGAACTGGAACATATTGGAATAGATGTAAAACAGAATTGGGAGATTTGAAGCAGTTTTGGCAGGGGATAAAACGGAAAATGTAAGAATAGCCACTGCATCTGAGAAAGGATGAAAGATAAAGTTGAGACAATACAAATGCGCTTCATTAATTTGTTGCATCACTCCATTTCACAACAAAGTGTATTGGGTTCAGTGTGACAGTTGTGAGAAATGGCTTCATACCATGTGTGAGTGCTTAAGTCCAACAGAGGACGTAACAGTTGACTCAATGGAAACATATGCGTGTTTGCAATGTAGAGACATTGGAAGGGAAGATTTAATATAAATTTTGAAAGGCAAAGCTGCTGATAATCTAGCAGAGGAAGACAGCCTGAAAATAGCCATAGTGGAACAGAATACCCTCTGTGATGAAGCGAAAGCAAGAAATGAAAATCAAATGGGACCTAGAGAACAGCTATTAAACAAAAAGCTTGAGGAAATGAGAGTCATTTGCCAAACTTATCATGGCAATGTCTTTGTCGGAAATCACTGCAAGTTGGTACTAAAAAATCATGAAGCCTTTTGCAGTGTGATAAGTGACATATCACATCTTCAGCAAAAATTTTTCACCATCTTCAGCCTCTTCAACAGAATTCACCCCTACTTGTTCTTAAAGGGCAGAAGACTTACATTTGAAGAGATTGAAAGCCTACAAGAAACGTGCTCAAAGTTTGGGGAACTTTTTCCACAACTTTTCCCAGAAGCAAACCTAACGTGGAAGATACATCAACTTATTTTCAGTGTTCCATGATTTGCTGCTCGTTTCAAGAAAATTGGGATGTTATCTGAAGAAGAAGGGGAAAGTTTACATGCGGCTGTTAATATGGAACTTCGCCAGTTAGTTCCTTCTTACAAAGCACCAAGAGTTACGCTCTAAAGCATCGAAGAGCCTTTTAAAGCGAAAGCCAAGACAATGTGATACTGGCAAAGAGACAAAACAAAAACGTACTTTTCTTCGTGCAGGAAAGGATGGCCAAAGGCATTGTCCATGTTGTAGGCCTGAGTTATTCTGAGTTATACATATGTAATCGAGGGGGCAAGGCAGCTCACTGATTAAGATTGATCCCATAGCTACTCTTGTCTTTTTGTTTCGATTTATCACAATCAAGGTATTATACCCTGCTATATTTAATGTTAGATATACGCTATTTAAGAAACCTATTTCAGTGATGATTATCATAGTGGTTGATTGTTATTGACGTGCTTGACATTTTCTGTTATTTTCACTGTTGTTACAAATTTATCTAAAGATCAAAATAACGATAGCACACCAAACTTGATTAATAAGTGATAGATGCGTTAAGGAGAATTTTGCACTTTCATGCAGTCTCTTCAAAATACAAGTTTTAAAATATAGCTTGTGGAAGTCCAAAACGGAAAATTTAAAGAGCTGTTATACTCAGACTTATATTTTCTCTTTCAGGTGATTCCAGGAGCACAAAACGTGGAAAAGCAAAACTTGCAGACAAACATGGCTACACTTACGTGTTTAGACATACGTGGCCCAGTGGAAAAACTGCTTGGAGGTGCAGTGTCAGAGGTAAAAAGATGTCATGCAGTGCAATAGTGCAGCAACCTGGAGATGTTTTTCGTAGGGGGCCTAATGCTCACTGTCACCCAGGACAGCCAGGAGTAGCAACAACAAGGAGGTTTGCTGCAAAGATAAAACAGAAGGCAGCGGATAATATCTTCAGATCAGCAGCTAACATTGTTGAAGGAATTATGAGTGAGAACACCGATCACCTGTTATCTCAGCCGTCATGCAGCCAAATGGAAACATGGTCTTATAGGAATGGACATTTGCCAAAATGGCAAAGTATAATAATTTACACTATGCGCATGCTCTGTGAACAACATGGCCGGCACGAAAATCTGAAAGTCATAACTTTAGGCCCAAAGAAACACGGGTTTGCACGTTCTATTAAAAGTAAAACAACAAGAACAAAAAAAACGAGTGTGTTCTCCAGCGATTGAAAGCCTACAAGAAATGTGCTCAAAGTTTGGGGAACTTTTTCCACAACTTTTCCCAGAAGCAAACCTAACACGGAAGAAACATCAACTTATTTTCAGCGTTCTATGACTTGCTGCCCGTTTCAAGACAACTGGGATGTTATCTGAAGAAGAAGGGGAAAGTTTACATGCGGCTGTTGATATGGAACTTCGCCAGTTAGTTGCAGTCCGAAATCCTGCTGAAAGGATGTCCCTTCTTATAAAGCGCCAAGAGTTACGCTCTAAAGCATGGCAGAGCCTTTTAAAGGAAAGTCAAGACAATGTGATACTTGCAGAGAGACAAAACAAAACGTACTTTTCTTCCTGCAGGAAAGGATGGCCAAAGGCATTGTCCATGTTGTAGGCCTGAGTTATTCTGAGTTATACATATATATTCGAGGGGGCAAGGCAGATCACTGATTAAGATTGTTCCCGTAGCTACTCTTGTCTTTTTATTTCGATTTATCACAATCAAGTTATTATACCCTGCCATATTTAACGCCAGATATAGGCTATTTAAGAAACCTATTTCAGTGATGATTATGATAGTGGTTGATTGTGATTGCCGTGCTTGACATTTTCTGTTATTTTCACTGTTGTTACAAATTTATCTAAAGATCAAAATAATGATAACACACCAAACTTGATTAATAAGTGATAGATGCGTTAAGGAGAATTTTGCACTTTCATGCAGTCTCTTCAAAATACAAGTTTTTAAAATATAACTCGTGGAAGTTCAAAACGGAAAATTTAAAGAGCTGTTATACTCAGACTTATATTTTCTCTTTCAGGTGATTGCAGGGGGCACAAAACGTGGAAAAGCAAAACTGGCAGACAAACATGGCTACACTTATGTGTTTGGACATACGTGGCCCAGTAGAAAAACTGCTTGGAGGTGCAGTGTCAGAGGTAAAAAGATGTCATGCAGTGCAACAGTGCAGCAAATTATAGATGCTTTTCGTAGGGGGCCTAATGCTCACTGTCACCCAGGATAGGCAGGAGTAGCCACAACAAGGAGGCTTGCTGCAAAGATAAAACAAAAGGCAGCGGATAATATCTTCAGATCAGCAGCTAACATTGTTGAAGGAATTATGAGTGAGAACACCGATCACCTGTTATCTCTGCCGTCATGCAGCCAAATGGAAACATGGTCTTACAGGAATGGACATTTGCCAAAATGGCAAAGTATAATAATTTACACTATGCGCATGCTCCGTATAGTGAACAACATGGCCGGCACGAAAATCTGAAAGTCATAACTTTAGGCCCAAAGAAACACGTTCGGGTTTGCACGTTCTATTAAAAGTAAAACAACAAGAACAAATAAAACGAGTGTGTTCTCCAGCGATTGAAAGCCTACAAGAAATGTGCTCAAAGTTTGGGGAACTTTTTCCACAACTTTTCCCAGAAGCAAACCTAACACGGAAGAAACATCAACTTATTTTCAGCGTTCTATGACTTGCTGCCCGTTTCAAGACAACTGGGATGTTATCTGAAGAAGAAGGGGAAAGTTTACATGCGGCTGTTGATATGGTACTTCCCCAGTTAGTTGCAGTCCGAAATCCTGCTGAAAGGATGTCCCTTCTTATAAAGTGCCAAGAGTTACGCTCTAAAGCATGGCAGAGCCTTTTAAAGGGAAAGTCAAGACAATGTGATACTTGCAGAGAGACAAAACAAAAACGTACTTTTCTTCCTGCAGGAAAGGATGGCCAAAGGCATTGTCCATGTTATAGGCCTGAGTTATTCTGAGTTATACATATATATTCGAGGGGGCAAGGCAGATCACTGATTAAGATTGTTCCCGTAGCTACTCTTGTCTTTTTATTTCGATTTATCACAATCAAGTTATTATACCCTGCCATATTTAACGCCAGATATAGGCTATTTAAGAAACCTATTTCAGTGATGATTATGATAGTGGTTGATTGTGATTGCCGTGCTTGACATTTTCTGTTATTTTCACTGTTGTTACAAATTTATCTAAAGATCAAAATAATGATAACACACCAAACTTGATTAATAAGTGAGAGATGCGTTAAGGAGAATTTTGCACTTTCATGCAGTCTCTTCAAAATACAAGTTTTTAAAATATAACTCGTGGAAGTTCAAAACGGAAAATTTAAAGAGCTGTTATACTCAGACTTATATTTTCTCTTTCAGGTGATTGCAGGGGGCACAAAACGTGGAAAAGCAAAACTGGCAGACAAACATGGCTACACTTATGTGTTTGGACATACGTGGCCCAGTGGAAAAACTGCTTGGAGGTGCAGTGTCAGAGGTAAAAAGATGTCATGCAGTGCAACAGTGCAGCAAATTATAGATGTTTTTCGTAGGGGGCCTAATGCTCACTGTCACCCAGGATAGGCAGGAGTAGCAACAACAAGGAGGCTTGCTGCAAAGATAAAACAAAAGGCAGCGGATAATATCTTCAGATCAGCAGCTAACATTGTTGAAGGAATTATGAGTGAGAACACCGATCACCTGTTATCTCTGCCGTCATGCAGCCAAATGGAAACATGGTCTTACAGGAATGGACATTTGCCAAAATGGCAAAGTATAATAATTTACACTATGCGCATGCTCCGTACAGTGAACAACATGGCCGGCACGAAAATCTGAAAGTCATAACTTTAGGCCCAAAGAAACACGTTCGGGTTTGCACGTTCTATTTAAAGTAAAACAACAAGAACAAATAAAACGAGTTTGTTCTCCAGCAATTGAAAGCCTACAAGAAATGTGCTCAAAGTTTGGGGAACTTTTTCCACAACTTTTCCCAGAAGCAAACCTAACACGGAAGAAACATCAACTTATTTTCAGCGTTCTATGACTTGCTGCCCGTTTCAAGACAACTGGGATGTTATCTGAAGAAGAAGGGGAAAGTTTACATGCAGCTGTTGATATGGAACTTCGCCAGTTAGTTGCAGTCCGAAATCCTGCTGAAAGGATGTCCCTTCTTATAAAGCGCCAAGAGTTACGCTCTAAAGCATGGCAGAGCCTTTTAAAGGGAAAGTCAAGACAATGTGATACTTGCAGAGAGACAAAACAAAAACGTACTTTTCTTCCTGCAGGAAAGGATGGCCAAAGGCATTGTCCATGTTGTAGGCCTGAGTTATTCTGAGTTATACATATATATTCGAGGGGGCAAGGCAGATCACTGATTAAGATTGTTCCCGTAGCTACTCTTGTCTTTTTATTTCGATTTATCACAATCAAGTTATTATACCCTGCCATATTTAACGCCAGATATAGGCTATTTAAGAAACCTATTTCAGTGATGATTATGATAGTGGTTGATTGTGATTGCCGTGCTTGACATTTTCTGTTATTTTCACTGTTGTTACAAATTTATCTAAAGATCAAAATAATGATAACACACCAAACTTGATTAATAAGTGATAGATGCGTTAAGGAGAATTTTGCACTTTCATGCAGTCTCTTCAAAATACAAGTTTTTAAAATATAACTCGTGGAAGTTCAAAACGGAAAATTTAAAGAGCTGTTATACTCAGACTTATATTTTCTCTTTCAGGTGATTGCAGGGGGCACAAAACGTGGAAAAGCAAAACTAGCAGACAAACATGGCTACACTTATGTGTTTGGACATACGTGGCCCAGTGGAAAAACTGCTTGGAGGTGCAGTGTCAGTTGTCAATACAAACATAAAGATAGTAAAACCTCACACAGGCTAAATTTTGACTGCCTTGTACGACTTTGGTATCAAAAACTCTATAACTCAAAGTTATGGATGTTCCATTATCACAGCTCTTCGTCGAAGCTGCAGTGCGCGAAAAACTTCCAATAAGTAGCCGTGACGAGGCAGGGATGAGGTGATACAATTGACCTTTTGATGAGTAGTTGAAATCAAATGCTAATGCTGAAAAAGACGACAAATTCTAAAAAAGTATAACTGAAATCCAAACTACTTGCTATAAACGACAAAAACCAAGTTCGGAAAAGCCAATAAAAAAATTTATCAAGGCAAGCTTTTCCTCAAATAACCCTTCTGGAAAAATCCTCGTGGGCCTAAGTGCATTTACGGTAAATATCAATATAAAAGTTAATTATTACGTTAAATATTTTTGGATTATTTGAAAATATTAAGTTTAAGCAATAATAAGTCTAATTTGATTTAATTATCGGATAATAAAGGTTAGGCGAATCGACCTTCATGGGTTGGGCGAAACGTCTTACAAGGTTGGGCGAAATTGAGGTTGGGCGAATCGGATGTTGGGTGAATCGGATGTTGGGTGAATCGGATGTTGGGTGAACTTATCTGAAAGCTCTGTTATGTGCCATCATGGGATGGCATACACTTGCTCATATATTTTTTCATTATCCCGACTTTGTCCAGGTCTATTATTCTGAGATGTTGCAATATTTTTTGTCATAATTTTGTATTCTGTAAAGTTGTCTGCAATAAATTATAGTATATGTATGAATGTATATTGTATGTATAAATATATTTACTGGAATTCACAATACATATGATACTGAAACTGAATTTTGTCTACAACACAGATCTACAGAGACCGAATTTCTATGTATACATAAAAACAAACTATATTGCCATTGAATTTTTTTACCTTATGCCCCTCGATGTAGTGAAATGGGATGTACAAATTTTAAAATTATTTACAATTTGAAATATAAACAATTAAAATATAAACAATTAAAATACTCTATTTTACTTAAAAAAGACAACCACAGTTGGTCCTGTTTACCAGTTTTGTACTGTGTTACAAAAATCTAGCCTAAAAGATCGAAACAGAAATAAATGCCTTATCTTATGCAACATCTGTGCAAAGAATAACCATTATGCAATGGTCAAATTCAGAAATTCCTTATATAACAAATAATGTGTAAAATTTTCATCTGGTTTGCTAAGATAAGCAAAAATGCCTCTGAAATTATTCCCTGTACTGAAATAGTAGGTTAACTTAATGACAAAAAAAGGATGCAATTTGAAGTCAAAATTTTGTCTTTTTCAGTGTTGTTCTCTTATGACTTTCTTATTTGCCTTCTTTAAAAAGTATAAGAGGAAAATAAAAGAACCCAGATGTCAACAGTGTCTCCTAAGTTGCATTTATCTTGATACCTGGAGAAATGGAATACTGTAGCAAAATAGAAACTTACATAACTCATTATTGATTGATCCATGCTATTTAAATTTAATATTGAAATCAGATAATGTCAACAATATTGTGTAACATTGAACTGAATGGATGGGATGATCTGCCAAACCTATTATTTCAATTAATTTGTTTGAGCTTTTTATTCTTTAATCAATACTTTTTGAAAAAAAATTAAAAAATGTCCTACAACCCAAGAACTTCAGCGAATTTTACTATAAGAACAGGGAATCAGTGCTATCTTACTACTTCCAAAAGCATGCTGTCTGTCTGGATTTCTCCATTGTCTATTCTTGTTCCTTGCAAGCTCATTTTAGTTACTGAGCTAGATAGTATCATGAACATGGCGGAAATCTGGAGAGCTGGGGTGCTTGGAGTTCACAGCCCCCTAGATATTTTTCAAGATTTGTTGCCCTAAGCATAAAACACTTCATTTTCTTTGTTCATTCTCCAAGTTTTATTGTCAATCATTCTCCAGAAACATACAAGCTCTTGTGGAAAATATAAAATTTTCCTTACAGTACATTTATTTTCCTTGCAACCTTTTACCCACTTTTTACACAGTATTTCGATGTTCAAATCATTTCTGATACCAAGCCATAGTTTTCGGAAACTTTCAGCAGCCAATCCAAGGCAATCTGGAGGCAGTATTCGCGTATTCTGTTCCTCAGAATGATGTAGGGCCCCCTTGTTATTTCCAGCTTAACGGTACTGACATGCCCTGACATGTGCACATGACTTTTGCAAAAGAAACGATTCTGTGATTTAAAACTTAACTAGTACACCAACAACAATACGTGGACCTCCTAAGGTTATCTTTCCAATATTTCAACTACTATTTTTATACTAATACTAAAATCTAAATCTAAATGCAGAAAACTGGGCGTGCGATGCACCGGCCCTTTGTTGCCTGCCTACCTAAAAGCTTGTATGGTCGGTGATTGAAACCGAAATTTCCAAATTTCCGGACCAATGCACCTGTTCAACAGAAAGACTGCTGAAGAAATCAAATACAAAACAAATCATAAACTCAAAAACCAAAAGAAAAGGGATAGGGAGGGGGGAGACGATCGAACAAACTGCAGCATGTCCGTGAACCACACAGAATGACCTGCTCACATGAAACACCACATATTAAGCACAGCGAAATGCCTACCGTCTCCTTCTACGGAATTTCGGTGCGACTATACTACGAGGTGTTGATGACTAAGAGTGAAATCACACCAAATAGCCTGCGGCAAGCTATAATTGTTTGCCAAATGTAAAGCCAAAGCCAAGCGAACATGTGGAACAAACAACTTAAACAAACCCAACCTGAGCTAGGAACATCAACAACAACAGCAACAACAAGTTAAGCTAACGTCCTAGTTGTTTTAACTCAGCTTAAATCTCGATTTAACCCGTATTTAAAACTTAACTATTACACCAACAACAACACGCGGACCTCCTAATGTTATCTTTCCAATAGTTCAACTACTATTTTTATACTAATACTAAAATCTAAATATAAATGCAGAAAACTGGGCGTGCGATGCACCGGCCCTTTGTTGCCTGCCTACCATAAAGCTTGTACGGTCGGTGATTGAAACTGAAATTTCCAAATTTCCGCCACAGAAAAACGAAGTTTTGACCCCACAATCACCTACGGTACGAGTAGGAAGAAAATTGTTGGAAGAAATAAAACGGAAGAACTACGTAAAAAACCTTAAACTAACTTGATCTCTCCAGACCCCCAAAAAAAACTGAATAATGAGAAAGATCAAACAATAAACCTAGGAAAAACATATCAAAATATATGCTGAATTAGGCCATAAGCAAACATCATAAAAGCCACTAAATCATAAACAAAAGCGATGAGCGTCAACCCCAAAAAAGTAACACAAGGGGGTAGCGTTGACACCGCGGGAGGCTTAAGGCCCCCCGTCAACGTCGTTGTAAGCCTGAATATCGTTATAGGCCACGAGGAATGTTTGACCAAGGGCCAAGTCAACGCCGCTTTCCTTTTATGGGAAATACCACCATCAGCTGCGAGGACTATCTCATCCAGGAGCTAAGCCTGAGCTGCCTTTCCCTTTCGAGAGGCTTACCAAGCCATCAAGCAGTGCTGCGTTCCCGTTCTGGGAGCCTTACCAAGCCACTGTTCCTGTAGGTAATACCGGGCAACCTTGTCCAAGCACCAAGCCACTGTTGCTTTGGGTAATGCCGGAAAATCTCGCCAAAGAACCAAGCCACGCTGGTTTCCCTTTTGGAAACCTTGCCAAGCCACCAAGGCAGTTGATAAGGCACGACTAAATGCAATTTATTCGGGTTTAATATGTGACAGGGGCTTTTATGTTATTATTGCCCTCTTGCATCGCATTAGAGGTAGAGAAGCTTTTGAGGTGTCTCATGATTGGTGGAAGCTTTTTCATACAAAGCGATTCCTTATACAGCAGTGTTGCTATGGTGAATCGGGTTAACTCGTGCGTTTAAAATTTGGCGGCTATAAATTTTGCCACGCGGTCTCTGCTTATCATTAAAACTGAACATGAACTGTGAACGGAGAACGTTTCAAGGTGCTTGACAAGCAGATTTTTGTCCCACCCACCCTCCCTGCTTGCTTGGTTTAGGTACTTGCTTTCTTTTTCACTCTTTTCATGCTTTCGACTAGTGTCCTCGGGCTCTGGCTGTCGGCATGGACATAGTGTGCTGGTCTGCGGAAAAAACTTCGTTTCTTCGTCAACCCCCCAGAAGCGAAGGGCATTTTGGCATTGGGCTGGCACACTGACCGCCCATTCTGAAGTTCCGATGATGAGAAAAACATCACCAGATCTCAGTTGATAGACAATGGTGGCTACACAGCGCTGAAGGACTTCTTTTGCATAGCCAATTGCTATTTCTTCCATGCCGTTATTGCCTTCCCTGGAACAAATATTAATACGAGACTTTCTCATCGAAGCACCAAGCTTGCGCAGCCTTTTCCATTCTTGGGATACTTTCTGGCCAGTGTTGCTGTGCCGAATACCGGGCTGTCTCCACCAAGAGCCGAGTTTGAGCTGCCGTTTCCTTTTTTAGAAGCCTTGCCTGCCATTTCATTGCACGGGGTACCGGGCCATCTCCTCCAAGAACCAAGCCTGAGCCACCTTTCTGTTGAAATACTTCAAAGCCACTATCGTCTTGTGAATGCAGCCTTGCCATTCTTGTCCCTGTGCCAAGCAAAATCGTTGCACAGCATCGCCTTCAAGCCCCGACCAGACATGCTCAATATTGTTGAATAAACTAGGTAGCTTCCAATTGAGCCCTGAACTGAGAGAACGAGAAAGGACACAAGCAGACTTGCGTACCGCCGAAAAAAGATGAATACCTGGCCTAACCTACCAATTCCCGTCCTGCCTATCTAACTAATTTATTTCTGACTTCCGGTATAGAGCTAAGAATTTTGTTGGGAGAGCCTACAAAAGTGCACCAAGTCAAGCATTAAAATGCATGCTTTGACAACAAGAGACTGTGTTTTCAGCGTTATAGAGTTATTGCGCTTTGCAGCATACCCATCATTAGTCCTGCCTACTTGACCCGTTGCAGATGCAAAATGTTGGAGACAACTGTTAAGACCTGAAATTGCGAGGCTGCAGTGCCAGAGCAAGTACTTGGGTATTGATCACAGTTAACCCATGGCCAAACCCAACCGGAATAATATCATGGCCACTCTAACTAGTCTTGTAATATCAACTTATAGGGCGTAATCAAAATTTATCCTCTGGGAACTTATGAAGGTCATGCTAAAAGTCAAGCTCCGTGATAACCTAATACCCTAGAGTCCTTCCTTACTTTCTTCCAGGTATGTTTTGGGTTTATGTAACCTGGTGCCCTTGGTTCGTGCCCGTGGCTAGGAGTTATTAATCTAGAAAACACAGGAAAGGCCAGGAAAATATCCTGACTTTGCAAGCTTTGCTGCTTTCCCTTTTTGAGACTCTTGCCAAGCCATTCTTGTTGCGGGTAATACCGGGCAATCTTGCCCAAGCACCAACAGCGTTGTACAAACAAGATAGCCATGTACGGAAATCGTCAGAGCTGCACCATACGTGCACAGGTGAATAGAGGGTTGGAGAGCTTATGTTGGAACAAGTAGCCGAGCATGAGCTGCCATTCCCTTTCTGGGAGGCTTAGCAGGCCACCAAGCTGTGCTGCTTTCCTTTTTTTGGGAGCCTACCAAGCCATTGTCCCTGAGGGTCATACTAGGAAATCTTTTCCCAGCACCAAGCCACGCTGCTTTCCCCTTTTGGTAAAGGTTTATGCACGGTTTAAGAAGTTCCCCGTCTAGGGCAAGGCAAAACCTACAAACTTGAAGAAGATGCAAAGTCTCACAATTGGGGTCTGGACTTAGGAACAAAAGCCTGGGATTAGCATACCAAATCAAAGCTATATTCCGACAGCGAAAAATCGGTCGGTACGATGTTGCCCAGTTGCTTCCCACTCTCTTGCGATAAGAGACCAATTTGGGGCAGGTACCTGGCGAGTGTGCTAAGCATGCTGACTGACTCAATGCATGAGCCCTAGGGGCTGCACAGTAAACCTCCCCCAAAAAAAATGCATTTACCATACAAACAACCGCTTGGCAATAAGTCTGGGGGCTCTTACTGACGAAACCGGAGGAAGCACTGTTATGTTATAACACAGTTCCTCACTACTCACTTGACTCGTAGCAGCGCCCTGGCCTTGTCCAGTTAATTTTCTTAATTCATGCACAGCACCAGGCGTTCCAAATCGAGCAGAATCCCACATGCAGGCATCCCAGAGACAAGACCACAGTGGAACCCCCAGCGGCCCCCGACGAACTAAAGGCATACATGTAGTTACTCACAGGCCGTCTATCCTGACATGTTTTCAGGAAGATCACAAATTGCGTTGCTTATTGGATAGAAAACTTCCAACACTATACCTTGTGAAGATGGCTCTCGTAGAGACTACTTCAAGACCCTTCCTACCACCACTATTCTAAAGGCCCCCCAAACCATGCTTGGAAAATAGGCACCATCATTTGAGATGATCCAGCCCTGTTTGACCTATAATTGGTGATAAATCCATGTGTCCTAGTGGACCTCTCAGATACAAGGCGATAACTACAAGGTGCTCTGGAGAACACAGATCTGTTAGCTTATTTTGCTCCCGTTGGGACTATCATATTTTTGATCAGATACGCCATGTTTCACCAACTTGAGGGTTGGATTGACGCTTGAGCTGTTTCCTTTTCCCCCCAATATCAGCTTAGGAGACCGGTTATGCCTGTCGGTCAATTCATACTACCGTCATTTCTCTGGACAGATATGAAAGCAATTGATACCCAGAGCAAGCGATAAAAAATCGTCGAGCCAACAGGATAATACATAATTTATGTACATCCCTCACTAGACAATGCAAATCAATTGGTATTGGGATATTAGGAAAGTTGCGACATCAGTTATTGTTCGGACGACAGTAGAATAAGGCCTCGCTTTAAAACGCTTCAGCACATGTTGTAAAAAGTTTGTTTTTTCTAATATGCTAATTGCCTTACAAAAATACTGAAACTTCCCACTGTAATTTGCTCTATTGACCACACCCTCTGTAATGTCGTCAAAGAATCAAAAGCTTAATGTTTAGATTCACATTCAACGTTGACTCTTATAGTTCTGGGCTAAAGACAATGCTGGAGGATGCGGGCCGCTTCCATTGACCACGCCACGCAAGCGGAAGGCCACACCCAAGACGAAGGCCTGTGGTCTGCACAACGTCCTCAGAAGAACGGAAAACACACCAGTAAAGCTGTTGTTGCAAAGCTGTTGCTATACAAGACCACCAGAAATAAGCAATAGTGTATGGCAAAGCATTTCCCTAAGAAAGTTACTGTGGGCATGGCATGACGGCATATATAATCCATCTGGTATCCCAGTTAGAATTGTACAATGGTATAAAGTTGTTAGTCATACTTTACTCTGATGATTAGGTTGCTGGACCTAAGTTTGCCATGTTATTTTAAAATTTTTGAACACTTATTTATTGTCGTCAAAGCAAATCAATCTGATTTGGACTTAGCTTTGGCCGCCTTGGGCTTGTGATAATAAGGACTGCTGCTGAGAAACAGCATGCCCTTTAAACATCTACTTTGTATTTAGCACCGACACTGCTTTTTTCGAATTCTTTGTAGCGCAAAGCTCCCTGACACCCCTTGCAGTCATCGCAGTCATACAATTAATATTTGCTACCTGAATTCAGTTCATTTTACCTAGCCTAGCGTTATTTCATATGACTAAAAGGACTAAAGGAACGAAACAAGACAAGAATATATGTATTATATCCACCAAACCAAGACTGAAACTGCAGGCCAACCCTCAAATAATTAAATATACGGTATGGTTTTCAATGGAAAGAGAGCGCCCAATGCGGCGAATATTTTAACACAACAAAATTGTCAGAGAATGCTGTTTTTTAAGCTCGGTACGTAACCTTGCTCATAAAGACCACAAACCAACCGCAAACCACTTGCTCTCAGCTACCCAAGTCGGATTTAAATACCTCTTAAATGAAATAGCATTCGCATACAACTTTTAAAGCATTTATTTCAAATACGCCTCAAATAAAATACCGAAAGATCTCACTCGATTGTTGATCACCTCAAGACCAAGCCTCTGCATCTGTAACGACTTAGATAGCTGTTCAACTTGAATAACCCAAGCAATTCCAAGTGCACAGTAAAGTAAAAACAACAACTTTGAATGTAACAAACGGCATAACTCGACGAAAAAATGAAACTAGACGATCGAACAAACTGCAGCATGTCTGCGAACCACACAGAATGACCTGCTCACATGAAACACCACATGTTAAACACAGCGAAATGCCTACCGTCTCCTTCTACGGAAATGCGGTGCGACTATATTACGAGGTGTTGATGACTAAGAGTGAAATCACACCAAATAGCCTGCAGCAAGCTATAATTGTTTGCCATATGTAAAGCCAAAGCCAACCGAACATGTGGAACGAACAACTTAAAGAAACCCAACCTTAAGCTAACGTCCTAGTTGTTTTAACTCAGCTTAAATCTTGATTTTACCCGTATTAAAACATTTTTATTTAGTCAAATTGATCTTATAGAAGTTTGATGAAACAGAAAATAGCAGCAAATGGGCTGCTATTAAAGGGAATCAACACCCATAAATGTGACATACAGTATGCTCAATCTATTTTTATCTCAGATAACGTCTTTGTCTGTTGCTAATGAACTGACTCTTGATATTGATATTTTTTTGTTTAACTTACTCTAACGTTCTAGATGTGAAATTTCACTTGTAAACTCTATTTGTTGGTTAGAACTATGGATTTCCTTAGCCAATAAGTACTATAGGGCCCCTCGCTATGCGTTTCAGCAATGTCCTGAAAAAGCTTGTCAAACAAATTCCAACCCCCCCTTTTTTTCCGACACCCCGATAATTAGATCCTGACTGGAGTTCCAACCCCCACCCTACCCCTGCCTATTCCGACCCCCTGGCAATTAGGCACCTAAGAGTACTGCAGGTTAGTGGATACACCATGAATGAATGAGATGCATAACAAATGAATAAATGAATGAATGAATGAATGGATGGATGGATGGATGGATGGATGGATGGATGGATGGATGGATGGATGGATGCATGGATGGATGGATGCATGGATGGATGGATCGATGGATAGGTGGGAGAGAAAGCAGAACATGAATTGATCCATTTTACAATTCATTTTCACGACGATTATTTATTGGCTATGCATTAGGTACAATAATTCAGTGGAGAAAAAACAATCGGAAAGCCATTTAACTGGATTAACAAAGACAATCTGGAAGTCAGACATGTTCAATTTTTGAGCAAATGATCAAATTATGCTCGTTTGTTGAGATGGGGTCAATTGTTGTGGGCACCAAGAATGTTACAACTTAGTATTAATGGATTCATTTGCAATGAAATTCCCCGGCCGACAGAATTGAAATTTGAAGTTTGATGCCAAAATCGTATAGCTAAATCGTCCCAAAGTTGGTCTGCACTACAGAGTTGGACTGTCTGAGAGCGATTGTGTTCTTAATTTTATGACCGTTCAAAGTTCCAAATTCTTTTAAGGACTAGATCGCCAATAATTGGGAACTTTGAACGGTCATGAGTTGGTGAAACTTTTTACCCCACTCGGTACCGGTCGAGGATACGGAAAATGTCAGTCATGCAGAAAACCATATCTTAACAGGCACAAACCAAGATTTTGTGAATGTGGTTATGAACTGGGTGGCTCCTTGGAAAAAAAAGATAAACTACGAAGGACGAAGACTCCTGTCTGTGTTACTGTATACGAGACAGAAGCTAGAGAAATGCTTCGGTCAGTGAAGGTAACCCCGAATGACGAAAGACAATCTTCATATATTGATGGTACAGGTAAAATTTGTTTTCAAGCCAGCTGTTTGCGTATAAGGTGCAGTTATGTAAATAGTTGCCGACTTGCACAATTTTCATGCAAGCATTTGAGGGAGACCCCCGAATCGCCAGTTTATGCTGTGTCTTTCACTTCTTCCGAAATCGAAAGTTTCACATCAGATAAACAGGTGCAAGACATTATTGTAGCCCAACTGTTGTGAAGGTTTCTCACAAGACCTATGCTATCATGGGACCAGAATCAACCTCAAATACAATGGAGTAAACTCATGCCATGGTGACGAAGATACCAAGCAAAAAGATTACAAAAGTGCAGTGTTACTTCAATCAATGTAAGAAGAAATTTGGCAGAACAAAGCAGGAAAGAATTTTGCAACCTCTCTGGTCGTGTGGTCTGGTCAAATCACTATAACCCTATAATGAGCATTTTGTAGATTTAGTACTCAATAAAAGGAACAAAGTACCAACAATCATCTTATGAATTATCTTAAACTCTTAGGATTCACAATGCAAAATGTTTATTCTTGCATGCATATCCCAGCAAGGCCATATGATTTCCCAAAAAGACTAGGGAGGTTGAAGAACCGTCCAAGCGTCCCCCTTTTATCTACTCCTATGGCTGCTAACACTGGTACAAGAAGTTGCCCAGCCCTTCTCTATTCTCACTATTGCAGCTTATGGGAGTAAACTTTGCGGTGATGTGAGTCGCAAAGTTGCTGTTCCTTGAATTTTAAAATTTGATAATGCAATGAACAATAAGGAACATCAGACTCATTTCTGGACCACCTACAACCTCAAATCAGACTGAAAGTCGCTTAGTTTCTGTAAGTTAGCTTTGTTACAAAATAATTAGAGTGTATTTTGCCAGGTGAAACGACAACAACTTTGTGTTCATTTGCATTATCTTAAATTGGCAAGAAAACTTAAAGAAAACGAAAACGAGGCCTTGGAGGAAATTGATGAAGACGTGCATGTCGAAGGAGAAGGATGAAACAATGACGGAGGCGAAGAGGTGGAAAAAGAAGACAGTCAAGAAAACGTAGAAGCGGGTGGAGAGAAAATTGGAGGAGGTGAGCGGATTGCTAGAAGCAGGAAAGACATCATAAGAACGTGGGAAGATGAGCTACAAGGGCTTTCTACTTCCAATGCAAATACGTTGCGGTAACAAATGCAAAGGCAGATTCCTTATGAAATCGAGCCGGACATAGTTAATAACTCAACTAATTTGCACTATGGCACTAAGTGTGGAGTTTCTGGAGTACCGATCTTTGAGCCAGTGCATCAGAGGAATCTCAATAAAAATTAAAAAGTGTAAAATCAAAATAAAGATTGCTGTGCAGTAAATCAAATATTCCCATACGACATAGGTATGAATCTAATGTTTATGAAATCCATTTTAAATGAAACAAAAAAGCATCCTTGTGTGATATATTATCATTATTGTTTTTATACGCTACTGCTATTAACCTCGCAGGTGTGCATTGCGGCAACCACCTCAAAATCTTTTTTTTAGGGTAATATGCACATCAAACAAAAAGATATAGTAAATATTAGGTTTCAATAAATGAACACTTACACGGAATTATTATTTTAGGTCTCTTTAACTGTTGTAACAAGGTCCTTATTGGGCTCGATATATTGTTGGAGTGGAGAGAGTATTTCAAAGATGGCATGCCACTTACGAATATTATTGAGGCTAAAATGACAGCATTAGAGAGGAGGATTCCAAAGGTTGGTATGATTGTTGGCAGCTATATGTGAGCATTTTGGTGAAATTTCTGTCTTCTTGCAGTTCTTGGTCATCATTTGGTAATTCTGGAAGGATGCACATAATTTCATTCTTTTCCTTTCCTCGGCAGTTACTTTTTTATTTTTATTTAAATTAAAAGGCCAAAGCTCTGCGATTCTTTCAGTTCAGGTTATTTGCAGATGTGATATAGTGCTGTAGGGAAGATGTAGGTTTTGATAGTAATATTGAGAGAAAACCAGATGAAGGCAAAGCTAACCACAATGCCATCCTTTCTATTAACAGGAACAACGTTTAAGCCAGGGTGATTTCTTGAAGTATGCGCGCATTTCGTACAATGCATTCTACGGCTTCGAGTGCATGAGCGTACGTAATCTGAACGATGGCATATGTGGACTATGTGGAATCAGTGGTAAAGTTTACTTTGGAGCCGGAAACGAAAAGAACTGTTGCTCTGCAACTGAGGTAATGTCATATGTTCCCTAACGCTACGGTAACTTTCAGCAGTATTGTCATGATACCCCCTTTTGTCTCATTCATCTCGATCTACTTTTTCTTCTACTTAATCCTCTCTTTCATGTTTTACTGCTTTTTACTTTCTCACATGACTAAACTTGTTTTTCTTATTTTTCGTTCATAACTTTACTTGCAGCACACTTGTTTGGTTTCCCTTGCTAGTCATTCCGTATGCGTAGTTTCTCCCTATTCATGCTTATATTTTACATAGTTTTATTTATCCAGCCTATCTTGTTGTTCTTGATTCTTATTGAATAATCTAGTTATTTCGTCAATGTAATTTCCTATTTATTAAACTCAGTACTTTTAGTACTTGTAGTTCATCAGGATTTGATTCGACGAGGCGCAGCTTAATACATAACTGTTTGTTTCATTTTCTCTTACCTCTCGACATGCCTGCCGCCACAGTATTATCTTGCAGTTGTGTTATTCTATGCTATTTTTTAATGTTTACTTTTCCCATAATTGAAAGAAAGGCTATAAAAATGACATTGTTCAACATCTTTCGTATCCTCGATTCCACATCCACTCCCAGCCTCTAAGCTTACGAAAATTCTCTACATTTAAACACTAATTGAATATTATTTGTGTCTTGATAGGTGTCTTTCGATCACATCAGTGAACCTAAACAGGACGATTTAGATATACCAAACAAGCTAGAATGTTTCATGGACAGAATTCCTCTTCACCTATTGGAGAAGTGTACAGTTGCTAAGCCAAAGCTAGAGTTCAAAATACATATAAGTGAGATTCCTCCAGTTATTCCTCAAATGCAGCCGAACCAGGAGCTGAACACCGAAAATGAAAAAGAGAGCGTTTATTTCAGAAAGGATGCCAGCAATATTGAGGGTAATTGTTGCCATCGTGAATATGCATATGCAGATTTTGTATTTCATGTTACAAAAATTGCAGTATTATACTTTTTGCCATTTTCTGCATTTTAATAACCTTAGACGAAAGATTATTAAAGTGGCAAGGCCTAGAAAACAATTTGTAATGCATCACCAGTCCTTTCACACCAGATGTATTGCAAATCTATATGCAAAAGTGTTCTGGACAATAAACACAAAGCAGAATTTTGAGTATGAGAATGGGTCCCCCCTGTTGTTTTTGATGAGGTTCGCAGAAACACAAAGACAAAAACACTAGCATTCGTTGTTATCCTGAAGTTTGCTACACTCATTTTGTTAATAAGAATGCTATAAATTTTGTCAAGCCTCAATATTCTTAAGAACTGTCCGTTTTGAGCCTGAATATATTCTTAAAGCATTCTTAATTTTTTAAACCTGATATGGTTTCAGGGGAATATAATTAAAAGAAAAATTATCTCTTTAAGAGGAAATGGTCAAGCGAAAGAAATATAACAATAAGAATGTTGATAAAAATCACATGAAGTTTCGTTTTAACATTGCAAAACAGGCAACTTATGAAAAACGAGACACAAATAATGCGAGCAGAGGCTGAGCAGCATTCTTACAATATTCTTAAAAATTGGATGATTCTGAGCCTCAATATTCTTATAAATATTATTCTTATAAAAAAGAGTGTATTTGGCTATGATACATTAATGTTCTTTCACTATGGTGATTGAAAGATCGCTTGTAATGTGTTAACAAATACTTTTGGATAAGGGAAACTGTAGCAAGTTATGCCAAAGTCGTACATGCAGTCTTAGTTCCTCATTGTCATTACATTTTAAGGAGATGCTAGGATACTATCACAGTTTATAAGAAGTCGAAAAATCAGTATCACTGATGTAGAATCTATGACATCGGAAAATGTGACTACAATAGCTAAAAGCTGCAAGATAAAAATTGGGAAAAAATCAATCGTAAGTACTTAATAATTGGAGACAAGGAGGACGCCAATCTTATGCATATGTAGCATAGTTTTTCTAGAAGCAAGACACTAATGACTTTCTCTGCGCAGTGAAATTCTACTACTTCATAACTTAAGGATATTTTTTCTTTTAATGTATTTGTCTATGCATGGCATCGCAAAAGTTCTATATTTACTATTTTTATTGTCAAAATAAATATTGCTGTGCAGTAAATCAAATATTCCCATAGGACATAGGTATGAATCCAGTGTTCATGAAATCCATTTTAAATGAAATAAAAAAGCATCCTTGTGTGATATATTAGGATTATTGTTTTTATAATAATAATAATAATAATAATAATAATAATAATACGAATCAGGAATTTACACTTCAACATGTAGCACTGTTATCAACGTGTATCCTGATTAAATTAAATGGAAAAAAAAAGAAAATGAAAAACAGTAAAAACCTTACCTACTGTAAAAATCTCCAAAACTTACATTGATATTGCTTATGAGCTATCTACAACAGTGATAAAATATATTACATTACTATTTAAAACTGTTAAACTAAAATGTTTCTTGAGAAGCTTGCTGTAGTCGTTAAAAGATTCAGTCTTTCTAATGTAAATAGGCAGTTCATTATAAATTTTAGCACCCATAAAGCCAAATGACTTGGGAGCATATTCAGTCTTAATTTTAGGGAGTTTTAGCAAACAGTGATTATTTCTTGTCTTCGTTTTCGTGTTCTTGGCCTTCAAAGTACCCTTGAAAAATATCACATGCTTCTCTGTCTGTACACTTGCCGACGAGTTTACATGCCCGAATGTTATTTGCATTTACAACAGATAGAATGTCTGATTCAGCAGACCAATTTCCTTGTATTATTTTCAAGGAGCGATCATAAAACGATGCAAGTCTTTTAGATTGGGTGATGGTAAACTTCAGCTGCAAAATTCCGCAGTAAGTGAATGTAGGCAGAATCATTAGGCGATATATAGTCTTTGCAGAAGCCACATCAAGATAATCCTTGAGTTTTGCCAATAACCTTAATCTGCCTGATGCACGTTTGTTACATTTCTCAAAGTGTGAATTAAGACTTAATGAGCTGTCTACTTCGATGCCGAGATATTTGTAGTGGGTGGTATTTGACATATTGGAGCCTCGATACATGACATTGAATGTCTCACTTTGTTTGGCTATCCTCTGCGGTGTTCCAAAAGAAGGGATTCAGTTTTTCCTTTATTCATATTGATTATTAGAGCATTTTGGTCTAGCCAGTCTAATATGGCATTCATATCTTCGGAAAGCTTCGACTTAATTACCTTTATATCTTTATCGGCGACATAAATCACAGTGTTGTCAGCATACTTAATGATTTTTGCACTGCTGATTACATCTGTGATATCATTAAGAAATATTATGAATAACAGGGGACCCAAGATTGAGCCTTGAGGTACTCCTGTTAGGACATCATTCGCATTGGATAGACAGTTGTCATAATTCACCACTACTGATCGGTTGAAAAGGTAATCTGTAAACCAATTTAGCTCTTCATCACGAATTCCATATTGGGGCAGTTTCTCTAATAAACTTGAGTGACTTATCGTATCAAATGCTTTACTTAAGTCTATAAATGCTGCACCAACCAATTTCCCTTTGTCCACATTTTTTTGTATGTCGTCCAAGAAGAGGGTTGCTGCCAACTCCGTTGAGAGCTTAGGCCTAAATCCAAATTGAGAGGTAGACTTATTTTGCTAGAGATATTCCATGACTTGCCGATGCACAGCCTTTTCAATGATCCTTGACAGAACAGGAAGAACCGAAATTGGCCTGTAGTTGATGAAACTTGAGCGGGAACCGGATTTATGTATTGGTACAATCTTTGGAAGTTTCAAGTCTTCTGGAAAGAGGCCTGTCTGCAGTGAACGATTAATAAGGTGTGTCAGGGGAGCTGATATGGTACTTGCAGCATCCTTCAACAAACACGGTGGCAGATTGTCAATGCCAGTTGACTTATTTCGTTTAATAGATCTAAGATGCTTTTTGGCTTCTAGCTTTGATACAGGCCGAAAATTGAATTTCTTGTCAGTTCATTTGCGTATAGGGCAAGGGGGTTTCCAGATGAAATTGCAAAGAGGAATGGCTCTCTCTCTTAAAGTCGATATGATTGTAGTGAAAAAGTTGCAAAAACCATTTGCCACCTTAATCGCATCATTTGTTTTTTCACCTTGTAAATCAAAGGAGTGTATCGATGATCCCACACTTGCCTTGGTTGGATATATAGACTTAATTGTCTTCCAAAACTGATTTGGATTCGCAGAGTTTTCTTCTAGTAGATTTTTATGATATGATGACTTGGCTGTTCAGATCGCGATGTTAACCTCGTTTCTTATTCGCTTATATTTGGATACATCCAATTCAGCCTTAGTTTTTCTCGATTTTCAGAGAAGTTTATCTCTGTCATTTATAAGTTTTTTCACATCACTACTTAACCAGGGAGCAGGCTTGCCCCTTACATTTTTGCAAATCTTTGGAGCATGATGCTCGGAAATTGTAAGGAAGATAACTTACATTTGAGACCAGGCCTCGTTCACATTTCTACAGATATAAAACGATGACCAGTCAACCGTTTCTAACTCTTCGTTCATTGCTTCAGGGCGATACCTCCTATAATGACGGCAGGTTATTTTCCTTGGTTTGAAAGCTGCGTGATTTAATTTCCTTACAGAGTTTTCTGTTAGTCATGGTCCCCAATGCTGGTTGGAATGACTTCAGTTTTTACCATATTTGCCGGATTGTTTGTTTCAATGATGTCAATGAGCGTTTCGGTGGATTCTGATATTCTCGTTGGTTTATTCACCATTTGTTTGAAACCAAATATATTTAGAATAGCCTTGAATTCTTTGTTATCCTGCTTAAGAAAGTTCACATTCAAGTCTCCCATGAGATTGTCTCTTGTGATTTTTCAGACACTTTAGAGAGCAGGTTATTCAAATTGGTGTTGAAATCTTTGCTAAGATATTTAGAGCTATCTGGGGGGCGATACATAATTCCCACAATAAAACTTTTCGATAGTTTTGGCCTAATTTCGAGCCAAATTGCTTCGATTTTATCGTTTTCCAAATGATGTTGCCGATCCCATTTTATACCATCAACCATATACGCTCAAACTCCTCCACCTTTGCCGGACTTCCTTTGTTGATTGATAAAAGAGTAACCAGGTATGTCATATATTGCTTCCTCTTGCTCCAGTCCCGCTTCGATGTGTGTTTCACTCAATGACAAAATGTCAACCCCTTGAAAACTTTGTAGGAGTTTAGACACATATCCAAGGTTTCCAAAGAGTCCCCTCACGTTTCAATTTATTTTGTCTTTTAATGTATTCGTCTATGCATCGCATTGCAAAAGTTCTATATTTACTATTTTTTATTGTCAAAATGATATTAACTTTTCTATCTAACTTATGCGGGTAGTTTATTTAGCTTTTGGAGTATTCTGAAATCTGAATTACAACAACTGGCTTGACACGCATCATTAATACATCACCCTCTGGGGGTCTGGTATTTTACAATTTAAACGTACTTAACTAACAAATAAAGTTACTTAAGATACGAAGTACAAAATTGTAAAATACAAAGTAGAAATTACTATCATAAGCAAAATAAGACAACATACTCGCATTGAATTCAAGCTTACATACTACTTTATGTCTAATACATCTAGGTTATTATTAATATATCAATATTATATTTTAAAAGCAATATATACTATAACTAAGCATTAACTTGAAAATACTGTTCTCTTTCTCTTTCTAACTGTGATGAATATACAAACTCAGCTAAGTATGCTATCTTTTGTTTATTTTCGAATTCAAAATTGTTTTAAATATGTCTATCTTTTCTGTCTCAGATAAAGATTCTAAGTTACCTTTTTAAATTTATCTTCGAGAGGAATTTTTCTCTTTGGCTACTATTCATAGCGCAGTCGAATAAGAAATGACTTTCGTTGTCAATGGGTCTGGGATTGTTTTTGCAATAGTCACAAAATCTTTTATTTTGCTCTATTCTATTTTTTGAATATCTTCCTGTTTCTATCTTTAATTTGTGGGCACTTATTAGTAGTTTGGTTAGTGCAGCTCTATGTTTTCTTGAATCTACATATGATAAATATTTCTCTAATTGTGGTTTCGTTTTAACTTGTCGGTAGAATACCAGTCTGTTCATGTTGCTTGTTTTTTCTTTCCATGTGTCATAGAATTTCTGTACAAGTCTTGTTTTACATATACTTTTAATTAACTTGTTATTTTTTGATGCAATTCTTCTGTTTATGGATAGATCAAAGTCGTGGTTTTTTTTTAAAAGTTTATCTAAATCAAATTTAGTATCTTCTATTGTTTTATTTATATCACAAAACCACGGATTGCATAACCTTTTATTCTCTTCTAGTGCATCTGTTAGGAGTTTGTTGTTATTTTGATTAATATAGTCAAAGTATTTTATCGAGTTAAGTTGCATATCTATTTTAAGTGGGTTTAAGCACAGTTCCCCTAGTATTGCCAGGTTTATTGTTTTTCTGTTTACTCCTAAGATATGTCTTCCAAACATTAGTTGTACCTTTTCAATTTCGTTCTCTGGTTTAGAGTTAAACCCCCATAGTTCTGATCCATATAGCAATATAGGTTTAATAGTTGTATTAAATACTCGAATCATTGTCTCAATAGACATATAATCTATAGTAGACAGTTTGTATATGCTATATAATGCTCGTTTTGCTCTATTGGCCAAATCTTGAATACTTCCTTTAAAATTTCCATTATTATCTAGTTTAAAGCCTAAATATTTATAAGACCTAATTACTTCTATTTCATCGTTATTTATTTTAAAGCAATTATTTTTTATCATTTTCCCAGTTCTGTTGAAAATCATTATTTTTGTTTTTTCTGTGTTTATAACCATTTTCCATGTTTTACAATACTCTTCTAATTCTTTCACACTTTCCTTTAATCCTTGCTCTGTGTTAGATATCAAAACAATGCCCATAATAATCATGGGACCTTTTTACCCATTATTTCTGGTGCATCAACGGCCGTTCTAGAAAGAAGTCTGGCACATAAATCGTTAATGTCGACATTAAATAACAGAGAGCTCAGGGGGTCACCCTGTTTTACCCCCATATTGATTTCGAATTGTTCAGTCATATGATTGTTCAAGAGTATTCTATTTCTGGTATTTGTGTATAGACTTTTTATAGTGTCTAACATTTTTCCTTCAACTCCATAGTTTCTAAGTTTGTATAACAATCCTTGCCGCCAAAGTCTATCAAATGCTTTTGATATATCAACGAAGCAGCAATAAAGCTTCTCCTTTTTTTTGAATTGAATGTCCAAGAGTGTTTTGAGAACAAAAATATTATTTGAAGTTCTCATGTCTTTTCGAAATCCCATCAGATTGTCAGCAAATATATTCGAGGATTCAAAAACTATACACTAGTCTTTCATTTAAAATTTGATTATACATTTTACCTAAGCAAGATGTTAAAGTTATTCCTCTATAATTAGTCGGTTGTGATTGGTCACCCTTTTTAAAAATTGGTTTGACTAAACCTTCTTTCCAAACCTCGGGGTACTTACCGAAAATTTTATTAAATAGGTGTTCTAATATACGACTTCCTAATCTTAAGTTTGTAAATAGTTTTAGTAGTTCGTTTGAAATATTATCTATTCCCACAGCTTTTTTATTTTTAAGACTGTTGGTTGTTTTTAGAATTTCTTTAATAGTTATTGGCCTATTCAGGTTGAAAGTTGTTTACTTATATTGTAATCATAAAAGGATCCACGACTACCCTCAGGTGATATATGTTATCTTACAGTGTACTGTTGCTTCAAAGTTCATTCAGCTTTATCTTTCTGTTGATGATAAACAATTATATATGTCTGTTTGTTGCTTTGCTGCCTTGTAATGCTAGCTGCTTGTTATTCATACATGAGATGACATTCTTGAGTTCAAAGTTGTAGCTCTTCTCAATGTTACAGAATTTTCAGGGGCTTTTGAATAGGTCAGGGGGTTAATTTTTTTGAAAATCTCCACACACGGGGTCAATGGCCATTTCATACCCCGAGAATAAGAAGCTTTTGGTAACACCTGCAAGTGGTTTACTTACATTGTAATAATAACAGGATCGACAGCTACCATCATGTGATATATGTTATCTTACAGTGTACTGTTGCTTCAAAGTTCCTGATGTTAACAGAGTCGGTGTGGGATGCTGCAGACCTTTGGTTATCCTTAAAGTATCCACCTGTTACCTTTGTCTGTGATACTCCTTGTACACTAGTAAGCCATATCAAAAACCGTGTACCAGACCTTGCCGAAAAATATTGGGGAGAGTACCATGGTTGCTTTGCAAAACCAGCTCTGTATGTACTTACTGTTGTGTATGTTGTAGGCACGATGTTGAAGAATAGATAGATTCACGATAGCAATGTGACTTGAATTGCTGTCGTGTTCAAACTCAGCTTAAAAATCAGATGTTGGATAAACGCAAGTCCTTTGAAAACATGGAGCATTTGCCGTGTGAGACAGCTCAGGAGCGCCGCAATCAACACAAGGTGCTGGAAGCAGAAGCAACAACCCAGGGCCAATGCAATATGTGGGAAACAATAGGAGATTAGGAAAAAAAATCAATTATGCAATGTTGACGAGGGCAAGGGGGCAGTGGGTACCGCTACGCTCGTGTTTCTTGGTGCCACTGAGCTAGCTTTATGATGCATGTAGTACAATGTTACTGAAAATAATTTATTAGTTCATTCTGTTCTGCTGTGTAAAAAGTTTGAAGCTTTTGCTTGATGTTTCACGATGTCAATGTACCAGACATCGTTCCACAAGAGTTTGGGTCAGAAGCGCCTACACCAAGCTCTCAATTAGTCTGATAGCATGCATGCCCATCTATCGACTGGAAAAGTTCGAAAGTACATTCTGGGTGACAGGTCTCATGCCAAGCCTGTCCTCACAAGTCTCCTCTTTGTGATTATCATGATGTAAACCTTGCCTCACAAGATAACACCATCACAACAAGTTATCAAGGGTCTTGAATAACAAGAAGAACAAGAAAAGGCTGCGATCAGCTTGCATGCAATCTTTGAAAGCCAATATTTATTTCAACTATTTGCAAGATTTCTACGACAATATAAAGATCGTTCAAAGTCAAACTGTGGAAGACACTGAGTAAGAAGATCATGCGGAATGACCTTATGTGGTTCATTATAACTGATGAGAGTTTAGATTCGTAACATATGTTTTGCATTTTTGTTTAGACAGTGAATTTTTAACATTCTAGAACATCTCAGTAGTACTAACATTTGCCCTTATTACATAAAATTTTTGTGACTAATTTTTGAGTCATTGCTAATGTAATCATATTTGAGCGTAATGTTACTCCATGTTAATGATAATGCTACAAGAACATTTCTTAATATAAATTTCTAGCAGGCCTTTTTTATATTCAATATGAAAGTTTACAACAAGAGAATTACTTTAGACACCACGGACAAACTACCTTACAATATTACAAAGACGATACCCCGATGAGCAATAGATCATGACTACCTTGAAGCCATATTCATAATGAATATGCAACTAGGAATATTAAAATAAACAAATACTAAAATAACTACACCTAACTACAAAACAGCAAGAAACCATACAAAAGAAAAACTTTGTGGCTGTGTTGCGTGATACAACTTGATATTACATATCTGATTAAGCAAACCGACCAGTTTTGGATGAACTGTACAGTCAATTAATCATTATATGATACACTACTGGAGAAATTGGGTATCTTCAAAGGGTTCATGTGAGAATTTTTGCAAACCCTCATGACTCAAAACCAAAAAACAATGAATAATCTTTATGCAGAATATATGAGGGAATTTTTCACGTGGAAAGAAACAACCTACAATCTCTGCACCAAAATGTTCTGTAAACTCCTAAATGCTAAAATCACAAAGGTTTTGCATAAGATCATCATCATTTCAAGGGAGTATCCTCTGGAACACTCTAAGTGATCAAGGTAAAACTACGTAATCTCTGAGTGAATTCAAAACACTTATTCGTAAATGGGATGGTCGAAAATGCAATTGTCATAGGCCTATCTGCTCGATTTTCTACGTCTTAAAGAGTTTCAAAAATTTGTTTCACTTTTTTCCGTTTAGAAGCACATAATTGTTATAATTGCAATCTAAATAGTTAAATATGTAGCTAATCTGTACGTAGGTAAATAATTAGTTTAATTAGTTTTTTTTTCAACTATTGTATTATGTTACCAACTTTAAAGCAGGTTTTATTATTATTGTTATTATTATTATCGTTGCGAAGGGAGTAATTCAGTTGCCGATATTGCGGTATTGGCTCCTTTGCATAAAAGGGGATGAGATAATTCATGATCTCAGAGAACAAGGGAAGGCGGCTACTCCACCTTCGGGAAATTAAAGACTCCCAGCCAGGCTCTGGATACAGTTTATCACGTGATGTTCCCCTCCATGCTCCTGAAACCACCAAAGCAGCAGAGAACTGGACGGACTCTATTTTTTCCATTTAATTTGGCAAGATGGTTAGTTGGCTATATTACATACTTTAGGTGGAATATTCCTGAAGCTAAAACACCAAAATCGAGACCAAAATCGTGAAAAGTGGCACCGTCATTATACCAGAATCGTAAAATGAAGACCGTCTATCTATACCGTTCCGGGTGGCATGTCCTCAGTACCCAAATTATACATAGTGCACCCCACCCGGGGTAGGAAGATCTATCTATAAGCATAATTTACGAAACTAGAGCAGTCGGTTGAAAATTAGGTAGGAATTAAAGCCCTCTTCTAGCATGTCACCTTCCTTCAAGTGAAAATTTGAAATAAGCCTCGTATAAGTATTAAGACCCCCTATTTTTAACCCTTCGAAAGTTCAGTAGTAAATCTGCCAAATGAAATGCAAATCGAGCGAGTTTCTTATCCAAACAAATGTCTTATAACTATTAATAACAACTATTTAACTTTGAATTTCATGTGATCTAAATTGAAAATCTTCATTATTCATGTAGTTTGTTTCTAACATCTGTTTCTACTTCTATGAATAAAAACCTGAACAGGTTTGATAATTTCATAAGCCTCCGCTCTAGAAAGACCCCCTTACAGACTTCCGAAATGAAATACTCCTCTGGGTGACACCCTGGGGGTCACTTGACCAAGTTTTGGATAGCGTTGTGCCGCCCAAGAATCAAAATATCTATCCAGATTAATACGAAATTCCTGAAAATGTACACCCAAAATTATGCAGAAATATGAACTCCTACACTGCTTTATATGCTTAAATGCACTATAATAAGCTTTCTCCGAATTAAAATTCACCAAGAAAAGTGAAAGCAAACGAAAATAAGACCGTTTTAATAAAGTTTGTACTGATTATCGATAAACCAGTACCCATATTTATACCAATTTTCAGAAAATTAATACACATGTTTATACAAAAATCATGAAAAACTATACCCTTTCGGGTGGCACGTCCCCAGTACACAAAATATATTAGGTACCCCCTGGGCATGTAACGTTACTATAAGATACAGTATGAAACTGCTTCCTTTTTCGCAGTTCATTGTACAATAATAACTTCTATGCCATTGTCAGATATTTGTAAAGAGATGTAATACCTGTTGTATCTGTGGAGCAGATATGTTTGTTAATCGTAGTAAGTATAACTGTCGGTAATAGCCGGAAATATTAGCGGAAAATATTACATTAAGAAACATTATAGAACATAATAGGTTTTCTTAATTTGACGTGAAAGTTCTAAAAACACATTTTCTTGTTCCTTATTTTCCGTTCCAGGCTGGACATGTTGTTACATTGTTCTTATTTTTTTGGCAAATGGAGCCTTGTAAAGTGAGCTAAAAACAACAAGTGTCGCTACAACTTGAGTCCGGCTGTCAAAATAATTTGGCTGACTTCAAGATTGGTAAAAATTTGCGTAAATTGAATGATTGATGAGAAGAAAGGATACAGTACCAGAAGAAAAATACATGCATTTCTTTTTAAAGGAAACCACGCCCGAGCTTTGTTTTCAGTTTATCAAATTTGCAATCCAGTTCAATACCAAAGTGCTATAGAGTCAGATCATTATAACTTTGAAATATTCCTTATCGTTAACTGTGAAAACTAGAACTATGAAAAAAATCCATGAACTCTAATTTGCCTCCATTTGTATTCGAAATTTGGGAGTAATATCTTTTTGTATCAAGAAGCTTAGTAGCGTGGAAGGGTTGCTACCACATGCAGGATCTGACTGGTGGGGGTCCAAACAAACGGGGGAACTGAATCTTTGTAGACAGGAAACTGCTGAAGGGCACTGCAAAAGGGCCCTGTAGTAGCTAGCTACTTATGCATAGTTCTAAAAAGTTAATAGAGTACACAAGTGCATTTGTACACCACACGCAAGGCACAGAAACCTAGAATATGGACACCAGTAATGCAAATCTTATTAAGTGCGATGTCCTAATAAGAGCGGGGTTGGTGGGGAGGGGGCATTTTTCTAAAATATATTAGTCGGAGGGGGACCACAATTAGACATGTAAGAGTATGCAAATTGTCATAACGTGAAATTACACTGTTCCCATGCATTTTCATTAAGCACGAATCTTTCTTGAGTGTTGGTCCGTCTGCTATACTGTGCTAAACGTATTTTTTTATAAGAAACTAAACAATTGCTCCAGTACTGAAAGTTTCTTAAAATGTTCATATTTTCAGTGCTCAACATTTCTTAAGAGTTTCTTGCCTATCCATACTGGCAACTCTATCTGAATGATGTTCCAAACCCATTTTTGATCATATTTGAAAGCATATGGGTTTCCTGTTCACCTGCTTCTGCTTGTCACAGAAATGGTCTATTGCAGACGAAACACCGGGAAATAAAAGAAAATTTTTAGCTATCTGACCTGACAAGTTTCAGACGTAGAAAATTTCCAATACTAGAGTTTCTGAAATATTTGGCCATTCTAGAGACTGGGTTTCTTATAAAAAGTTTCTTATAAAAAAATATGTGTACTTCGCCTACAACCACTGCCACACAATCTTCACAAAATGTTTCAGAGGTTGCCAGTGTTCTCCAGCGCTTGTTTGCGATGAAGGACTCTGGAGTTTCATAGATGATGGAGTAAGCTCCCTCTTCAATGGCCCTGAACACTTCTTCATCCTGACCTTTAAAGATAACGGCTGCGGATATTCCAAAAACTTTGTTTACATGTGAAACTTGATCATTCATCCATGAATTTAAAGGTGTCAAAACGAGAACAGTACTTGTGCCAATGTTGTTGTCTTTCATAACATCTGCAATCACCGAGATGGCTTGGAAAATTAACGACTCTCCGTAGCCTGTATGTGCACTAAAGAACAAGTCCTTCCCTTTAAAAATCTGACGCAAAGCTTCTTCTTGGTCTTGGTAAAATCCTTCGATTGAAAGAAAAGTGCAAGCTGCTTTTATCGCATCTGCAAATATTATTTCGTCGAACTCTAAGCTCTCGAGCGACGCCATGCTTATGTTTAAGTCCTTCCTTGGGTGTTTATTATTTTACCATGGAAACACGCATAATTTATTATCAGCATAAATTAAGTTTCCAGAATCCTGGAAACCGCTGTAGCAAGCTTTCGCTCATTGTTTCGTAGACCCTTTCCTCCTTTGGGATATGGGTCTACGCGTAGGCTAGGGTTTCTCAGATTATAATGGCTTAATGGGGGCTTATAATATGGGATCAGGATAGGATATCTGCCGAGGTGGTCTGACTTATCTAGATTGAATTAAACCGAGGTTTTCGTCTACTAAAAATAGCAAGTCCTACTTAAATAATTCTAATCGACTTTCCCTTCGTATTTGTATTTTGAATTTTAACGGTCTAAGGACTTCTAAGGTTCAGCATATCAAGGACACGAATGACAATGCTTTTTTGAGATTTTAAATTCTAACAATCTGATCTGTTTTTCTGAAACTTGGAGAAATTCCAATGATACTTTTTCTTTAGACTAGGGTGACAATTTTATTGAATTTCATGAATCCGGTGCTAGACTTTACCGCGAAGGCAGGTCATCAGATGGCATGTCATTGCTAATACATAAATCCTTGCGAAATCCTGTTCTATTGAGTCGGCAGACAGTTTTCATCTTTGGTGTAAACTTAATAAAGAGTTTTTTGACTTGGATTCAGATCTTTCATTTGTTTTTTTTACATACCTCCTAGCACTTCTAATTGGTTCAAATCAGGCAGATCACTTACGTTTGAGTCCCTCCAAGAGGAATGTGCTCATTTCAATAAAATGGGCCGGGTTCTTTTGTGCAGTGACTTCAATGCAAGAACGAGTGACGCAATAGATTATATTTTTAACGATGAATTGGATGATTTTTTGCCAATGGATGATAATTATGAACCCGACATTCCATTAAATGTTAGGAAAAATGACGATAAAGATTTTATTAATACAAGTGGGCAGTTGCTAATTGATTTTTTCAAAAGTACCTGTTATAGGATTACTAATGGCAGAATTAACCCAGAAAATTCCTCTTCTTTTACATGTTTTACAAGCAATGGCAATTGTGTCGTTGATTATGTATTATCAATGTTAAATGACTTTAACCTAATTGAGAATTTGCAAATAGGTGAACTGAGTCAACTTTCCGATCATTATCCTATAAAATTCAAAATAAAAACTTATTCATCTTCCTATGATTCTCGCCTTCCCTTTTTGCAATCTAGTGTTAGAAATTCAAATTCCCATAAGAATGTGATTGAAAGTTTAAAAGATAATTACAAAATGAAATTAATATGGAAAGATAACTCTACTGATCTGCTGCAATTGGCATATAATTGTTACGATGTATCTGCATTTTTAAGGAATATCGAAGTTGAACTTGATGGCGAGAATATTTTAGTTGAAAGGGCAGTAAGACAAAAAACTAAGACAAAGACAAAAAAAAATATTGAGATTGCACAGCAAAACTTGAATTCAAAACCAGTATTGTCAGAGAATAAGAAAAATTGAAATCTTTCTGTGCATGGTTTGATCAAGAATGTAAAGATTTTAAGACAAGACTAAACAAAGCTAGAAAATATTATGAAAATATAATTAGAATTTCTGTCTGTAAAACCAGCCCAAGGGTGCAAGAGGCAAGAAAACGGCCAAATACGAATTTGTGCTCATACGATATGAGCCTAACTGCATGCGTTTCGGTACCTTAGGCCAGGTACCAACCTTGCATAGTAATATGCAGGACTTCGGTACTCATGTGATACGAGTCTAAAACTCACGCAGTTACTCACCAGTCATCCCAGCTCCGGTGGTCGTGTGATTAGCACTTGTGCTTCTAACGCAATAAACCCCAATTGGATTCTCACACATGTCACTGATGAGCTCCAATAAGAGCGCAACGCGTCTGGCATTTGAGAATGGGGCGGCTGGTGAAACTATTCACATAGGCCAAATACGAATTTGTGCTCATGCGATATGAGCCTAACTGCATGCGTTTCGGTACCTTAGGCCAGGTACCAACCTTACATAGTAATATGCAGGACTTTGGTACTCGTGTGATACGAGTCTAAAACTCACGCAGTTACTCACCAGTCAGCCGAGCTCAGGTAGTCGTGTGATTAGCACTTGTGTTTCTCACGCAATAAACCCCAGTTCGATTCTCACACATGTCACTGATGAGCTCCAATAAGAGCGAAACGCGTCTGGCATTTGAGAATGGGGCGGCTGGTGAAACTACCAATGATTCTGCAATAAGCACAAGTGAAAATATTATAAATCAAGGTCAACCTATACCTTCTCTTAATGATTTTGCGCTTTCTGCAATAGATGATTCTTTAAATTGCCCTATTAACTTCATGGAAGTCGAACACATGTTGAAAAATCTTAAATCTGGAAAAGCAGCAGACCTTGATATGTTGAATGCTGAACTCTTAAAAAATTGAATGGAAGATTTGTTTCTGCTTTTGTAAAACTTTAAAAAAAATACTGAAATCGGGTCAATTTCCAGAGGAATGGTCAGTAGGCATAATCATCCTTCTCTATAAAGGGGGTGACAAAAGCAGCCTAGATAAGTATAGGGGAATAACTTGATTGAGCATTTTTGGAAAACTGTTTCTTGGTACACTATTAGATAGATTAAACAAAGTCGTTAATCAGTTTAATATTCTTTGCGATAATCAGGTTGCTTACAGAAAAGGGTTTCAAACTTCCGATCACATTTTTACCCTTCGTTCTATAATTGAATATTCATTTCAACGTAAAGGCACTCTGTATCTCTGTTTCATTGATTTTAGAAAAGCGTTTGACTCGGTAAACCACAAAGAATTATTGCATAAGCTTGTAACCTATGGTATTAAGGGAAAATTCTTAGACATAATAGCTTCGTTGTATTCAAAAGTAAAATCTTGTGTTAGAGGGAAGGACAGTCTATCTGACCTATTTCCATGTTCTGGTGGTGTAAGACAGGGATGCGCCTTAAGCCCAATACTTTTTGCTCTTTTTCTAAATGACCTAAATAATCTAATTAAGAATTCTTGCTCTGGTGTTCAATACATTCTCTCCTTTATGCTGATGACCTAGTTTTGATTGCTACATCTCCTGTTGATCTTCAGCTCCAATTGATGCGCTTCATGCGTTTTCGAGTGCAGTTAACATGGAGGTTAATATGGATAAAATAAAAGTAATGGTCTTTGAAAATAAAAAAACATAAATCCAGGGCAAAACCTGAAATGTAAAAGTATGGAAGATAGGTGGAAAAGCACTTAAAGAATGCGAGGATTACAAATACTTAGAAGTTACTATCAAATCTAATGGTAAATTTTCATTACACATAGATAAAGTGAAAGAAAAAGCACAGAAGTCCTATTTTTCTCTTTTATCTAAAAGCAGAGAATGGGGGTGATTTTCAACCCAGGCTATTTTTGTATCTTTTCGATCATACTATTATGCCAATTATGACTTATGCATCAGAAGTCTGGGCAACATCCAATGTTGCAAAATTTGAATGACTGCATCTCTCTGCATGTAAATATGCTTTAGGAGTAAAATAAAACACAAACACTGAAGCTGTTTATGCTGAGCTGGGTAGGATTTCTGTGAAGCAACATTTACATGTAAATATTTTAAAATTATATAATCGTCTTCTCCAGTTGGACAATAATCGTTATTCGTATTTAGCTGTTAGTATGTTAATTAAAGATGCTGATGCAGGTTTTTTAAATTGGGTCTCAGAAGCTCGCTACCTTCAAACCCTTTATAATATCTTACCTTCAGATTATCCTCCAATCATTAAGACTAAGGTCCGTGATCATTTTCAATCTTACGTAATGGATCAACTAAAGCAACATAGAGCTGAAGATGGAAAGTTAAAAACATACGCCCTTTTTAAAACAACATTTAAGTTATCTTGATATTATTCCTAGTTTCAAAATTAGAAGTGAATTGTCGAAGCTACATTTAAGTGCACATAACCTGAAAATTGGAACAGGAAGGTTTGGTGGTAAGAACAGATTACCCAGAGCAGAGAGGATCTGTGAATTTTGCAAAACATTAGGTGTTACTGTGTTAGAAGATGAACGACATTTTTTGCTAGCTTGTAAATTATTTTCCAATGAATGAGAAAGCCTGCTTAAGGTAGCAAAAGACTGCTGTCCGTCGATTAATGAACTGAATGAAAGAAATTTGTTCATTTGGTTAATGAGTCAAGAAGACCCACAATGTTTAGTTGCGATAGGAAACTTTACAAGGCAATCTTGCAAAATAAGAGAATGATGTATTCAATCGCTTCACCCAAAGTAAAAGATTAATTAAATGAAAAACAATAGCTGAAATACAATATTTCACCACCGTTTTGATTCACTTCCGCCTTTGCCACGCCTTCCTTTCTTCTTTTTTATCTTTCTTATGATCATGTAAAGAGACGTGAGATTAATTAATTCGAGCACTCGAAGGTTAAATCATATTCTTGTAACTGTATTCGCTTAGTTTCTACTTTTGTATTACACGTTGCTATTACCGCTGTAATTCTGTTAAAATTGTAAGTAGGTTAAGGGCCATCTCGGCCTAGAGACCTTGATTAAAAAAAAAACAACCAGCACATCCACTATCAATCACACCAATTTGTTCCCGACCAACCCTCATTACCATTCCATTTGCCACACCAGACATCTCCAATTCACAAATTTATGACCAACTCCTCCCTCACGGCAAAATGATCAACATGTGAAATCAAAAGTACCCAGAATTTCCATCCATCTCCACTGGCAAACGTCTCTGTGCCATTTACCCTAACCCAGAAAATCTACTTCCCCCATTCATTGTCATCTCAGGTCACAAAATTTCGATTTCATACTGAGAACTTCAACCAATATGCATGCATTGCAATTCCACCTTCAACTAACCATAAATTGCAATCTCGGGTCTGAAGCTCTGCTTCTACTGTGGGGACGATGGAAACAACTAGGTTGACTGTGACATACGACTAAGCCGTGACAGATACATAACACACAATGCGGCACGGCGACAAATCTCTTAGAGTGGCATGAACAGTAAGAGTGACAACAACAGTGACAACAATAGTGACATTGACAATGTTGACGCTGACACAGTTATACTTTCCAACTATGACAGTGACTTGGACAGGCCACTGCCTAAGAGCAGACTTAGGCCCTCACCTATAGAACAACAACAACACATTGACAGCGAAACAGACCAACAGGACAGACTAGCAGAGCCTAAGTATAAGCAGCAACAACAACAACATGATGACAATTACTCAGAACGTAACACAGTTTAACGCCAACAGTAGAAGTCAGACTGATGACCCCAGCTCCATTTCCCATACCACCCCTTCCAAGCCACCTCAACCATCAGAATCATCCAAATCAGAAACTACCATCCCAAGTTCAGCAGCATCTCTAATAGTCACCGAACAGTGCAACTCCCAATCAATTCTTCCATAATCATCTCAAATTCCATTAACTCCACCAAGACAACACACTTCAATTATCAACTCCAATCAACCCCAACAAAATTCACCACCATTAACTCAAATCACACCAACCCAACAAAGAATCACTCCAGCTATTGCCTCTACACTTTTTCATTATTCTGCTCCATCACCACAACCACCGCCACATTCCCAGAAGAAAAGACCAATGGCATCATCATCATCATATTCTCAAAAGACCTGTTTGAATGTCAATGGGTTGAATGACAAAAATAAGGCAGAAGCAATCTTTCATCATCTTAATAATGACTAGCCTGATATTGTATTTTTGCAGGAAGCCCATTTAAATGTAAATACTAAAAATTCCATCATTTCTGGCAAAAAATGGAAAGGCACCAAAATTCATTCAATCTCTTTGAATAATTTTGCAGGTGTTAGCACTCTGATTGCTGAGAATTTCAATGCAACTATACATTCTAATGCCATTTGCCTAGAAGGAAACTACAATTTTACTGACTTGACCATTGACGATCACCGATTTCTCTTAATCAATGTCTATGCCCCTGCAGTAGGTAATAAAACACAAAAACGAAAAGATAAATTTTCTGAAATTCATTCCAAATTTCAAAATTATACAAATTTTGAATTTATCATCTAGATACTAACTTAGACAGAAGCAGGGACATAACATACATAGACAGATCGCAAAATCCTCTAATTGAGACAATTAATGAAAATTGTTTGCAAGATATTTGGAGAACCTTTCACCCTGATGAAAAAAAATTCACATACTAAAGCCCAGTCGGAACATACAGCAGACTTGACAGATTTTATACATCAAAGCTACAATGCATTACTTTACAAAATGTGAAATTGTTCCCTTTCCCCACTCTGATCATTAAAAGCTGTTACTGGTTTTTGATTTTGATAAAATAAAGAGGGGGAAGGGATCATGGAAAATGAATCCGTCCTTACAACAAGAAGACTATCAGCTTGCAATGTCCGCATTTGTCCAGTTTTGGATTTCTATATTTGATGACTTTCCTAATCCACTTGATTGGTGGCATAAGCAAAAATTGCTAAACAATATTGCATAAAACTCTCAATTGGACGTAAAAAGAAGAAATCTAAACTCTATAAACAACTACGTAATGCGAACAAAAAAGCAGAACAGACAGACAGCCAATCATTCAATAAATATAGTTGACCATATCACAAAAGAAATAAAAAGGCTTGAAACCAACGAAGCATTTAATTTAAAAGTCAAAGGTAAAGCACGCTGGACAGAAGAGGGTGAAAGGGTCACCAAATATTTTTGTAACTTAGAGAAAAACATCAAGCCGCTCAAGTAAGGAAATCTGTTAAGACCAAAACAGGACAAATAGTACACAATCCAAATAATATGCTTGAAACTGTCCAAAAAATTTACTCTGACTTTTTTGCAATCGAATAAACAGATACTACTAAGCGAGATGAGCTCCTTTCAAAAGTAGAAAACAAATTTTCCGACATTGACAGAGACTCTTGTTAGGCCAATTAACAAAAGATGAATTATACCCAGCACTTTCTAAAATGAGAAATAATAAAACACCAGGCCTCGATCGTATTCCAGTAGAGTTTTATAAAACCTTCTTGAATATCATTGTGGAGAATTAAACAAGGGTTGCTAACACCTGCTTTGAATTACAACAACTTTCCAACTCTCAACGCGTAAGCTTAATTTCAACACTTACCAGAAAAGTGATCTAGGCAATTGGAGACCAATAAGTGTGCTCATTGTTGACTACAAGATAATGGCAAAAACTCTTGCCAATCGTTTACGAGATGTATTATCAACCATTGTTTCTGAAGATCAAACATGCAGTGTCCCAAATAGATAAATTTTGTCAAATATATTAAGAGATCTTGTTTACTATGCTGAAAATGAAAATCTCCCAGCAGCCCTTCTTTCTTTAGATCAAATGAAAGCCTTTGACCGTGTAAACTGGAATTTCCTTTTCAAAACCCTAGAAAGCTTTGGTTTTGGGCCACAATTCATTTCATATATTAAAACATCGTATCATAATATAAGTAGTTGTCTTACAGTAAATGGGTACATCTCTGCCCCATTCACCCTTGGTAGGGGAGTGAGGCAGGGATGTCCCCTATCCCCCTTATTATATGTCCTAGTTTCTGAAATTTTTGCGATCTCTACCAGAAAAAACCAAGACATTACTGGTATTAATATTAAAAATGTAGAATTTAAAATTACCCAGTATGCTGATGACACAACAATAATCCTGCAAGGTAAATAGTCCATAAAATCTACTTTTGATTGTGTCCAAGATTTTGAATGGCATCGGGAGCTAAAATAAACAGAGGAAAAAGTAATGGAATTTGGCTTGGTAGATACAAAGACAGATCAGATAATCCATATAATTTAAAATGGGCAGGGAAGCATTAAAAATCCTTGGGGTCTTTCATGGTCCTGTTTTGAAAGAAAAAGAAACTTGGGGCCCACGTGTTAACAAATTCATAAAAACTTTAGACCTTTGGACTTCTTGTGATCTTTCCTTGAGGGAGAGGGCTGTGGTTGCAAACCAGCTGGCCAGTTCGGTCTTCCCCAGTGCATCCTCAAAATATTTAATAACAGAGTTTGGAAGTTCATTTATCAAAACAAAAAAATCCTATTAAACGTACACAAGCAAGACTTCCATACGAATTAGGGGGATTGAATATTATTGATATTGAAAAATAAGCTGATGCCATTAGATTGTCTTGGATTTCAAAATATCTTCAAAACGACAATCAGTCTAAATGGAAAGCACTCTTCGCCTTAAACTTTGACAAGTATAAGAACTATAACATTGGTACCAAAATATTAAATTGTTTCTTATGTCCAATTGAGATGAAACACGTACCACAGTTTTACCGAGATGTAATAAAATGTTTTGCTTTCAATAATAAAATAAAATAAAATGTTTAAAATGTAATAAAATGTTTTTTTTTGTAAGCTAGATTAAAACTTACTGACATTGAAAGCATATACAATGAACCCTTTTACACAATTATTTCACACATGTTGATACCAGTAATGCTTGGATACAAACTAACATTACAACAATACGAGATATTTGTTATGAATTTACATCCGGATTCTTACCTTACAACGCCATGAATGAATTAATCCCTTCTGGTCTCTCTGACAATTTTTACTCCAAATTGAAATCACGTCTACCCGCTGAATGGAAAGAAAAAATAACAACTGAGGGCAGCAATGAAAGAAGAATATCTGATGACTTTTATATTAAAAATTGCAAAGATGAATATGTTTTATTTTTATCTCTGACTTGCAAACAATCTACAATATGCTGATCTTGAAAGATCAAAATGTTATTGCTCAGAAATTTTGGGTTTTTTGGAAACAAAAAATAGGGTTTATCAATTGGCCAAGACTCTTAAAACTTTATTTAAAAGAAATCATTACAGAAAATCTGCCAATATTCAATAGAAGTTCCTTCAAATTTGCCTCCCTACCTATAAAAGATTATATAGACATAGGATTGTTCAAACCCCAACGTGTCAGAGATGCAATACTTATGATGAAACTTCCCTTCATACTTTTTTCAAATTGTACCCCTGTAAGTAAACTATGGAAATTTGTATTCAAACTTGTTAAGAAAATCAACCCTACCCTCAGTCTAAACAACATTTATAAGTATGTTGTCCTTGGTCTTTACGAAGATAAACCCGACTCAGAGGCCTGTCGCCTCGATGGGCCTAAGCCTTGCAGCAATGTTTTTGTTATCATAGCTTAATTTCTTAGATCTAGACTGAGGCAACTCGAAATGGCGCCAAATTATCTTTTTGATGATTCGCCAGATGAAATAATGGCTTTATTGTTTGTTTTGACGCTCGCAACTTCAAGAAAAGACAAGTTGTTTTGGGTTACCAAAATTCGTGCGGTGAGTCAGTTTTCAAATTTCTTCCTTTTTTTCTACTCCAAATTTTTCTCGCTGCAGTTTCTTTCATTGGCGAGAGAAAAACAAGTTGAACCAAGGGCCTTAGGAAGAATGTTTAGTAGGCCCAGATATGTATTATTTAGAATAAACACAAATTATTTGAATCTTGAACTGAGCAAAAGCGAGGCTGGTCACAAAATATAAGGAAAAGAGAGATGGGTAGGTCATGCACTGTTTCTTATCCTTTCCTCGTTTTCCAAGGCTTGTTACCAAGCTACTACCATATATGGAAGCGTGTCTGGACACTTCTAAAACTGGATTGGGGGTTGTGTTGGGTTGCGTGCGCTTTTCAAAATCAAAATTTAAGACTAGCAGGCCAATTTGTGAGAGGAGCTCATGTGGTAGACGAAAGATGGCAACTGCTGGAGCGAACGGCTGCTGTAGCAAAGAGAGCTTCGGGTAAGAACTTGTTTTCTTCTACTACAACTTAGTTGTTTATACCAAACGAGCAACTGGGTATAATTTAATCTTTATATAATTTGATTTTGATATAATTTGATATCAGCGCCATGAACAAGTTGGCCTAAAAATCTAAATTCTCGCATTATGATTCCATTTATTTCTAGCTGCCACAATCAAATTCTACAAGAACTCTTCGTTGCTAGCAACAAAAAAGAAAAGAAGGACAATTTTATCTTAATCGACGATGCTTCCACTAGTTATTTGAGAACGGCCACTGACTCTGGGATCAGACTTCCGAACAAGAACTATTTCGGTGTCCTGATGAAATTGATCTTTTCTGTTGAGCTTAAGAAAGTTACTGTACGGGACTTAAATGGCAGTGTGAAAAGACATGGTGAGTGTCTTTGTTAGTTACACTTTCATAGTTGATAGTACACTCGTATTGGAGAAGAAAAATTGCAAGAGTTTCTTGTGTTATGTACCCACCTCCCCCCCCCCCGTGAGATGTTAATAAGTTTTTGAATTGCGAATGCTGTAAGGTTGAAAAGTGCATTTCAGAGGGAGACAACAGATGCAGTAGTGGCAGTGCAACTAATTGGAGATTTTTGAGTGAATCACAAGCAAAAGAAAGAGCATTTGATGAAATGCGTAAAAGAAAGAATGCAGAGAGGAGAGAAGCACTTGCTAAGAGGAAGTTAGATGAGCACAAGAAAGCAAAACCTATGTCCTTTGAATGGAATGAAGATCTCACAAAAATGTTTGAAAGTATAAATGAGAAAAGGGCAAGAGAAAATTTTGATGATCCAGATTTGGGACTTACAGCACGACATGGTTGAGAAAAAGAGTCGCTGTTGGCATCCACGGTAAGCCAGTATATTGTTTGCATTATATTTTTATTGTGAATTTTAGTAGGGAAGGCAAAAATGGGATTACATTTTTTAGAATTTTCTTCTACAGACTTTCTCTTGCAGATGGGATTCACTAATGCTCTGTAACTTTTGGTCCCATGAATTCTGTTGATTCAATGATAATTTGCTCCAAAATTCAGAGCAAATTACCATTGGATTTTCCATGGTTTGGACATGCATTTTCTAAGGGTCATAGCAGAAATGAAAATAATTACTTTATGCTGAACTATTGTGATTGTCTGGCTTCCTTCATAGGGTGATTGATGCTTGTCTAAGGCTGTGGAATCGTTCAAAAGAGGGGTATGAGGCTTTCAGGAATACTGGTTTTATAAAATTACCTTCTGGAAGGACTTTACAGCGCAAAAAGAATATCTTCAAACAATCTCCTGGGCTTCAGTATCATGTTATTGAAGAGATGAGGAAGCAAGCAGGACAGAGAAAACTCAGTCCAGTGGGGTACCATGGCTACCTAACCTTTGATGAAATGAGCATCCAGGTATGCATGTGATGATAAGTTTTCTTAAATCCCTGCCATTACAATTTTCCATATACATGCCAAAAGTTCATATGTTCAAACCCTCCCGATATGACCGGGAGACTCTCGATTTCAGAGGTCATCTCCCTACCTCTCGACAATTAAAAAATCTTCCCGATTTTTGAAAAAAACTTATAATAAAAATAAAAAGCTGGTATAAAATAAAGAAGAATCAAGATCACTGTCAACAGTGCAACCTTTTCATAACGGACGAAACGATTCGATGTATTCACAACATTACAATAGTTATGACATCGGATAAAGCCAGACGCGAAACTGTGGAATTTTATTGCTCAATGCTCTTCGTAACAAATTCGTAACATAGGGCGCTGCCCTGAACCCGCATGGGGGCTCAGAGTGCCCCCAGCTCTAATTTTTCGCTCGCACCGCTCGCGATGTCTCCCGCTTTTCCTTCTATACAGGTTGGAAGGTATGAAAGTTAGAATCACAATGAAAATGTTCTCCTTTCATTCTTAGGGATCCCTTGAAATGAAAAAAAATGGTGAAGACTGGGACATAACTGGCATTGTTAATATGGGTGAATTATATGACACTGTGCATTCTATCCAACATGGTAAATATTATGAAACTTCTGCACTGTTAAATGCATCATTCCTACCCTGGTAGGAAAAGCATTTCTAAACCATGGAAATCTATGGTAATTTGCTCTGAATTTTGGAGCTTACTTCACCATGGAATCCACAGAATTCATTGGACCAAAAGTTACAGAACATTATTGAATCCCTGTGTTACCCTTGCTTTCCATTCTGCATGGGAGCAGAGAAAAATAATGGAAAGGATGGGGGAAGCAAGTTGTATACATGGAAAAACCATGGATGCAATGCTGTCCTATATACTTTTTTTACCAGGGTATGTAGTAACATTTCAGTAAAAAATACAATTTGCATTAACTTTGCAACTCTCAATCAATCATTGTAGCAAATTTGCTGCACTTATGTTAACTTCTGCCAATAATTGTTACACTTCTCAAGTTTAATATCATTTATTGCAAATTGTGTTTTTAATGGATGCCAAGCTCATTATTGACGCATGGGTTGCACTTACAACCTGGTATCAATTTTAAGGATGGAAAAGGAAGACTACAGTGACAGGGATTACTCCCAAATAGGACTTGATCCTGGTTTTAATTTTTTTACCAGGGTCTCATGATGTTGAACTTGCCACAGACATCCAGCAGTTTTATTTCATTGGTGTTGAAGGTTCATGTTTCCTGTTTGCTATTATCCAACTTCTAAACTGGATGGGTGTACTATAGCAGATCTTTACTGGAAGTGTGTTTCAGTTCTCTCTGAGTGGGATTTCATGGTTCACATAGCATATTGCGATGGTGGACAAAGTAACCGTCAATTTATCTTGCTTCATTTTGAGAGTGAGCAGGATGCATTAGATAAGAAGTTCACAATATTTAGTGAAAGAACTGGCGCACTTCATTCCTTTATGATGGACCCATCAGTAAGTCTTTTACTTGTGTATCGAATATTTATATGCATACAGTAACTCTCTTGAATGATAACATATCTAGAATCCAAATCACTCCTAATTCTGCTACACTTTCGTAAAAAATCTAAAAAATCTTCACAAAATCTTACAAATCCCAGAGGAAATCCTAGAAATATTCGAAAATGTAACAAAAATCCTTGAAATCTCACCTAGAAATAATACAACATCTCAAAAAATCTTTGGGGAAATTCTTTTAAAATATTAAAAATCGTTTGACATTATCAATAATCTTGCAGAATCTTGCGAATCTCGAACATTTTGAAAGTCTAGCTATTGCTTTCGTATTTTACAGCATAACTTCAAGAAAATCAGAAATTGCTTAGAAAAAAGCTCATCAAGTGGAGCAACATCAAGATACCTTGTTCTCAATGGTCACAAAATTCTGTGGAGCCATTTGAGGCAAGCTTATGCCTATAATATTTCACACGATTTCAGCAGTAATCGTCGACTGACATCCGACCATTTCAATTTGACAGCAACCTTAAGGATGCGAAATCATCTGGCCGATGATGTTCTTTCAGAAGGAATGGCTCGAGTTTTTCAGGTTAGTAGGAGAGTTAAAACATAAGTATTTTCCTTTTTCTTTCTTAACACTTGTTGGGGTGCCATTATTTTGCTATTAAAACAAAGTAAATTTAAACATAGCCTGGAACTCGCCAGTTTTTATTCTTCATTGCTTTTTACTTGGTCGCCTTATTTGGAATTTCACCATTAAAATGTTTTCAGTATAAAGAATTGGGAAATCAACATATTTTTTGTCAGAATTACAAAGACTCGCTGATGCAACGTGGGGAGGATGGATCACGGTTGGATAAAAGTATCGAGCTGGTGCAAAAATGTTCAGAACTCTTGAAGAACTTTAAAAGCAAGTTACCTTACAGGTATGTGCCAATTGTGTAAATAATGTGCCACAAATTTGCATATTCTGATGAAATACAGTAACGTGTCCCTTGAGACTACTACTTACAACATAACTTACAACATAACTAATAGCATAACGTAAACAAAATTTCATCCAAGATATATCTGAATGTATTTCTTGCAATGGTATATGTCTTATAAGGCAGAATTTGGTGTTGGGAGAGGTGCGAATGATAAAAATTGAAAGTTGGTCGATGCGGATATAATATGCGGATGACACAACCATCCTTGTAACTGACGATAATTCAGTAAAGGAAGCTTTTAAATCAGTCCGTAATTTTAAGCTGGATCAGGCTCCAAAGTAAATTTCTCGAAAGGGAAATCAGAAGGTATCTGGTTCGGGAAATACAAAGGTTGCGCTTCACGCTCTGTCCCAGAACTAAACTGGGCCTCTGAAGACATTGAAATCCTTGGTGTTTCTTTTGGCTCGAATGAGGCAATCAACGACGCTTTTACTAAGCGGGTCAATCAATTGGAGCAACGTCTCCTCGCTTGGTCGAATCGCTCTCTATCATTGCATGGAAAAGTAATGATCATTAACACACTTGGTCTTTCCGGTCTCATTTACCTCTCTTCCGTCTATCCTATTCCTCCTAACATCCTAACAAGGATCTATACACTTGTATTCAATTTTTTATGGTCTTCTAGAAATGAACTCGTCAAACGAGAAGTCATCTACCAACCCCGAGATAAGGGGGCTTAGGCCTCATTAACCTCCGGCTGAAAAATCAAGCCCTCCTTCTGCGCTCCTTACACACAATTTGCGATTAAGAAGCTACTGTTAAATGGATTTTTCTTGCTCGCTACTGGATTGCTCGCAGCCTTTCAAAATACTCTACCTTATGACACTCCAAATTCCCTTTATCGTCCTCCCCTCTACGATATTTTGTTGTCGCTTGTAAATAAGCTTAGTGCTGATATCAAATCATTTAATTCTGATAGCTTAAATGTACGTAATCTATATAAACTTATATTAAATAGGTTGCAGATTGAACCTCGATCACAACAAATCTGGGAGATCGTCGTCCAGTCACGAAACCTCCCTTGGAATATTATTTGGTCCTCCTCTCTTCACGGCCTATCTACAGGATACGAAAATGATGTTTCCTGGAAGATTACCCACCGCGTTTTGAAAACTTTAGATTATCTCAAATCCTGGGGCCTTAAAACCGACGGTCTATGTAAACGCTGCAATAAAGCTGAAACCATAGAGCACGTGTTTTTGGAATGCCCTGTTGCTATAGAGACTTGGATTAATTTTAAAGAAATATTGCAATCTCTCGGCACAAACAGTTTCGATTTGACAACGGAAACTGTTTTCTTGCGCATCCTCCCCACCTCTGTAAGTTTTCATTGCAGACCTCTTTTATTGTATCTAATAAAATTAATTTGTTATCATATCTGGAATAGCAGATGCAAAGCTGTTTACGACAAGAAATTTCAAAGTAGTAAGCAAATTATCCTCGAAATCAGAAAAGTAATCAGAGATCGAATCACGATAGCCTTTAACACGATATCAATGGATGGAGGAAAGTCTCTCAAGGCTTTCACTGTAAATAGTTTAATTGCAAGCGTAGAAAATAATTCAATTCAATTTAACATTTAATTTTTAATCATTTCAAGTAGTTCAATTATCACACGAACAATACTACGAGATTTTAATTATTATTGTATGAAGTAAGATTGACAATTATATCTGATTCAATGTGCTTCATAACGGTATGATATGGAATTAATACAGTATAATTGTAATTAATTAGTTTCGATCAATAAAATTTTAGTATCATTGTAATTAATCTGATTTCATGTACACTGCCCTTGCCATGTCTATGGGGGGCTTGGAGGTGTACCTACTGCTTAACAGGGGCACCTCCAAATAATATAAAATGAAAAAAGAAAAAATAAGTATCTGTTCTTATCAGCTTAATATCTGATATGCACCCAAGGGTGCTCAAATATTAAACTGATTTTTGGAATTGGTCCGTGGGTCTGAAGCTTGCTTCACCCCGAACACGGGTTGTCCTGGTATTGCAGTGCCGCCATGGATGGCCCACCCCCTCATCTTGAAGTGTAAAACAAGCAACACAGAAAAACCTTCTTCATCGTCACATCTCTTTCTGTCGTCATCGTCTTGCGGATGTGTTAGCCATCCATCTCTCACATTGCACCGCATCAACAATTATTATACAGGAAACAGCATTTGTTTTGCCTTATTATTTCGACCTTTCAACATCGCATAGCATTGGTGCTGAAAGTTCCAACTGCGACGAGTCTTACCAAATCTGTTCTCATCCTTTGCCGATCTCAACGGAATGGAAGTGCCAGCCTTTCACTTGTGGTCTGTTGCCAATGTACCACATTTGAAACGAGAAGTTCCTGAACGACGCTCCCTCTGCTAGAAAAATCCTGCAAACTTACCTGACCGGGAAGAAGTGTCGTATCATGGACCCGTCAGGTAATAGTGCTGCAAAAGTCAATGCTATGGAAGTCCCTCAAGATTGGGCATCTTTGGTTGAAAATGCAGCTTTGAATCAAGAATGGAATGCTGAAATTGACACTGGAGATGCGCCTGCGCAGCAAAGAAGACCACATCATGCTGGAGCCAATGAGGACAACGAAGCACATGCTTCAGGTACTATTTCTAGTCAAGCTAACACCTTTGCAGATCTCTTAAAACGCAACAGTCATATAAACAAAGACAAATCTGGATCCCTTGCCCAACGTGGTGTCAAGTTTTTTACAAAATCAAGTATACAACACACAGAAATTATTACAACCATTCATAAAGCATTAAATGACCCCACAGCAATAATTCATTTACAACGTATGCCCTCAAAGCAGGGATACCCAAATTGGAATGCCATACTGTCATCTTCAACATTGGTTGACGTCCTCTCTTCAAAATCTATCATTTTGCCATCACAACCAGAACATCCATTACACATTACACCAATTCGATCACGTCCTACCCTTATTACAATTCCATTTGCATCACCTGAAATCTCCAATCTTCAAATACAAGAACAACTACATCCTCACGGCAAAATCATGAACATATGGCGTCAAACATATCCAGAATTCCCTTCCATTTTCACTGGAAAACGTCTTTGCACAATTTACCCAAATCCTGAAAATCCACTGCCACCCTTCATTGTCATATCAGGCAAGAAAATTCTAATATCATACAGAGGACGTCAACCAATGTGCATGCATTGCAACTCAACTCATCACCTCACCATCAAATGCAACCTAAGGGGCCTAAAGCTTTGCTTCCACTGTGGCGACGATGGACATAACTACATGGACTGTGACATTCGACGAAACGGAGACAGACCAACAACTCACAATACCACACGGAGACAAACTTCTGACAGTGACATGAGTGACCACAACAGTGACGACAAAAATTTTGACGGTGATACAGTAATACTGTCTGACTATAACAGTGAACTGGACAGACCACTGCCTAGGAGTCGTCTTAGGCCTACATCACAGCAACAGCGACAGGACAATTGTGAGAGTGAGACAGACGAACAGGACAGACCAGCAGGGCCTAAGTATAGGCTTAGGCCCTCGAACAGACAACAACAACAACAACAAGAACAGAATGAGAGTGAGGGAGACCAACAAGACGATGACCCAACACAGTTTGACGTAAGCAGTGGTAGCGAGGCTGAGGGCCCTCCATCCATTCCACAAACAACACCACCTAAACCCACCCAACCATTAATATCAGCACAGGCTAATCCAATCATTCCATCCTCCCCAGAACCTCCACAGACCACACAACAATTGGAATCACAATCCATCCTTCCAAGCATATCACAACAACACGAATCTCCACCAAAAAACTCTAATTCCACACAACCACAGCTTCAATCACCTTCAACCAACCCACCTGTCATCACCACATCAAACGAACAACAACAACATTTCACACCATTCACTCAAACCTCACCGAATTCACATTTTATCACACAAACAATTGCTCAAACTCTTTTCAATTATTCACATCCAAACACGCAAGCAAAGTCCCCAGTCATCACATCAGCATTCTCACTCAATCAACCCACCCCATCTCCAAATATTGCCTCCATTTCATCACATCATAAAAGACCCATTTCCTCATCCTCATCATCACAGAAGACTGCTTCTACAAACCAAGAACCAGAAAGATTAAAGACGAAGAAGAAGAAACAAAAAACACAATCACATCAACCAACCTTCACCTAATTTTTGTTTAATCACATCAATACATCTTTACTAATTTCTTTACTTTGTCATTGAATTTTTAGCTTGAATTGAATTGTGTCGCAAAACCTAGCTCAATATGCCATCTATAGTTAGTATAAATGTTAATGGTCTAAATGACAACAATAAGGCAGAGGCATTTTTCCACAATTTAAAGAATGATAAGCCAAGTATTGTACTTTTGCAGGAAACGCATTTAAATAATAACACAAAAAACTCTATTATTTCTGATAATAGGTGGAAAGGAATAAAAATCCACTCAATTTCTCCAAATAATTTTGCAGGTGTTAGCACTCTCATTTCTGAAAATTTCAATGCAACTATACATTCTAATGACATTTGCCAAGAAGGAAACTACATTTTTACTGACTTGACCTATGACGATCACCGCTTTCTATTGACAAATGTATATGCTCCTGCAGGAGGTAACAAAACACAAAAAAGAAAGGATAAATTTTCTGAAATTCATACTAAAATCCAATATTATCCAGATGTCGAATTTATTATTTACGGTGGTGATTTCAATACAGTTCTTGATACTAACCTAGACAGAAGTAGAGACATAACATACATAGACAGATCAAAGAATCCTCTTATTGAGACAATTAATGAAAATTATTTACAAGATATTTGGAGAACCTTTCACCCTGATGAAAAGCAATATGCATACAAAAGCCCAGTTGGAACAAACAGCAGACTTGACAGATTTTATACCTCAAAAGCTACAATGAACTACTTTACAAAATGTGAAATTGTTCCTTTTCCTCACTCTGATCATCAAAAACTGTTACTGGTTTTTGATTTTGATAAAATAAAGAGGGGAAAGGGTTCATGGAAAATGAATACGTCCATCTTACAACAAGAAGAATATCAGCTTGCAATGTCCGGATTTCTCCAGTTTTGGATTTCTATCTTTGATGACTTTCATTATCCACTTGACTGGTGGGATAAAGCTAAAAAACAAATAGCAAAAATTACCAAACAATATTGCATAAAACTCTCAATTGAACGCAAAAAGAAGAAATCAAAACTCTATAAAGAATTAAGTAATGCAACCAAAAAAGCAGAACAGAGAGACAGACAATCATTCAAAGATTTAGTTGACCGTATCTCAAAAGAAATAAAATGCCTTGAAACAAATGAAGCTTTCAATTTAAAAGTCAAAGCGAAAGCACGTTGGACAGAAGAGGGTGAAAGGGTCACCAAATATTTTTGTAACTTAGAGAAAAAACGCCAGGCTGCTCAAGTTATGAAATCTGTTAAGACCAAAACAGGAACAATAGTACACAATCCAAAAGATATGCTTGAAACTGTCAAACAATTTTACTCTGACTTGTTTGCAAATGAATCAACAGATACTACTAAGCAAGATGAACTCCTTTCAAAAGTAGAAAACAAACTTTCTGACATTGACAGAGACTCTTGTGAAGGCCAACTAACAAAAGATGAATTATACACAGCACTTTCTAAAATGAAAAATAATAAAACACCAGGCCTCGATGGTATTCCAGTAGAGTTCTATAAAACCTTCTGGAATATCATTGGAGAGCATTTTACAAGAGTTGCTAATGCCTGCTTTGAATTACAACAACTTTCTCACTCTCAACGCGTAAGCGTAATTTCAACACTTTACAAGAAAGGTGACAAAAGTGATCTAGGTAATTGGGGACCAATTAGTCTGCTCAATGTTGACTACAAGATATTTGCAAAGACTCTTGCCAATCGTTTACGAGATGTATTATCAAGCATTGTTTCAGAAGATCAAACATGCAGTGTCCCAAATAGATCAATTTTGTCAAACGGCCATATATTAAGAGATCTTATTTACTATGCTGAAAATGAAAATCTTCCAGCAGCCCTTCTTTCTTTAGATCAAATGAAAGCCTTTGACCGTGTAAACTGGAATTTCCTTTTCAAAACCCTAGAAAGCTTTGGTTTTGGGCCACAATCCATTTCATATATTAAACATTGTATAGTAATATTAGTAGTTGTGTTAAAGTAAATGGGTACATCTCTGCCCCATTCACCCTTGGTAGGGGAGTGAGACAGGGATGTCCCCTATCCCCCTTATTATATGTCCTAGTTTCCGAAATTTTTGCCATCTCTATCAGAAAAAACCAAGACATTACTGGTATTACCATTAAAAATGTATAATTTAAAATTATCCAGTATGCTGATGACACAACAATAATACTGCAAGGTGAACAGTCCATCAAATCGACTTTTGATTGTGTTCCAGATTTTGAAATGGCATCAGGAGCTAAAATAAACAAAGGAAAAAGTAATGGAATTTGGCTTGGAAGATACAAAAACAGATCAGACAATCCATTTGATTTGAAATGGGGCAGAGAAGCATTGAAAATTCTAGATGTTTACCATGGTCCTGTTTTGAAAGAAAAAGAAACTTGGGATCCACGTATAAACAAATTCATAAAAACTTTAGACCTTTGGACTTCTCGCGATCTTTCCTTGAGGGGGAGGGCTGTGGTTGCAAACCAGCTGGCCAGCTCGGTTTTCTGGTACACTGCAGCCATATATCCCCTTCCCCAGTGGGCTCTCAAAAAAATCAATGACAGATTGTGGAAGTTCATTTATCAGAATAAAAAAGATCCTATTAAACGTACGCAAGCAAGACTTCCATACAAATTAGGTGGGTTGAATATTATTGATATTGAAAAGAAAGCTGATGCCATTAAATTATCTTGGATTTCAAAATATCTTCAAAATGACAATCAGTCTAAATGGAAAGCACTGTTCGCCTTGAACTTTGATAAGTATAAGAACTTTAACATTGGTGCCAAAATATTGAAATGTTACTTACGTCCAATCGAAATGAAACATGTCCCACAGTTTTATCGAGATGTTATAAAATGTTTTGCAGCAAATTTTTCAGACCTTAGACTAAAACCCACAGATATTGAAGGAATTTACAATGAACCTTTATTCGACAACTATTTCACACATGTTGATACCAGTAATGCTTGGATACAAGCTAACATTACCACAATACGAGATATTTCTTATGAATTTACAACTGGATTCTTACCTTCCAATGCCCTGCATGAATTAATCCCTTCTGGTTTCTCAGACAATTTCTACTCCAAATTGAAATCACGTTTACCCCCCGAATGGAAAGAAAAAATAACAACTGAGTGCAGCAATGAAAGAAGTTTATCTGATGACTTTTATATTAAAAATACCAAAGATGAATATGTTTTATTTTCATCTCTGAATTGCAAAGCAATTTACAATATGCTCATCTTGAAAGATCAAAATGTTGTTCTCAGAAATTTAGGGTTTTTTGGGAACAAAAAATAGGTTTTATCAACTGGCCAAGACTCTTTAAAACTTTATTCAAAAGAAATCATGACAGAAAATCTGCCAACATTCAGTGGAAGTTCCTTCAACTTTGCCTCCCTACCTATGAAAGATTATATAGACATAGGATTGTCCAAACCCCTGCATGTCAAAGATGCAATTCCTATGATGAAACTTCACTTCATGCCTTTTTCAATTGTACCCCTGTAAGTAAACTGTGGAAATTTGTATTCAAACTTGTAAAGAAAATCAACCCCACCCTCAATCTAAACAACATTTGTAAGTTTGTTATCCTTGGTTTTTACGAATATAAACCCGACTTACCTGTGGAAAACTTTTTACGAGATGCAGCTTTTTCAGTCATTTGTAAAACAAGAAATGAAATTATTTTTGACAACAAAATTGAAAAACAGATTCATCTTCAAAGTTATTTCCAAACTCAAAGAAGAACATTTCATTGCTTCACAAGATGTTGAAACTCTCAATCTTTTTGAACAAAAATGGTGTCAAAATGGCGTCCTTGCTTCCCTTGAGAATCGAAAACACAAAATCAACATCCCATGAGACTTGCCTCGTTTTCTTTCCCCGATTTCTGTTTTTTTTTCTCTCCTTATTTTCCTGCTTCACTTTTTCGTTTTTCCTTTTATTTTATGAATTATTATTGCGTTTATTAAATTGTTTATCTATTTGTTTCAACGTTTGAATTTTTTTAACTTAGAATTAGGGAATTTCAATTGTAGTTTAATAAGTATTTAATTACTTGTAGTTTATTCATTTGGTTTTAACATTAGAATTTTATAGTATTGTGTTTAGTTTATTTAGTAATTTATTGTAGTTAAGTAGCTTATTAATTTCATTAGTTGTAGTCTTTTTCAATTCGTTTATTGTAGTTCTTAAGTAGGTAATCTATTAAATTAGTTGTAGTTATAGTTTTTGTTGTTGTTGTAGTCATAAGTTAATTAGAATATTTAGTTGTAGTTTAGATTAATTTAGTTAAATTTGCATTTGAAATTGGACAGTCGAATAATAGTTATAAACAATGAATGAATTCCAGTAAACAATATAAACGAACATCTCATATGAACAATTTCAAACCTTATTTAATTTAAATTATTTTAACTTGTAAATATGTTGCGTTGAATAGAAAATTAAACGGGCGTAGGCATGTGCCTAGCTCAAAAAAAAAAAAATTGATCAACAAGGAGATTCTTCCAGCACGAGGCCTTTCCATTGCAGTTCGGTTTGGCTGACCCCTGCGATTACCGCAAACGTTGGTAACTCGACCGTACAATTTCTGGTAGTGGGGTCCTGCATTCGCGCTAGTCCCCTTCCAATAGTACTAATGTCAAATTCTGCATACATGTCAGCACACCACCACGACTTGCCAGATACCTGGCATCTCTCGACACAAAAATTCCCCTACTCTACAAAGAGTGTGCAAGTTACCGACCGTTTGCCGTTTTCCACATCTTTCGCTCCAGATGCCGGAAGATGCACCAACCTTTACCACATTCGTACAGCCGCAACCGGAAGCCCATCCTTTGCAACACTGTTAAAGAGCAAGCTGGGCTTCCACGAATGCCACGCCTGCTGTTCCAACTGGCCAGAGTACTCACCACACTTTCTCACACCCACGAAGATCTACCTCCATCAACCCACTTCGTACGCATCAAGCTGTATACGTACATGTGCATGTGCACACTTCTGCGTCTCTAGCCTGTAGTGTCATGCACATTCGGCCCTCTAGCTTTCGCCTACGACTATACCACCATTAATATACCGGTTCTCGTCCGATCACCGCAGTCAAGCATGGTCGGGCCAGGTCAGTACCTGGATGGGTGACCGCCTGGGAACACCTGGTGTTGTAGGCTTCACTTTTTGCAATTGCAGTCCTTCTTTTCAACCGACGTAGTGTAGCCAGCCAGGTATTGCACAGAGAATGGCAATTCCGTGTCGCTGTCATGCACCCACGTGTGATTGCAACACGTGTGGAGAGGCGGCCTGAAGCGAAGACTAGTTCGTTATCGCTTCTCGGCCTTTTGGCTAAGATCAAGTGTAGTATCTGTTCTTATCAGCTTAATATCTGATATGCACCCAAGGGTGCTCAAATATTAAACTGATTTTTGGAATTGGTCCGTGGGTCTGAAGCTTGCTTCACCCCGGACACGGGTTGTCCTGGTATTGCAGTGCCGCCATGGATGGCCCACCCCCTCGTCTTGAAGTGTAAAACAAGCAACACAGAAAAACCTTCTTCATCGTCACATCTCTTTCTGTCGTCATCGTCTTGCGGATGTGTTAGCCATCCATCTCTCACATTGCACCGCATCAACAATTATTATACAGGAAACAGCATTTGTTTTGCCTTATTATTTCGACCTTTCACCATCGCATAGCATTAGTGCTGAAAGTTCCAACCGCAACAAGTCTTACCAAATCTGTTCTCATCCTTTGCCGATCTCAACGGAATGGAAGTGCCAGCCTTTCACTTGTGGTCTGTTGCCAATGTACCACATTTGAAACGAGAAGTTCCTGAACGACGCTCCCTCTGCTAGAAAAATCCTGCATACTTACCTGAAGGGGAAGACATCTTGATCAACAAGGTCACGTTTTTCTTCGCTCTTCCCCTTTTGCTTGTTTTCGGCTCGTAATCGACGTAATAATAATAATAAAAGCTCGTAATAAAAGCTTATAAAAGTATTATCAAACTGTTTATAAAGATATCCTCTGGAATTTTGTACTAAAATGGCTTCAAACAACGTAAAAGAAACATCTGTATGGGGAGATATGATTCTGGAACCAACAAGGCCTAAATTGACCTTCGCAGAAAGATTGAAACAATCTGATGGAAGAATACCACCCGGAGATATCGCTGCCCGCGGTGCTAAATTTGAAACAAGTGATTCGTTGTCCTTCAAAGAAATTATCATATATTTTCAAACAAAATTCAAAGATCCAAATGCAGTCCAACAACTGATGCAACTATCGTCACTTCCTGGTAAACAACGATGGAATATCATATTTTCCAAAGCAAACATGGTCGATCAACTCATCGAAGAACTCGTTAAATTTCCATCTATGACCAAAGATGAGATAGGAGTTGAGTTTACCCCAGTACGCTACCAAACCGGAAACCGCACCTGATTGGCCAGCGCGTTTTCCCTTAGTTACTCGGTAGCAACCATCCAGACCGGCTTTAGTCACAGTGAAGTTGCAGTGATTCTGAAGCGTTCGTCGTGATTTAAGGTGTTATTTCTGGCTTGCAGATTCAAATTTTACTCAGAATTGTTCACATTTGTTGTCTTGAATCGTCATCATATCTATTTTGAAGTTTTAATTGTACATAGCGATCATTTTCTGGCCCGTTGCGTACATTTTGTATTGAACTCTTTTAGGCCTAGCCTACAGTGTACAATGTATATATAGTGAAATCTTTTGTTCCCGCTTCTATGTTTTAAATTCATTTTGGACACATCGTCTCGTTATTTCATTGGTTTAGTGTATTTAAAGATAAATGCCCAGCTACTGCTCTGTATTTGGCTGCTATGCATCTTCTTCAAAGAACCCAGAACTGTCTTTTTTTCTTTACCCGAAAGACAAGAAACTGCGGAATGCCTGGATTTGTCCTGTCAGAAGAGAAGATTTTTCTCCTTCATCTACATCATGTATATGTTCAAGACATTTTCTTGACTCTGATATGACCATCCCAAATTCAGACACGCCAAGCATGTTCCAACGACGGCGATTACGAAAAGAGGCAATTCCAAGTGTTAATCTTAGAGGCAATACACAAGATGAGAAGCAAGGAAAGAGATCAACTCCTGTGCTGAATAGGAATCGTTCTTGTGCCACTGAGGAGACATCATCTGAAATTTCACCAGATTCTGATCTTTCCGAGGGCCCACTCTTAGAATATGAAATGCCGTCAAGTGCTGATAATTCTCGTTCTTCTGCACAATACAGTGTTAAAGAGCTGCTTAAAAAAGTTGAAATTTCTGAAAAAATGTGTTTCAGGTACAAAAATTTGAGTGAAACTGATATCAAAATTATACTGGGATTGAAAACCAGTTTTAAAATGATGATTGACACAATTGAGACATTTGCACCCTTGAATTTTTGGTCTGGGAAACCAGTGAAATCAATAAGCCCTGAAGACCAGCTACTGATCTTCTTAATGCGGCTTAGGCTTGATCTACCATATTTTGATCTTTCAAGAAGGTATTCAGTCAGCCAGACAACAATTCAGAATATTTCAATGACCTACTTGCATGCAGTTCACGAAATTTTCTTTGTTGGGATTATGTCTCAAATCCCTTCCCAAGAAAAGAGCAAATGTAGTTTGCCCAGTTCGTTTGGAGACATATCAAATTGCAGAATTATTATCGACTGCACAGAATTTAGGATTTCTGTTCCAAGGAAAGATCTGGTGGCTGCATCTGCTACATACAGCAACTATAAGCATTTTTTGTCTGTCAAGTACCTGATTGGGGTAGCACCCAATGGAGCAATAACGTTTGTCAGTCATGGATTCCCTGGTAGCACAAGTGACAAAGTTGTAACAAGTGAATCTGGAGTGATATCTCACCTCCAAGTAAGCCTTTCTAATGTACATATATTGTCCAATTGATATGTCTCTGTATATTTCTAACATACTTACTCCAATAATCTTGCTTTTTCAGGCTGGCGTCTTAATACTTGCAGACAAGGGATTTATCATTCATGACCTCTTGCCAAAGAATGTTTTCTTAAATTTGCCTGCCTTTCTTTCCGGAAAAACAAAATTTTCAAAAGAAGAAGCAGTTTTTTCAAGAAAAATTGCTGGCTGCAGGATTCATGTCGAAAGAGCAATAGAGAGATTAAGAAAATATAAGATTTTAGAATATATCAATGCACCATTACGGCCTTTTGTTGACAAAATTGTGCAGGTGTGTGCAGTTCTTGTTAATATGCAGTCCCCAATCATTGCAGGGGTTTTGCAAAACTACAAAGAGACTGTGGCCACTTTAGAGAACTCTGAAGGAAGTAAATAACAGATTTTTGACCAATAAAACTTTTAAATTAAGTTCATTATCATGATTCTTTTGTATAACACGTGGGCAATAGCTCTTCGAGATAAAACATTTTTAACATTGGTACATATCTGCTCTCCCATTCTGGATCTCTTTCAACCCTTACAATAAGCATATCAACCGTTGTCCAAACAACAAAATGTGCCCATAAAACTCCAACTGCAACCATTTCTGCTTGGACCTGGTGCCAATAGCCATGGCCTTGGTTAAGCTTCTTTGATGAAGTAAGATAAAAGCCACTTCTCTCCTCCTTCCCCTTCAACTCACTTGCTATGAAATCATCAATTTTGTCATTTCTGTGTGACCATGGGCATTTTACTTCTAAAACCCCCTTCTCACCATTTTCAATGATAATGCCATCTGGACTGCATCCCAAAAATCCACAAGAGAACAGCACAAGCCCTATGGGCGTCACTGCATTTCCAGTTTCCTCTTTGTATTTTTTTATTGCAACATCTTCGTGCATTTGGCCCCACATTATTGAATCTTTGGTGCCAAGAGAATATTCCCCTCTTAACTTCTTTAAAAGTGAAGGTGCTATTGGGTTGTCTGTAGCCCTTTTCCTTTCATATGCCTTTATGACATCACCAAAATTGCTGCCAGTTAGTCTCAGTCTTCTAAATTGACCCCATAGTGCTGATTTTCTTTATCCGGATGTTTGTGCTGCAAGCCATTCAACCTGATCTGGAGACACCTTACATTTTTCAACAAACAAAGTCTTATTGTTAAAAAAGTCTTCCAACATTTCTTCAATTAAGCTGGGTGCCAAAGGATTCAATACTGATTTGGGTACCTCTGGACCTGCAATCCATCCAAGAGGACATTCAATTCCAGCATCTGATATTTCTGATAATCGTCTGGCCACAAATTTTCTGTCTTTCTCCAAAAAGGGTCTTGATGTAGCCCTGTATTCCGGCTTAGGGGTTGGAAAAAAATCATCAAATGTTTTGCTATCCAGCTTTGCTGCTTTTTTAGGTTTGGCAATCCAAGCATTTGGCAAATCTGTTTTTGACATTCCCTTTTTGTTGACATAGATGGCACTTGCTGCCATGTGGCTACAAATCCAGTTTCCCCTTGGGCACTCGCATTCTTCTTTAGAAATTCCCCCATCACCATTGACTGTCAGCATTATTGAATAACTTTTATCCTTCATGGATGCTCTTACTTTGGCTTTTATCACATGATCACTCAGTCTCAAGTCCAACACAAAATCTGCCTTATATTTCAGTTCACCCTTTGTAATACTATTAATATCTTCTTTGAAGAACTCCATCATCCCTGAGATTGTTGTAATTTCTTTTGCCATTATAGATAGGTATGGTAAAAAATGATAGAAATACTTCAAATACACTAAACCAATGAAATAACGAGACGATGTGTCCAAAATGAATTTAAAACACAGAAGCGGGAACAAAAGATTTCACTATATATACACTGTAAACTGAGGCTAGGCCTAAATGAGTTCAATAAAAACTTACATACGGGCCAGAAAATGATCGCTATGTACAATTAAAACTTCAAAATAGATATGATGACGATTCAAGACAACAAATGTGAACAATTCTGAGTAAAATTTGAATCTGCAAGCCAGAAATAACACCTTAAATCACGACGAACGCTTCAGAATCACTGCAACTTCACTGTGACTAAAGCCGGTCTGGATGGTTGCTACCGAGTAACTAAGGGAAAACGCGCTGGCCAATCAGGTGCGGTTTCCGGTTTGGTAGCATGTTAGAAGAAGAGCTCTTCTGATTACAATACCAGATGCCACCCCAGATATTTTGGATAATGATATTCGAAATGAGCTGGAAAAACATGGCACAGTGCTTCGTATATGGAAGCAAACTTGGGAAGGATTTCCCAACGTATTCAACGGTAAACGCCTGGTCACAATGCTTCCATTGATGTCAAATGAACTACCACCGTTTATTCTCACAAAAAACCGAAAAGTCTCCCTATCATTCAAAGGAAAACCAGTGTTTTGTAAAATCTGCATGAAGGACACCCACCGCACCAACGATTGCCCCACGAAAAACGTTCGGCATTGCTATCTATGCGGCTCTACTGAGCATACAAAGAAAGAATGCGAGAAATTCGTTGTTGTAAAAAGAAGAGAAAGGGAAATCATAGACTCGGATGAAGAAAGTACATTCAACGATGCACATGAACAAGCTAACGAACCATGGTTTCAAAGTGAGGAAGAAAATGCCGAAGATAATGATAACCCCCCGAATGATAATGAAGAAAACCAAACCCAAGAAGAAAGTGAAGATCCCACACCCAGCAACAAACCCAAAATCACCAAACCCAAGACACAACCAGAACCCGAAATAACGACATACGAAACCCAAGAAGACACCCAGCCTGAGCCCACCCAAGATACTAGCACAAAACCCAAACGCCCAAGACCAGTTCTGCCATCCACCACGGATAAACGCCTACTTAAAGAAACCGAAGATACCCCGGACCCACCACAAGACCCAGCAATAGCCATCAATGCATACCAACCATACAAAAAAGGAACCAAACGAAGTAGCCCGTCTACACCAGAAAAAAAGACCACCAAAACAAAGAAAGCCCCAGGTAAATCCAATGAACACCACAAATAAATCTGTATATCTTATCCCCTTTTTCCTACATTTAACTATGGCTTGTATTGCAAGTATAAATGTAAATGGGTTGCGAGACCCCCGTCGTCTTGACACGATTTTACAGCACTTATTTTCTAAGAATTTTGACATAATCCTTTTGCAAGAAACGCACTTAAATTCTACAGAACTTGATAAAACCTTCGTAAATTGGAAAGGAAAATCCTTTCATTCCGTGTCAACAGACAACAGAAAGGGTGTCTCGATTTTAATCTCTGATAAAATCAACACCACAATTCATTCACATTATGCCTGCAATACAGGTCATTATGTAATCTTAGACCTTTCAATCGATGACAACCGGCTTCTTTTAGTCAATATTTACGCTCCTACCGGAGGCAAAGACGGCATTGTCCGTCGCAAACAATTCCTCCAAAACCTTCAAAAAGATCTCGATAAGTACTCGCGTACTGTTCCCTTTATTGTCGGCGGTGATTTTAACTGCGTTTTGAAAAATGACCTTGATAGATCAAATAATGTCGTTTACGTAGACAGAACAACTCTTAATCTCAAATCTTTCTTAACCCATTTTAATTTAGAGGATATCTGGCGTACTCAGAACCCTACTAAAAAAGAATTCACCTATCTCAGTCCTCACGGGTCTTTTAGCAGACTCGGTAGGTTTTATACTTCCCGCGAATTTCGTGATAAATTTACTAATTGTTTTATTAACTCCTTCCCCACTCAGATCATGATAAAGTCATATTAAAGCTTGATTTCTCTAAAATTAAACACAGTCCGGGCTTCTGGATGCTAAACACCTCTATTCTAAAAGAACAAGGCTTCGTTGACCTCATCAGTGACTTCATAGACTCCTGGAAGGGCAGAAAAAGGGATTTTGACTCTCTGTCTGACTGGTGGGAATATGGAAAGTTGTGAATCCGTGAAATAGCAAAGGTTTTCTCAGCAAAACGCAAAAAAGAAGCCTTGAAAAGGAAATCCCAATTATATAAAAAACTACGCAACTCCAAACGCGAAGCGGAAAGAAGTGGGGACCCCAGGTTTGTCACCCTCACCAAAACTATATCTAACAAAATTAAACGCATAGAAACCCAAGAGGCTGAGTCTACTAAAATTCGCGCCAAAGCAAAATGGGCAGAAGAGGGTGAAAAGGTCACCTCCTATTTTTGTTCTCTTGAAAAGAAACGGCAGGGTGATAGAACCATGAGGGCAATTAGGGATAAACAAGGCAATAATGTAACTGCACCAAATCAAATACTAGTTCTGTGAAAACCTTTTACAAAGACTTGTACACTGAAGAACCTGTACATGAAACCACGCAAAATGAACTCTTAAAAAAGCTCTCTAGGACCCTTTCTGCAAATCAGAAACACCTCTGCGAGGGTGCTATTATTATGAAGGAACTTTCTCTAGCCTTAAGCCAAATGCTAAATTACAAATTATCCGTTACTGATGGCTTACTGTATGAATTTTACAAAGTCTTTTGGAAAAAGCTATCACATTGCCTCTTAGAAGTCATCAATGAATGTTTTACAAACAACAATCCAACCCCTTCACAGAATGTTGCCCTCGTTTCTTGTTTATTTAAGAAAGGTGAAGGAGATAGGATTGAAAACTGGCAACCAATTAGTCTACTAAACTGCGATAACAAACTCATTGCTAAGGTTATTTCTAAGCACCTTTTTTTGGTCCTATCGTCAATTATCTCTGAAGACCAAACCTGTTCTGTTCCTGGACAAACAATTTTATCAAATTGCCATGTTTTACGCGATCTAGTTCAAATTAGTGAGGATCAAAACCTACCCATGGGCTTGCTCGCCATTGATCAAATGAAGGCTTTTGACTTGGTAAACTGGGATCCTTTTCAAGACTCTTGAAAAACTGAACTTTGGTCCGGTTTTTATCAACTGGGTTAAACTCTTATACACAGACATCAGAAGTTCTGTTAAAGTAAATTTCGGTATTGGGAATATCTCCAAATTAAATTGGGATTCTAAGATTTTAAAGTTTCAGAAAACCCTCAATCTTTGGAAAAACCGTCATCTCACCTTTCGCAGAAAAGCTATTGTTGCTAATCAACTCGCTAGCTCTGCTCTCCTTTACGCGGCCACTATTTTTCCTATACCCCCATGGGCTCTTAAAAAACTGAACGAATTTCTATGGGCCTTTCTCTTCAACGGCAAGAGGCCGCCAATCAAACGTATTCAGGCTAAGCTTCCATACATTGATGGCGGCCTCAATTTTGTCGACATAGAAAAGAAAGACCAAAGTCTACAATTGTCTTGGCTCGCCAAGCTCTTTGATCCTAAACAAACAGGAAAATGGAAAACCCTATTCAATCATTTCCTCGGCAAATACAAAGATCTCAATGCTGGGGCTAATGTTTTGAAATGCTTTCTGAACACAAGACAAATTAATAAATTGCCTTGTTTCTATCAATCTCTTTTGAAATCCTATCTGAACTTATGCGATAACAAACGATCTAATCCAAATCCTGCTGTTGAAATTTTCAATGAACCTTTGTTCGACAACTCTTTAATAGGAAAGGACAAACTTTTCTCTGTGCAGTCATTGATCAATGCAGGGGTTACTCTTGTTCGAGACTTGACTTACGAACTCTCCCCCGGATTTCTCCCGAGTCTTGCCCTTCAAGAACTCGTAGGAGATAACTTTAGGAAAAAAGATCATGATAACATTGTCTTTTGCATACCCCCGGAGTACCACGAAGTCGTTCATAATAATGCTGCACCCCCTGATCGCTTTTCTGTAGACTTCAAACTTCCCCTCAATAATTTGGATAAACCTCTTTCGAAACTAACCTCGAAAGACTTTTATCAACATCTGATCGCTTCTTCTCTTGATTTGGCTTCTCAAAAATTTAGATTATTTTGGGATAGTAAATTCGGTTATTTAGACTGGAAATCTATTTTCAAGTCGATTTTCTCTTGAGATAATGATCGAAAATCTTGTGACATACAATGGAAGTTAATCCAGCTTGCCCTACCGACCGCTGATAAACTCTCCAGACACAACATTATTGATAATCCGAATTGTTTACGTTGTCAAATGAACAGGGAGACCTCTGTTCATCTCTTTGTTCGCTGTTCCCTGGTTAACGACCTTTGGCAACAAGTAATTCAACTCCTTAAAGATCTCGATCTAAACCTAAACATTGACCTTGATAACTTAGAATTCTTTGTTGTTATTGGTTTTGCTTCAAATAAAACTACGCAAGCTTTAATTCCGGCCATAACTATTCACAATATTGCACTCCGCTCTATCTGGTCAACAAGAAATAAAATTGTTTTCGATAACGAAGTAAATAACCCCTCAGATATTTTTAAATCCAAACTAAAACGTAAAATCAAAGATCAATTTAACCTTTCTAAAGATTCAAATGCCAACCTTTCCTTATTTAAAACCAACTGGTGTCAAAACAATGTTTTGGCTTCAGTTGTAAATAATACCTTACACGTAAACATCTAAAACTACTTACATATGAACAACAACAACAATGTTAAAATCACTGCATTTTGCGCGCGAAAATTATACCGCAGACCCACAGTTTCCGTTGGGTTTATTATGCTTCCAGATTGCTCTTTAACCCCTCACTTGTGAGAATAAGAAAATTCTCGCTAAGTATTATCACCACCCTACCTAATACATACTTAATGCTCTTTATAGACATCAAGTTGAAATGTATTGTTGTAAATATTTGTATTCATAGGTAATCTTATCAATAGTATTACATAATAATTAGCTCTGGCACTTCTGATATTGCCAGTCATCCATCATTAAGTATCAGTAATATCATTCTGAATTAGCAATGCAATGAAGTAGGGAAACCCTCGCAAATCTAGCGCGATTTGGCTACAACGATCAACAGCAACAACAACAACAACAACAAAACAACATCACTGCCCTTCGCGCCCGAAATACAACCGCTGGCCTACTTCTATAGCATTGTTGTATCATTATTCGATTATAAAGATTGTATCATTCAAAGCCAAACGAACACTTGCTTAATTCAAATAGACACTCCTTAGTACAATCAATTTTCAAATTTCAATATGTATTCACATTAACATTATTCTTATTTTTTAGTAATTATTTAGTTAGCTTGTTTTTTAGTTAATTTTTTGTAAATATTTTGATTTAGTATATTAAACGGGTGCTGGCATTCGCCAAACTCAAACGAAAAAAAAAAGGAGATTCTTCAAGGGCGAGGCCTTTCCATTGCAGTTCGGTTTGGCTGACCCCTGCGATTACCGTAAACGTTGGTAACTCGACCGTACAATTTCTGGTAGTGGGGACCTGCCTTCGCGCTAGTCCCCTTCCAATAGCACTAATGTCAAATTCTGCATACATGTCAGCACACCACCACGACTTGCCAGATACGAGGCATCTCTCGACACAAAAATTCCCCTACTCTACAAAGAGTGTGCAAGTTACCGACCGCTTGCCGTTTTCCACATCTTTCGCTCCAGATGCCGGAAGATGCACCAACCTTTACCACATTCGTACAGCCGCAACCGGAAGCCCATCCTTTGCAACACTGTTAAAGAGCAAGCTGGGCTTCCACGAATGCCACGCCTGCTGTTCCAACTGGCCAGAGTACTCACCACACCTTCTCAGCAGCACGGCACACACCCACAAAGATCTACCTCCATCAACCCACTTCGTAAGCATCAAGCCGTATATGTACATGTGCATGTGCACACTTCTGCGTCTCTAGCCTGTAGTGTCATGCACATTCAGCCCTCTAGCTTTCGACTACGACCATACCACCATGAATATACCGGTTCTCGTCCGATCACCGCAGTCAAGCATGGTCGGGCCAGGTCAGTACCTGGATGGGTGACCGCCTGGGAACACCTGGTGTTGTAGGCTTCACTTTTTGCAATTGCAGTCCTTCTTTTCAACCGACGTAGCGTAGCCAGCCAGGTATTGCACACGGACTGGCAATTCCGCGTCGCTGTCCTGCACCCACGTGTGATTGCAACACGTGTGGAGACGCGGCCTGAAGCGAATACTAGTTCGTTATCGCTTCTCGGCCTTTTGGCTAAGCTCTATCCGTTCGAGCCACGACCGGAAACTGAGGAGCGCACCCATTGTTTTTTGGGTGTAAAGGTGAAAAAGTCTAGGCTATAAATAGCCAGGCGCCTCTTGATTGGCAGGCAGTGAACTCTGGACTTTGGTAAGATTTTTTTACAGGATCAAAACTATTGTGGTAACGAAGAAAATTTTTATTGTGGGAGACACATTTTGAAAGTTCATAACGTTAATTCATCATGTCTTATGCTGCTGCAGCTGCCCCAAAGTCTGCCGCTGGTAACAATATTGCTGTTAATCGTGCTGTAAACACTCACACCTTTACAAATGGTGCCTTTGCGAGGCTCAAAAGGCCTGGTTCTGTTTCTTTACGAATACCTAATGGATGCAATGCAAACCCCACAGAATTGTATGAAATCTGCGAGAAAGTCTTCGAGATTCGTCCAATCTCTCTGGCAAAGAGCACCAATGGGGACATTTTGATTACCACAAGCAAGCCGGAAGACAAGCAGAAAATTTTAAAGTTTTCCTCTGTGAAAATTAAGTCTGGCGAGAGCCTTGGAATGTTTGATCCTGCAGTAACCACTGCATTTGTAAATGTATATAATGTTCCTTTCGAGTTACATGACGATGCTATAGTACGGAAAGTGTCGAAGTATGGCAAAGTTCTCAGTATACGCAGAGGCCACCATCCTGCAATGCCGACATGTGGAAATGGAGCAAGGCATCTCTGCATGAATAGCCGCAAGTGTATTCCATCTTTTATTCATTTTGGGAATGAATCCTTTCGTGTCCGTTACCATGGTCAGCTGGAAACATGTCGGAAATGCGATCAACCTGGCCACAGCGCCAACCAGTGTCAACGCTCCCGTTGCTTCAACTGTGGTCAAATGGATCACACAATTATCTCATGTCCCATCAACAGAGCCTGTGCCATCTGTGGTTTCACACAGCATGATATAGTTGAGTGCGTCGAATGGACACAAAATGACGATGGATTGGATGACCTTATCGCCGATTTCAACTCTCAACAGAGACAAGAAGGTGAAGCAGAAGTTGAGCAGGAAGAAGCTGAAGTCGATGAGGATAATGTAAATGAAGATGATGAGGAAGATGATGGCAATGTTGCAGACGATGATGAAGAAGACGATGATGACGAAGATGGTGATAACGAAGATGGCGATGAAGAAGATGATACCACCCCATCAGAAAGTGCTCCTCTAGCATCTAATACTGAAGAGCAACCCACTCCATCTGAGCCTTCAGCCCTAGTCCCACCAAATCCTTTCACAAACATTACTTTTCAACCACCTGCACCTAAATACCAATTTTCTCTCACCCCATCCCAAAACCTCTTTTCTTCTTCTCAATCAACACAAAAAGAAGAATCGCTGGAAGACTTATTCAAAGATCCACCACCCAAAATCAAATTGCCACTTTCAAACACCCTTACACCTACACCTACCTTCACCCCATCTGAAGAACCCAAACCTCAACGCCAGCCACGGAAAACGACAAGAAAACCAGCTCTACCACCAAAGCCATCAAGTTCCCAGCAGGCAAGTCTTCAAGAAAAAGGGATCCAGTCCGATGCAAGCACTTCGTCCAAGCGTGCTCACGGTGAATCATCCGGTTCCTCCACTGTTGGAAGTGTCATCGAAAATAACGATAAGAAGAAAAGCTCAAAACGTCCTGCGAAGAAGAAGTCAGAGTCCTTTGTAAGTAGAATCACTAATAAATTTAATAATAATAAGGACTAAATATGGACTCTCCCGTCGCATAAAATTATTCGCATTTTGTCTGTGTTTTTATATATTTTTGCCTAGCAAAGTTTTAAATAAAATACCCCCAGACACTAAAATAGTCTAACGATGAACTTAAAATGCCTAACAATAAATACTCATGGTCTGAAGGATTTCCGTAAACGCCAGACTGTTCTTCATTGGCTTAGAAATCAAAAGCATGATGTCATATTTTTACAAGAAACCCACCTTGACTCTGCCGATCTCAGTCAATTAAAACAAGACTGGGAGGGCCAAGTTTTCCTATCTCCCGGCAAAAATCACAGTGCCGGAGTCTGCACGTTATTTTCCAAAAAGCTACATTTTAAAGTTGTTTCTCAGTCTATTGATTTATCTGGTCGGTATTTGAACATCGTAGGAGATTTTGGTGAAATCAATATTCAGTTTTGCAACATCTACGCTCCAAACCACGTATCCGCTCGGAAAGAATTTTTCGAATCCTTGCATGCTGTCTTAAAAGGGGGCATACCAACTTTACTTGGGGGTGATTTTAATTCCATCAAGGATTCCTTTCTTGATAAAAACGGGGGCGATTCGGACTTAGCTATAACACCCTTAAGAGCTCTTCAACAGCTTAACCAATCTCTTGATTTAAAGGATGTTTTTAGGCACCAAAATCCATCAACACGTAGCTTCACGTGGACAAATCCCGATGGTTCTGTTTTTGCCGGTTAGATAAGTTTTATGTGTCTGGGGATATTTTTCGTAACTGTAAATACTCTCATATAGTGTATTTCTCATATTCTGATCATGATGCTCCAAGTATCACTTTCACGCTTCCGAAGTCTTTGAAAAAGGGTCCGGGTGTTTGGAAATTCAATACTTCCCTTTTGGAAAATCCCGCATTCGTTGAAAAAATTAAGTCCTTCTGGTCTCATTGGCAGTTACGGAAGATTGAATTCCGTGACTTGAACGCCTGGTGGGACATCGGCAAACGCAAAATAAAGCACATTGCAATTAAATTCTCAAAACGCTCAGCACGAGAACGTCGCCAAAGGCGTGCCTTTCTAGAGCAAAAACTCCGAGATCTTAGCTCTCTAAAACCTACCAAGCTAAATCTAAAAGCAATCGAGTCGGTCAAACTAGATCTCACTGATTTCGACAATGCTCTTATTCAAGGAGCTCGCTCCAAAGAGCGCTTTTACACAGAATTTGAAAAACCTTCAAAGTACTTCTTCTCTCTTGAAAACTCTCGTCAAAGCTCCAAAGTCATCACAGCCTTGAAATGTGAACAAGGCACTGTAAATTCAACTCACGCTATTTTAGAGCAACTTGCTCAGTTCTATGAAAATCTATACAAAGCGGAACAACCAGATCTAGAAGCTCAAAGCTCTCTCCTCTCACAAGTACAGAAGAAGCTCTCCCCCGAAGAACGGGACTTTTTAGAAACTCAACTTGATCTCGTTTCATGTTACACTGCTCTTTCGGCCATGAAGTCTCAAAAATCTCCTGGCTCCGATGGCCTTCCTGCGGAATTCTACAAGTCCTTCTGGCCCCTCTTGGGTGAAGATCTCGTTGATGTCTTGAACTATGCTCTATCTTCCGGTCTTCTCTCTGAGTCAATGAGGCTCGCTATGATCTCTCTACTATTTAAAAAGGGAGACAAATTAGACCTGAAAAATTGGCGCCCAATTTCTCTTTTAAATGTCGATTACAAAATCGGTACTAAAGCTCTTTCAAATTGCCTGAAGTCTGTTCTCCCTTCGATCTTAAATGAAGATCAGACATGTTGTGTCCCCGGAAGGACAATCTTTGATAATCTCTTTCTTGTAAGGGACTCTATTTCCTATGCAGAGCAAAAACAACTCCCATTGGCTCTAATTAAAATTGATCAAGAAAAAGCCTTTGATCGCGTAAACTGGGACTTTCTGTACAAAATTATGATTCGCATGAATTTTGGACCTATTTTCATCAACTTTATCCAGACACTTTATCATAATGTGTCGTCCTGTGTTTTGAATAATGGCTGCTCTTCACGAAAATTCCTTCTTCAACGAGGGGTTCGTCAACGGTGCCCTCTCTCTCCCTTGTTTTACTGCTTAGTAGCAGAAACATTAGAGAACGCAGTTAGGAAAAACCCAAGAATAGCCGGTCTTTCCTTACTTGAAACCAAAACTATGGCTAAAATTAGCCAATATGCTGATGATACAACCATCCTGGTCACTGATGACAACTCTGTTAAAGAAGCCTTTCAGTCCGTCAGTGAATTTGAATCTGGCTCAGGCTCAAAAGTCAACCTTTCGAAAGGTAAATCGGAAGGCATCTGGCTAGGAAAGTTCAAAGGCTGCGCTTCACATTCTGTCCCAGAGCTCCATTGGACAGTTAATGACATAGAAATTTTAGGAGTATCTTTCGGCTCTCAGGAGGCTATCCATGACGCCTTCACCAAGCGAGTAAATAAATTAGAGCAGCGCCTCCTTCTTTGGGCGCAGCGCTCCCTCTCTTTGCATGGAAAGGTCATGATAATAAATACCCTCGGCCTTTCAGGGCTTATCTACCTCTCAACAGTCTATGCTGTTCCCTCAGCTATCTTAACTAGAATTACTGCTCTCGTGTTCAATTTTTTATGGTCCGGTAAAAATGAGCTAGTCAAACGAGATGTTGTATATCAACCTCGCGACCAAGGTGGATTAGGTCTGATAAATATCCGCTTAAAAAATCAAGCACTCTTACTACGTTCGTTAAAACAAATTTGTGATGAAGATGCAAATATGAAATGGATTTTTCTTGCCAGATATTGGATCGGTCGTAGCCTCTCAAAATATTCGACATTGTGGTCCTTTCTAAGGAGCAACAGCACCCCTAACTCTCTATACCGTCCATCGTTGTATGATACCTTACTATCGCTTGTCAACTGTTTTATTTCTGATATTAAACAGCTTCGCTTTGATGGTTTAAATGTTCGAAACTTATAGAAACTAATTTTAAAGAACCTCCTGATTGAACCTCGCTCACAGGAAACATGGGAGATCGTTGTTCAGTCACACTCCCTCCCTTGGAAATGTATATGGTCTTCCTCTCTCTTCGGTCTTTCTACTGGATATGAAAATGATGTGTCGTGGAAAATAACCCATCGTGTCTTAAAAACATTAGACTATTTGAAATCTTGGGGTTGCAAAACGGATGGCTTATGCAAACGTTGTAGCATATCCGAGACTATTGAGCATGTCTTTTTAGAATGCCCTGTTGCCATAGAAACTTGGATTAATTTCAAAGGAATTTTACAGTCTCTTGGCGGTCAAGATTTTGACCTATTAACGGAAACTGCTTTCCTCCGTGTACTCCCAGCAACCGCTAACTTTGTCTGTAGACCTTTGCTTTTATATTTAATAAAACTTATTTGCTATCACATATGGAATAGTAGGTGTAAAGGCGTGTACGACAAAAAGTTACAAACAAGCAAGGAAATTATTCTCGAAATCCGAAAAATTATACGTGATAGAGTCACTGTTGCTTTCAATACTTCCCCACAAGATGGTGGAAAATCATTAAGAATGTTTACCGTTAATAATATCATTGCGTATGTAGAAAATAATTCTATTCATTTTAATTTTTAACTATCTGCATCTATCAATTACATTTAATTATGATCTTGATCTTCCTAAGAATATTCTGATTTGATACTACAGTGAACAATAAAACAAACCAACCAATACACCATTGTACTAAGTAAGCCTTTCTTAGTATATAATAAATTTTTTTGCTGTTTAATTTTATGCATGGAATTAATTGGTATGATTGTATTAACTATTCTTCAACTTAGAAGTATAATTGTTATTAATCTGATTTCATGTACACTGCCCTTGCCATGTCTATGGGGGGAAAAAGTATCTGTTCTTATCAGCTTAATATCTGATATGCACCCAAGGGTGCTCAAATATTAAACTGATTTTTGGAATTGGTCCGTGGGTCTGAAGCTTGCTTCACCCCGGAAACCGGTTGTCCTGGTATTGCAGTGCCGCCATGGATGGCCCAACCCCTCATCTTGAAGTGTAAAACAAGCAACACAGAAAAACCTTCTTCATCCTCACATCTCTTTCTGTCGTCATCGTCTTGCGGATGTCTTAGCCATCTATCTCTCACATTGCACTGCATCAACAATTGTTATACAGGAAACAGCATTTGTTTTGCCTTATTTATTCAACCTTTCACCATCGCATAGCATTAGTGCTGAAAGTTCCAACCGCAACGAGTCTTACCAAATCTGTTTTCATCCTTTGCCAATCTCAATGGAATGGAAGTGCCAGCCTTTCACTTGTGGTCTGTTGCCAATGTACCACATTTGAAACGAGAAGTTCCTGAACAACGCTCCCTCTGCTAGAAAAATCCTGCATACTTACCTGACGGGGAAGAAATGTGTTAGCATGGTCCCGTCAGGTAATAGTACCATGGAAGTCAACACCATGGAAACTAATCAAGATTGGGCATCGTTGGTTGAAGAGTCAGCAAAAACGGATGAAGAACATGCGCAAAACAACACTGATGTTGCGCATGCGCAGCACTTAATACAACAAGAAGGAGAGAAAGATATTACATCAAGAACTTCAAACGTACATGATTTACAAGGTAACAGTTTTGCAGATAAGTTAAAGGGTACACCGCGCAGATCAACTGACTCACTAGGCCAACGTGGCATCAAGTTCTTCACAAAATCCAACATTCAACATACAGAGATAATCACCACAATACACAAATCACTTAACGACCCAACAGCAATCACACATTTACAACGCATGCCCTCAAAACCAGGATTTCAAAATTGGAACGCCATCTTGTCACATTCAACATTGGTTGACGTCCTCTTGTCTAAGTCCATATTTCTTCCATCACAGCCAGAACACCCCCTACCAATCACTCCCATTCGTTCACGCCCAACCCTCATAACCATTCCATTCCCCTCCCCAGAAATTTCCAATCATCAGATACACGAACAACTCAGTCCTCATGGCAAAATATTAAACTTATGGCATCAAACATACCAAGAGTTCCCCACCATTTCAACAGGAAAACGTTTATGCACCATCTATCCAAACCCAGGAAACCCACTTCCACCATTTATTGTCATCTCAGGCCACAAAATCTTAATTTCATTCCGAGGACGTCAACCGATATGCATGCATTGCAATTCCACTCACCACCTCACCATCAACTGCAATCTGAGGGGGCTGAAGCTCTGCTACCACTGTGGAGACGATGGACATAACTACGTGGACTGTAACATTCGACAAAACAGTGACAGACCAACAACTCACAATACAACACAAAGACAAACATCTGACAGTGACATGGACAGTGACGACAACAGTGACATCAACAATTTTGACGGCGATACTGTAATACTGTCTGACTATAGCAGCAAACTGGGCAGACCACTGCCTAGAAATCGTCTTAGGCCCACATCACAGCAACAACAACAGGACAACTTGGACAGTGAGAAGGATGAACAGGACAGACCTGCAGGGCCTAAGTATAGGCTTAGGCCCTCCAACAGGCAACAACAACAACAACAGAGTGACAGTGACAGTGAGACTGACCAACAGGACGACGACCCAACACAGTTTGACAGAAGCAGTGGTGGTGAGGCTAAGGGCCCTCCACTAATTTTCTCAACACCCCCATCTCCACTCATGCATCCATTGATCTCGACACAACCCAATACAATCATTCCTCCCTTAATAGAATCTCCACAAGCAACCCAGCAAAGTCAGTCACAATCAATCCTTCCAAAAACATCACAAATCCACGTAATTTATAAAAGTTAAAACCACCGGAAACCAGCTGAAACCACCGCAAACCAGCTGAAACCACCTTAAACCACCTGAAACCAGCAGCGAAACCAGCTGAAACCAGCGAAACCAGCCGTTCTCACCTTAGAACAATGAAAGTTGCTAACAGGATTTGAAAACTATTTTGGGAATGCGCACTAATGTCTCATCAACAAAGAAGTGTAGATGAACAGAATTTTCTTTCTCGGGAGATATTACAATTGAAACGTGAAAGAATTGCAAGACAAACACTGCTGAAGCTGTTACAGCGCATTATGAGCGCAGCGAATTGAATTCAATATCCGTTGTGGATAAAGCACTGTTTTAGCTCTTCAAAATCCATGACGGATTAAGTAAGCCAATTGATTTCAGGGCACATTAAGTGAAGGAAGATAATTTTCTCGGACCAGCGCGCAAAGAGGCAGCGCGGTCTCAGTTGTCTAAAACTCGGGCTGATTGAAAGGGTTATTCTTCTTCTGACAGAAATGTTTAGTACACTTTCCTTAAACCGGAGAGGTATTTCAATATTCAGAGGAATTTTAGAAATCCTTTAAATCTAGGGGCATTTCACTCTGCAAAAAGGCGTACGAGACTTCCATTAAAACAAAAGGACTTTCAAGGGACTTCCGAGAAACAATAGGACTTCAAGCAAAGGTGTACGAGACTTTCAAGGAGTGAATTGCCCCTTGCTTTAAATGTCGTATAATATTTTGGCCAGTGACACACCCCTCACTTTAAAATACAGAAGTACCCTCAAGAAACAAAATGCCTACCCTACCCATATTTATATGTACCAAATAAAAAGTATAGGCCTATCCATTAATTCTTAACTCGTACACTTTTTACTATAATATGTCAATTTGAATCAAGTTTCACCAGGAAAAGTGAAAACGAAATTAGACCGTTTTTGTTTATGAATTTTATACCGATTTGCGTGAAATACCCTTATTTATTATAGTCTACCAATTTTCAGAAAATAAAGACCCAAGTTTTATACCAAAATCATGACAAAATACCCTTTTGGGCGGCACGTCCCCTGTACCCAAAATATTAGGTTCTATCGAAAAACTGTATAGGTATGCTTGATTTATAAAAGGAAGGGCCCCTCGGCGAAGCAACTTGCAGAAAACATACCATTTCTTTTTGCTATGAGAATTATAAAATTGGAAAGAAAGATTGGAAAGTCGTCTGCGGACTGTTATCACATATCAACGATTTTTCAATTTTAACAAAAAATTATCAATGTTGGAGATTTACACTATATGTGTAGGATAGAATTTATACCAAAAAGTATTTCGAAAAGGGTTAACACGCTAAGTTTTGAAGTCATGGCTCTTCCGAGAGGCAAATCGCTAAATGTTTGAGAAACGTCATGTCGACCACTCTTTCTGGATAATAGATTGGTGGTCAATTTCCCACGAAACACGAAAAAGATATGAGGAAAAAAGGAAATATCTTTATAGCAAAGGAAATTAAACGGTACTTACAGGTTTATACTTCTTCAAGCTCTGAATTCGACTGATGATCACACCAAATTCCAAAGATAAAGTAATTCCGCGTTGATACGTTTCTTTCATTTACTAGCAAAACGTCTCTTGAATAGAACACATGTTCCATTCCATTAATAAATTTGTCAATATCTCTCGAGATATCTCAGAGGAACGTGATTTGTTTATGCGAGCTAAGTGCGCATTCCCAAAAGAGTTCTCAAATCCTGTAAACAAGTCTCATTGTCCTAAGGTGAGAACGGCTGGTTTCGGCTGGTTTCAGCTGGTTTCGCTGCTGGTTTCAGGTGGTTTAATGTGGTTTCAGCTGGTTTGCGGTGGTTTCAGCTGGTTTCCGGTGGTTTTAACTTTTATAAATTACGCACAAATCCACGACTCTCCACCAACAACTCCAATTCCACACCAGCGCAAATAAGATCAACCGCAACCAACTCACCCGTTACTGCTACCTCAAATGAACAACAACAACAACATTTCACATCATCCACACAAATGTCACCCAGCTCACACGTAATTACAGAAACAATTGAACAAACACTTTTCAACTATTCAAAATCCAACACACAAACAGGATCCCCAGTATTATCCACCAGTCAACCCACACCATCCCCAAACAGCATATCCATGACATCACAGCAAAAAAGGCCACTTTATCCTCATCATAATCACAAAAGAAAACTTCCAAGAGTATGGAAAAAGCAAAGGTGAAGAAGAAGAAACAAAAAAACTAATTTCATGGCATCACACCAACTATTCGTATAATATTTTTATTTTTTCATTAGGATTTTGAATAACTCTCTAGTTAACTATTGAATTGAATTGTGTCCCAAAACCTAGCTCAGTATGCCATCTATAGTTAGTATAAATGTTAATGGTCTAAATGACAACAATAAGGCAGACGCAATTTTCCACAATTTAAAGAATGATAAGCCAAGTATTGTACTTTTGCAGGAAACACATTTAAATCATAACACAAAAACTCCATTATTTCTGATGGAAAGGAATAAAAATACACTCAATTTCTCTCAATAATTTTGCAGCTGTTAGCACCCTCATTTCTGAAAATTTCAATGCAACCATACATTCTAATGACATTTGCCAAGAAGGAAACTACACTTTTACTGACTTGACCTATGACGATCACCGCTTTCTATTGATAAATGTATATGCTCCTGCAGGAGGTAATAAAACACAGAAAAGAAATGATAAATTTTCTGAAATTCAGACTAAAATCCAAAATTATCCAGATGTTGAATTTATTATTTATGGTGGTGATTTCAATACAGTTCTTGATACAAACTTAGACAAAAGTAGGGATATAACATACATTGACAGATCAAAACATCCTCTATTTGAGACCATTAATGAAAATTATTTACAAGATATTTGGAGAACCTTTCACCCTGATGAAAAGCAATATGCATACAAAAGCCCAGTTGGAACAAACAGCAGACTTGACAGATTTTATACCTCAAAAGCTACAATGAACTACTTTACAAAATGTGAAATTGTTCCTTTTCCTCACTCTGATCATCAAAAACTGTTACTGGTTTTTGATTTTGATAAAATAAAGAGGGGAAAGGGTTCATGGAAAATGAATACGTCCATCTTACAACAAGAAGAATATCAGTTTGCAATGTCCGGATTTCTCCAGTTTTGGATTTCTATCTTTGATGACTTTCATTATCCACTTGACTGGTGGGATAAAGCTAAAAAACAAATAGCAAAAATTACCAAACAATATTGCATAAAACTCTCAATTGAACGCAAAAAGAAGAAATCAAAACTCTATAAAGAATTAAGTAATGCAACCAAAAAAGCAGAACAGAGAGACAGACAATCATTCAAAGATTTAGTTGACCGTATCTCAAAAGAAATAAAATGCCTTGAAACAAATGAAGCTTTCAATTTAAAAGTCAAAGCGAAAGCACGTTGGGCAGAAGAGGGTGAAAGGGTCACCAAATATTTTTGTAATTTAGAGAATAAACGCCAGGCTGCTCAAGTTATGAAATCTGTTAAGACCAAAACAGAAACAATAGTACACAATCCAAAAGATATGCTTGAAACTGTCAAACAATTTTACTCTGACTTGTTTGCAAATGAATCAACAGATGCTACTAAGCAATATGAACTCCTTTCAAAAGTAGAAAACAAACTTTCTGACATTGACAGAGACGCTTGTGAAGGCCAACTAACAAAAGATGAATTATACACAGCACTTTCTAAAATGAAAAATAATAAAACACCAGGCCTCGATGGTATTCCAGTAGAGTTCTATAAAACCTTCTGGAATATCATTGGAGAGCATTTTACAAGAGTTGCTAATGCCTGCTTTGAATTACAACAACTTTCTCACTCTCAACGCGTAAGCTTAATTTTAACACTTTACAAGAAAGGTGACAAAAGTGATCTAGGTAATTGGAGACCAATTAGTCTGCTCAATGTTGACTACAAGATAATTGCAAAGACTCTTGCCAATCGTTTACGAGATGTATTATCAAGCATTGTTTCAGAAGATCAAACATGCAGTGTCCCAAATAGATCAATTTTGTCAAACGGCCATATATTAAGAGATCTTATTTACTATGCTGAAAATGAAAATCTCCCAGCAGCCCTTCTTTCTTTAGATCAAATGAAAGCCTTTGACCGTGTAAACTGGAATTTCGTTCCGAAATTTTTGCCATCTCTATCAGAAAAAACCAAGACATTACTGGTATTACAATAAAAAATGTTGAATTTAAAATTACCCAGTATGCTGATGACACAACAATAATACTGCAAGGTGAACAGTCCATCAAATCAACCTTTGATTGTGTCCAAGATTTTGAAATGGCATCAGGAGCTAAAATAAACAAAGGAAAAAGTAACGGAATTTGGCTTGGAAGATACAAAAACAGATCAGACAATCCAATTCTAGATGTTTACCATGGTCCTGTTTTGAAAGAAAAAGAAACTTGGGATCCACGTATAAACAAATTCATAAAAACTTTAGACCTTTGGACTTCTCGCGATGTTTCCTTGAGGGGGAGGGCTGTGGTTGCAAACCAGCTGGCCAGTTCAGTCTTCTGGTACCCTGCAGCCATATATCCTCTTCCCCAGTGGGCACTCAAAAAAATCAATGACAGATTGTTGAAGTTCATTTATCAGAATAAAAAAGATCCTATTAAATGTACGCAAGCAAGACTTCCATACGAATTAGGAGGGTTGAATATTATTGATATTGAAAAGAAAGCTGATGCCATTAAATTATCTTGGATTTCAAAATATCTTCAAAATGACAATCAGTCTAAATGGAAAGCACTGTTCGCCTTGAACTTTGATAAGTATAAGAACTTTACAATTGGTGCCAAAATATTCAAATGTTACTTACGTCCAATCGAAATGAAACATGTCCCACAGTTTTATCGAGATGTTATAAAATGTTTTGCAGCAAATTTTTCAGACCTTAGACTAAAACCCACAGATATTGAAGGAATTTACAATGAACCTTTATTCGACAACTATTTCACACATGTTGATACCAGTAATGCTTGGATACAAGCTAACATTACCACAATACGAGATATTTCTTATGAATTTACAACTGGATTCTTACCTTCCAATGCCCTGCATGAATTAATCCCTTCTGGTTTCTCAGACAATTTCTACTCCAAATTGAAATCACGTTTACCCCCCGAATGGAAAGAAAAAATAACAACTGAGTGCAGCAATGAAAGAAGTTTATCTGATGACTTTTATATTAAAAATACCAAAGATGAATATGTTTTATTTTCATCTCTGAATTGCAAAGCAATTTACAATATGCTCATCTTGAAAGATCAAAATGTTGTTCTTCAGAAATTTAGGGTTTTTGGGAACAAAAAATAGGTTTTATCAACTGGCCAAGACTCTTTAAAACTTTATTCAAAAGAAATCATGACAGAAAATCTGCCAACATTCAGTGGAAGTTCCTTCAACTTTGCCTCCCTACCTATGAAAGATTATATAGACATAGGATTGTCCAAACCACTGCATGTCAAAGATGCAATTCCTATGATGAAACTTCACTTCATGCCTTTTTCAATTGTACCCCTGTAAGTAAACTGTGGAAATTTGTATTCAAACTTGTAAGGAAAATCAACCCCACCCTCAATCTAAACAACATTTGTAAGTTTGTTATCCTTGGTTTTTACGAATATAAACCCGACTTACCTGTGGAAAGCTTTTTACGAGATGCAGCTTTTTCAGTCATTTGGAAAACAAGAAATGAAATTATTTTTGACAACAAAATTGAAAAACAGATTCATCTTCAAAGTTATTTCCAAACTCAAAGAAGAACATTTCATTGCTTCACAAGATGTTGAAACTCTCAATCTTTTTGAACAAAAATGGTGTCAAAATGGCGTCCTTGCTTCCCTTGAGAATCGAAAACTCAAAATCAACATCCCATGAGACTTGCCTCGTTTTCTTTCCCCTATTTCTGTTTTTTTTTTCTCTCCTTATTTTCCTGCTTCACTTTTCCGTTTTTCCTTTCATTTTATGAATTATTATTGCGTTTATTAAATTGTTTATCTATTTGTTTCAACGTTTGAATTTTTTTAACTTAGAATTAGGGAATTTCAATTGTAGTTTAATAAGTATTTAATTACTTGTAGTTTATTCATTTGGTTTTGAAATTAGAATTTTATAGTATTGTGTTTAGTTTATTTAGTAATTTATTGTAGTTAAGTAGCTTATTAATTTCATTAGTTGTAGTTTTTTTCAATTCGTTTATTGTAGTTCTTAAGTAGGTAATCTATTAAATTAGTTGTAGTTATAGTTTTTGTTGTTGTTGTAGTCATAAGTTAATTAGAATATTTAGTTGTAGTTTAGATTAATTTAGTTAAATTTGCATTTGAAATTGGACAGTCGAATAATAGTTATAAACAATGAATGAATTCCAATAAACAATATAAATGAACATCTCATATGAACAATTTCAAACCTTATTTAATTTAAATTATTTTAATTTGTAAATATGTTGCGTTGAATAGAAATTAAACGGGCGTAGGCATGTGCCTAGCTCAAAAAAAAAATTGATCAACAAGGAGATTCTTCCAGGGCGGGGCCTTTCCAGTGCAGTTCGGTTTGGCTGACCCCTGCGATTACCGCAAACGTTGGTAACTCGACCGTACAATTTCTGGTAGTGGGGACCTGCGTTCGCGCTAGTCCCCTTCCAATAGTACTAATGTCAAATTCTGCATACATGTCAGCACACCACCACGACTTGCCAGATACCAGGCATCTCTCGACACAAAAATTCCCCTACTCTACAAAGAGTGTGCAAGTTACCGACTGTTTGCCGTTTTCCACATCTTTCGCTCCAGATGCCGGAAGATGCACCAACCTTTACCACATTCGTAAAGCCGCAACCGGAAGTCCATCCTTTGCAACACTGTTAAAGAGCAAGCAGGGCTTCCACGAATGCCACGCCTGCTGTTCCAACTGGCCAGAGTACTCACCACACCTTCTCAGCAGCACTGAACACACCCACGAAGATCTATCTCCATCAACCCACTTCGTACGCATCAAGCCGTATACGTACATGTGCATGTGCACACTTCTGCGTCTCTAACCTGTAGTGTCATGCACATTCGGCCCTCTAGCTTTCGCCTACGACCATACCACCATGAATATACCGGTTCTCGTCCGATCACCGCAGTCAAGCATGGTCGGGCCAGGTCAGTACCTGGATGGGTGACCGCCTGGGAACACCTGGTGTTGTAGGCTTCACTTTTTGCAATTGCAGTCCTTCTTTTCAACCGACGTAGCGTAGTTAGCCAGGTATTGCACACGGACTGGCAATTCCGTGTCGCTGTTCTGCTCCCACGTGTGATTGCAACACGTGTGGAGACGCGGCCTGAAGCAAAGACTAGTTCGTTATCGCTTCTCGGCCTTTTGGCTAAGATCAAGTGTAGTATCTGTTCTTATCAGCTTAATATCTGATATGCAGCCAAGGGTGCTCAAATATTAAACTGATTTTTGGAATTGGTCCGTGGGTCTGAAGCTTGCTTCACCCCGGACACGGGTTGTCCTGGTATTGCAGTGCCGCCATGGATAGCCCACCCCCTCATCTTGAAGTGTAAAACAAGCAACACAGAAAAACCTTCTTCAGCGTCACATCTCTTTCTGTCGTCATCGTCTTGCGGATGTGTTAGCCATCCATCTCTCACATTGCACCGCATCAACAATTATTATACAGGAAACAGCATTTGTTTTGCCTTATTATTTCGACCTTTCACCATCGCATAGCATTAGTGCTGAAAGTTCCAACCGTGATGAGTCTTACCAAATCTGTTCTCATCCTTTGCCGATCTCAACGGAATGGAAGTGCCAGCCTTTCACCTGTGGTCTGTTGCCAATGTACCACATTTGAAACGAGAAGTTCCTGAACGACGCTCTCTCTGCTAGAAAAATCCTGCATACTTACCTGACGGGGAAGACATCTTGATCAACAAGGTCACATTTTTCTTCCCTCTTCCCCTTTTGCTTGTTTTCGGCTCGTAATCGACGAAAAAGCTTATAAAAGTATTATCAAATTATTTATAAAGATATCCTCTGGAATTTCGTACTAAAATGGCTTCAAACAACGTAAAAGAAACATCTGTATGGGGAGATATGGTTCTGGAACCAACAAGGCCTAAATTGACCTTCGCAGAAAGATTGAAATAATCTGATGGAAGAATACCACCCGGAGATATCGCTGCCCGCGGTGCTAAATTTGAAACAAGTGATTCGTTGTCCTTCAAAGAAATTATCATATATTTTCAAACAAAATTCAAAGATTCAAATGCAGTCCAACAACTGATGCAACTATCGTCACTTCCTGGTAAACAAGGATGGAATATCATATTTTCCAAAGCAAACATGGTCGATCAACTCATCGAAGAACTCGTTAAATTTCCGTCTAGGACCAAAGATGAGATAGGAGTTGAGTTTACCCCAGTTAGAAGAAGAGCTCTTCTGATTACAATACCGGATGCCACCCCAGACATTTCGGATAATGATATTCGAAATGAGCTGGAAAAAAATGGCACAGTGCTTCGTATCTGGAAGCAAACTTGGGAAGGACTTCCCAAGGTATTCAACGGTAAACGCCTGGTCACAATGTTCCCATCGATGTCAAATGAACTACCACCGTTTATTCTCACAAAAAACCGAAAAGTCTCCCTATCATTCAAAGGAAAACCAGTGTTTTGTAAAATCTGCATGAAGGACACCCAGCGCACCAACGATTGCCCCACGAAAAACGTTCGGCATTGCTATCTATGCGGCTCTACTGAGCATACAAAAAAAGAATGCGAGAAATTCGTTGTTGTAAAAAGAAGAGAAAGGGAAATCATAGACTCGGATGAAGAAAGTACATTCAACGATGCACATGAACAAGCTAACGAACCATGGTTTCAAAGTGAGGAAGAAAATGCCGAAGATAATGATAGCCCCCCGAATGATAACGAAGAAAACCAAACCCAAGAAGAAAGTGAAGATCCCACACCCAGCACCAAACCCAAAATCACCAAACCCAAGACACAACCAGAACCCGAAATAACGACATACGAAACCCAAGAAGACACCCAGCCTTAGCCCACCCAAGATACTAGCACAAAACCCAAATGCCCAAGACCAGTTCTGCCATCCACCACGGATCAACGCCTACCTAAAGAAACCAAAGATACCCCGGACCCACCACAAGACCCAGCAATAGCCATCAATGCATACCAACCATACAAAAAAGGAACCAAACGAAGTAGCCCGTCTACACCAGAAAAAAAGACCACCAAAACAAAGAAAGCCCCAGGTAAATCCAATGAACACCACAAATAAATCTGTATATCTTATCCCCTTTTTCCTACATTTAACTATGGCTTGTATTGCAAGTATAAATGTAAATGGGTTGCGAGACCCCCGTCGTTGTGACACGATTTTACAGCACTTATTTTTCTAAGAATTTTGACCTAATCCTTTTGCAAGAAACGCACTTGAATTTTACAGAACTTGATAAAACCTTCGTAAATTGGAAAGGAAAATCCTTTCATTCCGTGTCAACAGACAACAGAAAGGGTGTCTCGATTTTAATCTCTGATAAAATCAATTATGCCTGCAATACAGGTCATTATGTAATCTTAGACCTTTCAATCGATGACAACCGGCTTCTTTTAGTCAATATTTACGCTCCTACCGGAGGCAAAGACGGCATTGTCCGTCGCAAACAATTCCTCCAAAACCTTCAAAAAGATCTCGATAAGTACTCGCGTACTGTTCCCTTTATTGTCGGCGGTGATTTTAACTGCGTTTTGAATAATGACCTTGATAGATCAAATAATGTCGTTTACGTAGACAGAACAACTCTTAATCTCAAATTTTTCTTAACCCATTATAATTTAGAGGATATCTGGCGTACTCAGAACCCTACTAAAAAAGAATTCACCTATCTCAGTCCTCACGGGTCTTTTAGCAGACTCAATAGGTTTTATACTTCCCGCGAATTTCGTGATAAATTTATAATTGTTTTATTAAGCCTTTCCTCCACTCAGATCATGATAAAGTTATATTAAAATTTGATTTCTCTAAAATTAAACGCGGTCCGGGCTCCTGGATGCTAAACACCTCTATCTTAAAAGAACAAGCCTTTGTTGACCTCATCAATGACTTCATAGACTCCTGGAAGGGCAGAAAAAGGGATTTTGACTCTTTGTCTGACTGGTGTGAATATGGAAAGTCGCGAATCCGTGAAATAGCAAAGGTTTTCTCAGCAAAACGCAAAAAAGAAGCCTTGAAAAGGAAATCCCAATTATATAAAAAACTACGTAATTCTAAACGCAAAGCGGAAAGAAACAGAGACCCTTTGTTTGTTACCCTCACCAAAACTATATCTCATGAAATTAAACGCATAGAGACCCAAGAGGCCGAGGCTACTAAAATTTGTGCTAAAGCAAAATGGGCAGAACAAGGTGAAAAGGTCACCTCCTATTTTTGTTCACTGGAAAAGAAACGGCAGGGTGATAGAACCATGAGAGCGAATAGGGATAAACAAGGCAATATTTTAACTGCACCAAATCAAATACTGGATTCTGTGAAAACATTTTACGAAGAATTGTACACTGAAGAACCCGTAGACAAAAATGCGCAAAACGAACCCTTAAATAAGCTCTCTAGGACCCTTTCTGAAAATCACAAACACCTCTGCGAGGGCGCTATTACTACGAAGGAACTCTCTCTAGCCTTAAGCCAAATGCTAAATAACAAGTCACCCGGTACTGATGGCTTACCCTATGAATTTTACAAAGTCTTTTGGAAAAAGCTATCAGATTGCCTGCAAGAAGTTATCAATGAATGTTTTACAAACAAAAATCTAACCCCTTCGCAGAAAGTTGCTCTCGTTTCTTGTTTATTTAAGAAAGGTGAACGAGAAAGGATTGAAAACTGGAGACCAATTAGTTTACTGAATTGCGATTATAAACTAATTGCTAAGGTTATTTCTAATCGCCTTTCATATTCTATCGTCAATTATCTCTGAAGACCAAACCTGTTCTGTTCCAGGACGAACAATTTTATCAAATCGCCATGTTTTACATGATCTAGTACAAATTAGCGAGGATCAAAACCTACCCGTGGGCTTACTCACAATTGATCAAATGAAGGCTTTTGACCGGGTAAACTGGGGTTTCCTTTTCAAGACTCTCGAAAAACTGAACTTTGGTCCGCTTTTTATTAGCTGGGTCAAACTCTTATACACAGACATCAAAAGCTCTGTTAAAGTAAATGGCTACATTTCGGAAACGTTTTCTCCCTCTAGAGGGGTAAGACAGGGTTGCCCTCTTTCGGCCCTTCTCTATGTGGTCATTGCTGAGGTTTTCACAGAAAACATCAGAAAAGATCCACAAATTAAAGGTATTACTGTCAACAAAACAGAATTCAAAATCGTACAGTATGCCGATGACACAACCTTAATCCTACAAGGAAATCCTTCAATCTTAGCTTGTCAGCATCATCTTTCAAAATTTTTAAAAAGCCACTGGTGCTAAAATAAACACTGACAAAAGTGAAGGCCTCTGGCTGGGTAGCTTTAAAAATAGATCAGACTCTCCTTACGGCTTTGACTGGTCTAAGAAATCTCTGAAAATCCTGGGAATCTTCTTCGGTATTGGGAATATCTCCAAATTAAATTGGGATTCTAAGATTTTAAAGTTTCAGAAAACCCTGAATCTTTGGAAAAACCGTCATCTCACCTTTCGCGGGAAAGCTATTGTTGCTAATCAACTCGCTAGCTTTGCTCTCCTTTACACGGCCACTATTTTTCCTATACCCCCATGGGCTCTTAAAAAACTGAACGAATTTCTATGGGCCTTTCTCTTCAACGGCAAGAGGCCGCCAATCAAACGTATTCAGGCTAAGCTTCCATACATTGATGGTGGCCTCAATTTTGTCGACATAGAAAAGAAAGACCAAAGCCTACAATTGTCTTGGCTCGCCAAGCTCTTTGATCCTAAACAAACAGGGAAATGGAAAACCCTATTCAATCATTTCCTCGGCAAATACAAAGATCTCAATGCTGGGGCTAATGTTTTGAAATGCTTTCTGAACACAAGACAAATTAATAAATTGCCTTGTTTCTATCAATCTCTTTTGAAATCCAATCTGAACTTATGCGATAACAAACGATCTAATCCAAATCCTGCTGTTGAAATTTTCAATGAACCTTTGTTCGACAACTCTTTAATAGCAAAGGACAAACTTTTCTCTGTGCAGTCATGGATCAATGCAGGGGTTACTCTTGTTCGAGACGTGACTTACGAACTCTCCCCCGGATTTCTCCCGAGTCTTGCCCTTCAAGAACTCGTAGGAGATAACTTTAGGAAAAAAGATCACGATAACATTGTCTTTTGCATACCCCCGGAGTACCACGAAGTCGTTCATAATAATGCTGCACCCCCTGATCGCTTTTCTGTAGACTTCAAACTTCCCCTCAATAATTTGGATAAACCTCTTTCAAAACTAACCTCGAAAGACTTATCAACATCTGATCGCTTCTTCTCTTGATTTGGCTTCTCAAAAATTTTGATTATTTTGGGATAGTAAATTCGGTTATTTAGACTGGAAATCTATTTTCAAGTCGATTTTCTCTTGAGATAATGATCGAAAATCTTGTGACATACAATGGAAGTTAATCCAGCTTGCCCTACCGACCGCTGATAAACTCTCCAGACACAACATTATTGATATTCCGAATTGTTTACGTTGTCAAATGAACAGGGAGACCTCTGTCCATCTCTTTGTTCGCTGTTCCCTGGTTAACGACCTTTGGCAACAAGTAATTCAACTCCTTAAAGATCTCGATCTAAACCTAAACATTGACCTTGATAACTTAGAATTCTTTGTTGTTATTGGTTTTGCTTCAAATAAAACTACGCAAGCTTTAATTCCGGCCATAACTATTCACAATATTGCACTCCGCTCTATCTGGTCAACAAGAAATAAAATTGTTTTCGATAACGAAGTAAATAACCCCTCAGATATTTTTAAATCCAAACTAAAGCGTAAAATCAAAGATCAATTTAACCTTTCTAAAGATTCAAATGCCAACCTTTCCTTATTTAAAACCAACTGGTGTCGAAACAATGTTTTGGCTTCAGTTGTAAATAATACCTTACACGTAAACATCTAAAACTACTTACATATGAACAACAACAACAATGTTAAAATCACTGCATTTTGCGCGCGAAAATTATACCGCAGACCCACGGTTTCCGTTGGGTTTATTATGCTTCCAGATTGCTCTTTAACCCCTCACTTGTGAGAATAAGAAAATTCTCGCTAAGTATTATCACCACCCTACCTAATACATACTTAATGCTCTTTATAGACATCAAGTTGAAATGTATTGTTGTAAATATTTGTATTCATAGGTAACCTTATCAATAGTATTACATAATAATTAGCTCTGGCACTTCTGATATTGCCAGTCATCCATCATTACGTATCAGTAATATCATTCTGAATTAGCAATGCAATGAAGTAGGGAAACCCTCGCGAATCTAGCGCGTTTTGGCTACAACGATCAACAGCAACAACAACAACAACAACAAAACAACATCACTGCCCTTCGCACCCAAAATACAACCGCTGGCCTACTTCTATAGCATTGTTGTATCATTATTCGATTATAAAGATTGTATCATTCAAAGCCAAATGAACACTCGCTTAATTCAAATAGACACTCCTTAGTACAATCAATTTTCAAATTTCAATATGTATTCACATTAACATTATTCTTATTTTTTAGTAATTATTTAGTTAGCTTGTTTTTTAGTTAATTTTTTGTAAATATTTTGATTTAGTATATTAAACGGGTGCTGGCATTCGCCAAACTCAAACAAAAAAAAAGGAGATTCTTCAAGGGTGAGGCCTTTCCATTGCAGTTCGGTTTGGCTGACCCCTGCGATTACCGCAAACGTTGGTAACTCGACCGTACAATTTCTGGTAGTGGGGACCTGCGTTCGCGCGCTTGTCCCCTTCCAATAATACTAATGTCAAATTCTGCATACATGTCAGCACACCACCACGACTTGCCAGATACCAGGCATCTCTCGACACAAAAATTCCCCTACTCTACAAAGAGTGTGCAAGTTTCCGACCGCTTGCCGTTTTCCACATCTTTCGCTCCAGATGCCGGAAGATGCACCAACCTTTACCACATTCGTATAGCCGCAACCGGAAGCCCATCCTTTGCAACACTGTTAAAGAGCAAGCTGGGCTTCCACCAATGCCACGCCTGCTGTTCCAACTGGCCAGAGTACTCACCTCACCTTCTCAGCAGCACTGCACACACCTACGAAGATCTACCTCCATCAACCCACTTCGTACGCATCAAGCCGTATACGTACATGTGCATGTGCACACTTCTGCGTCTCTAGCCTGTAGTGTCATGCACATTCGGCCCTCTAGCTTTCGCCTACGACCATACCACCATGAATATACCGGTTCTCGTCCGATCACCGCAGTCAAGCATGGTCGGGCCAGGTCAGTACCTGGATGGGTGACCGCCTGGGAACACCTGGTGTTGTAGGCTTCACTTTTTGCAATTCCAGTCATTCTTTTCAACCGACGTAGCGTAGCCAGCCAGGTATTGCACACGGACTGGCAATTCCGCGTCGCTGTCCTGCACCCACGTGTGATTGCAACACGCGTGGAGATGCGGCCTGAAGCGAAGACTAGTTCGTAATGGCTTCTCTGCCTTTTGGCTAAGCTCTATCCGTTTGAGCCACGACCGGAAACTGAGGAGCGCACCAATTGTTTTTTGGGTGCAAAGGTGAAAAAGTCTAGGCTATAAGTAGCCTGGCGCCTCTTGATTGGCAGGCAGTGAACTCTGGACTTTGGTAAGATTTTTTTACAGGATCAAAACTATTGTGGTAACGAAGAAAATTTTTATTGTGGGAGACACATTTTGAAAGTTCATAACGTTAATTCATCATGTCTTATGCTGCTGCAGCTGCCCCAAAGTCTGCCGCTGGTAACAATATTGCTGTTAATCGTGCTGTAAACACTCACACCTTTACAAATGGTGTCTTTGCGAGGCTCAAAAGGCCTGGTTCTGTTTCTTTACGAATACCTAATGGATACAATGCAAACCCCACAGAATTGTATGAAATCTGCGAGAAAGTCTTCGAGATTCGTCCAATCTCTCTGGCAAAGAGCACCAATGGCGACATTTTGATTACCACAAGCAAGCCGGAAGAAAAGCAGAAAATTTTAAAGTTTTCCTCTGTGATCACACAATTATCTCATGTCCCATCAACAGAGCCTGTGCCATCTGTGGTTCCACACAGCATGATATAGTTGAGTGCGTCGAATGGACACCAAATGACGATGGATTGGATGACCTTATCGCCGATTTCAACTCTCAACAGAGACAAGAAGGTGAAGCAGAAGTTGAGCAGGAAGAAGCTGAAGTCGATGAGGATAATGTAAATGAAGATGATGAGGAATATGATGGCAATGTTGCAGACGATGATGAAGAAGACGATGATGACGAAGATGGTGATGACGAAGATGGCGATGAAGAACATGATGCCACCCCATCAGAAAGTGCTCCTCTAGCATCTAATACTGAAGAGCAACCCACTCCATCTGAGCCTTCAACCCTAGTCCCACCAAATCCTTTCACAAACATTACTTTTCAACCACCTGCACCTAAATACCAATTTTCTCTCACCCCATCCCAAAACCTCTTTTCTTCTTCTCAATCAACACAAAAGAAGAATCGCTGGAAGACTTATTCAAAAATCCACCACCCAAAATCAAATTGCCACTTTCAAACACCCTTACACCTACACCTACCTTCACCCCATCTGAAGAACCCAAACCTCAACGCCAGCCACGGAAAACGACAAGAAAACCAGCTCTACCACCAAAGCCATCAAGTTCCCAGCAGGCAAGTCTTCAAGAAAAAGGGATCCAGTCCGATGCAAGCACTTCGTCCAAGCGTGCTCACGGTGAATCATCCGGTTCCTCCACTGTTGGAAGTGTCATCGAAAATAACGATAAGAAGAAAAGCTCAAAACGTCCTCCGAAGAAGAAGTCAGAGTCCTTTGTAAGTAGAATCACTAATAAATTCAATAATAATAAGGACTAAATATGGACTCTCCTGTCGCATAAAATTATTCGCAATTTGTCTGTGTTTTTTATATATTTTTGCCTAGCAAACTTTTAAATAAAATACCCCCAGACACTAAAATAGTCTAACGATGAACTTAAAATGCCTAACAATAAATACTCATGGTCTGAAGGATTTCCGTAAACGCCAGACAGTTCTTCATTGGCTTAGAAATCAAAAGCATGATGTCATATTTTTACAAGAAACCCACCTTGACTCTGCCGATCTCAGTCAATTAAAACAAGACTGGGAGGGCCAAGTTTTCCTATCTCCCGGCAAAAATCACAGTGCCGGAGTCTGCACGCTATTTTCCAAAAAGCTACATTTTAAAGTTGTTTCTCAGTCTATTGATTTATCTGGTCCGTATTTGAACATCGTAGGAGATTTTGGTGAAACCAATATTCAGTTTTGCAACATCTACGCTCCAAGCCACGTATCCGCTCGGAAAGAATTTTTCGAATCCTTGCATGCTGTCTTGAAAGGGGGCATACCAACTTTACTTGGGGGTGATTTTAATTCCATCGAGGATTCCTTTCTTGATAAAAACGGGGGCCATTCGGACTTAGCTATAACAGCCTTAAGAGCTCTTCAACAGCTTAACCAATCTCTTGATTTAAAGGATGTTTTTAGGCACCAAAATCCATCAACACGTAGCTTCACGTGGACAAATCCCGATGGTTCTGTTTTTGCCGGTTAGATAAGTTTTATGTGTCTGGGGATATTTTTCGTAACTGTAAATACTCTCATATAGTGTTTTTCCCATATTCTGATCATGATGCTCCAAGTATCACTTTCATGCTTCCGAACTCTTTGAAAAAGGGTCCGGGTGTTTGGAAATTCAATACTTCCCTTTTGGAAAATCCCACATTCGTTGAAAAAATTAAGTCCTTCTGGTCTCATTGGCAGTTACGGAAGATTGAATTCCGTGACTTGAACGCCTGGTGGGACATCGGCAAACGCAAAATAAAGCACATTGCAATGAAATTCTCAAAACGCTTAGCACGAGAACGTCGCCAAAGGCGTGCCTTTCTAGAGCAAAAACTCCGAGATCTTAGCTCTCTAAAACCTACCAAGCTTAATCTAAAAGCAATCGAGTCAGTCAAACTAGATCTCACTGATCTCGACAATGCTCTTATTCAAGGAGCTCGCTCCAAAGAGCGCTTTTACACAGAATTTGAAAAACCTTCAGAGTACTTCTTCTCTCTTGAAAACTCTCGTCAAAGCTCCAAAGTCATCACAGCCTTGAAATGTGAACAAGGCACTGTAAATTCAACTCACGCTATTTTAGAGCAACTAGCTCAGTTCTATGAAAATCTATACAAAGCGGAACAACCAGATCTAGAAGCTCAAAGCTCTCTCCTCTCACAAGTACAGAAGAAACTCTCCCCCGAAGAACGGGACTTTTTAGAAGCTCAACTTGATCTCGATTCATGTTACACTGCTCTTTCGGCCATGAAGTCTCAAAAATCTCCTGGCTCCGATGGCCTTCCTGCGGAATTCTACAAGTCCTTCTGGCCCCTCTTGGGTGAAGATCTCGTTGATGTCTTGAACTATGCTCTATCTTCCGGTCTTCTCTCTGAGTCAATGAGGCTCGCTATGATCTCTCTACTATTTAAAAAGGGAGACAAATTAGACCTGAAAAATTGGCACCCAATTTCTCTTTTAAATGTCGATTACAAAATCGGTACTAAAGCTCTTTCAAATCGCCTGAAGTCTGTTCTCCCTTCGATCTTAAATGAAGATCAGACATGTTGTGTCCCCGGAAGGACAATCTTTGATAATCTCTTCCTTGTAAGGGACTCTATTTCCTATGCAGAGCAAAAACAACTCCCATTGGCTCTAATTAAAATTGATCAAGAAAAAGCCTTTGATCGCGTAAACTGGGACTTTCTGTACAAAATTATGATTCGCATGAATTTTGGACCTATTTTCATCAACTTTATCCAGACACTTTATAATAATGTGTCGTCCTGTGTTTTGAATAATGGCTGCTCTTCACGAAAATTCCTTCTTCAACGAGGGGTTCGTCAAGGGTACCCTCTCTCTCCCTTGTTTTACTGCTTAGTAGCAGAAACATTAGGGAACACAGTTAGGAAAAACCCAAGAATAGCCGGTCTTTCCTTACCTGGAACCAAAACTATGGCTAAAATTAGCCAATATGCTGATGATACAACCATCCTGGTCACTGATGACAACTCTGTTAAAGAAGCCTTTCAGTCCGTCCGTGAATTCGAATCTGGCTCAGGCTCAAAAGTCAACCTTTCGAAAGGTAAATCCGAAGGCATCTGGCTAGGAAAGTTCAAAGGCTGCGCTTCACATTCTGTCCCAGAGCTCCATTGGACAGTTAATGACATAGAAATTTTAGGAGTATCTTTCGGCTCTCAGGAGGCTATCCATGACCCCTTCACCAAGCGAGTAAATAAATTAGAGCAGCGCCTCTTTCTTTGGGCGCAGCGCTCACTCTCTTTGCATGGAAAGGTCATGATAATAAATACCCTCAGCCTTTCAGGGCTTATCTACCTCTCAACAGTCTATGCTGTTCCCTCAGCTATCTTAACTAGAATTACTGCTCTCGTGTTCAATTTTTTATGGTCCGGTAAAAATGAGCTAGTCAAATGAGATGTTGTATATCAACCTCGCGACCAAGGTGGATTAGGTCTGATAAATATCCGCTTAAAAAATCAAGCACTCTTACTACGTTCGTTAAAACAAATTTGTGATGAAGATGCAAATATGAAATGGATTTTTCTTGCCAGATATTGGATCGGTCGTAGCCTCTCAAAATATTCGACATTGTGGTCCTTTCTAAGGAGCAACAGCACCCCTAACTCTCTATACCGTCCGTCGTTGTATGATACCTTACTATCGCTTGTCAACTGCTTTATTTCTGATATTAAACAGCTTCGCTTTGATGGTTTAAATGTTCGAAACTTATACAAACTAATTTTAAAGAACCTCCTGATTGAACCTCGCTCACAGGAAACATGGGAGATCGTTGTTCAGTCACGCTCCCTCCCTTGGAAATGTATATGGTCTTCCTCTCTCTTCTGTCTTTCTACTGGATATGAAAATGATGTGTCGTGGAAAATAACCCATTGTGTCCTAAAAAACATTAGACTATTTGAAATCTTGGGGTTGCAAAACGGATGGCTTATGCAAACGTTGTAGCATATCGGAGACTATTGAGCATGTCTTTTTAGAATGCCCTGTTGCCATAGAAACTTGGATTAATTTCAAAGGAATTTTACAGTCTCTTGGCGGTCAAGATTTCGACCTATCAACGGAAACTGCTTTCCTCCGTGTACTCCCAGCAACCGCTAACTTTGTCTGTAGACCTTTGCTTTTATATTTAATAAAACTTATTTGCTATCACATATGGAATAGTAGGTGTAAAGGCGTGTACGACAAAAAGTTACAAACAAGCAAGGAAATAATTTTCGAAATCCGAAAAATTATACGTGATAGAGTCACTGTTGCCTTCAATACTTCCCCACAAGATGGTGGAAAATCATTAAGAATGTTTACCGTTAATAATATCATTGCGTATGTAGAAAATAATTCTATTCATTTTAATTTTTAACTATCTGCATCTATCAATTACATTTAATTATGATCTTGATCTGCCTAAGAATATTCTGATTTGATACTACAGTGAACAATAAAACAAACCAACCAATACAACATTCTACTAAGTAAGCCTTACTTAGTATATAATAAATTTTTTTGCTGTTTAATTTTATGCATGGAATTAATTGGTATGATTGTATTAACTATTCTTCAACTTAGAAGTATAATTGTTATTAATCTGATTTCATGTACACTGCCCTTGCCATGTCTATGGGGGGCCTGGAGGTGTACCTACTGCTTAACAGGGGGCACCTCAAAACGATATAAAATGAAAAAAAAGTATCTGTTCTTATCAGCTTAATATCTGATATGCACCCAAGGGTGCTCAAATATTAAACTGATTTTTGGAATTGGTCGGTGGGTCTGAAGCTTGCTTCACCCCGGAAACGGGTTGTCCTGGTATTGCAGTGCCGCCATGGATGGCCCAACCCCTCATCTTGAAGTGTAAAACAAGCAACACAGAAAAACCTTCTTCATCCTCACATCTCTTTCTGTCGTCATCGTCTTGCGGATGTCTTAGCCATCTATCTCTCACATTGTACTGCATCAACAATTATTATACAGGAAACAGCATTTGTTTTGCCTTATTTATTCAACCTTTCACCATCGCATAGCATTAGTGCTGAAAGTTCCAACCGCAACGAGTCTTACCAAATCTGTTCTCATCCTTTGCCAATCTCAACGGAATTGAAGTGCCAGCCTTTCATTTGTGGTCTGTTGCCAATGTACCACATTTGAAACGAGAAGTTCCTGAACGACGCTCCCTCTGCTAGAAAAATCCTGCATACTTACCTGACAGGGAAGAAATGTGTTAGCATGGTCCCGTCAGGTAATAGTACCATGGAAGTCAACAACATGGAGACTAATCAAGATTGGGCATCGTTGGTTGAAGAGTCAGCAAAAACGGATGAAGAACATGCGCAGAACAACACTGATGTTGCGCATGCGCAGCACTTAATACAACAAGCAGGAGAGAAAGATATTACATCAAGAACTTCAAACGTACAGGATTTACAAGGTAACAGTTTTGCAGATAAGTTAAAGGGTACACCGGGCAGATCAACTGACTCACTAGGCCAACGTGGCATCAACTTCTTCACAAAATCCAACATTCAACATACAGAGATAATCACCACAATACACAAATCACTTAACGACCCAACAGCAATCACACATTTACAACGCATGCCCTCAAAACCAGGATTTCAAAATTGGAACGCCATCTTGTCACCTTCAACATTGGTTGACGTCCTCTTGTCTAAGTCCATATTTCTTCCATCACAGCCAGAACACCCCCTACCAATCACTCCCATTCGTTCACGCCCAACCCTCATAACCATTCCATTTGCCTCACCAGAAATTTCCAATCATCAGATACACGAACAACTCAGTCCTCATGGCAAAATATTAAACTTATGGCATCAAACATATCAAGAGTTCCCCACCATTTCAACAGGAAAACGTTTATGCACCATCTATCCAAACCCAGAAAACCCACTTCCACCACAAAATCTTAATTTCATTCCAAGGACGTCAACCGATATGCATGCATTGCAATTCCACTCACCACCTCACAATCAACTGCAATCTGAGGGGTCTGAAGCTCTGCTACCACTGTGGAGACGATGAACATAACTACGTGGACTGTGACATTCGACAAAACGGTGACAGACCAACAACTCACAATACAACACAAAGACAAACATCTGACAGTGACATGGACAGTGACGACAACAGTGACATCAACAATTTTGACGGCGATACTGTAATACTGTCTGACTATAGCAGCGAACTGGGCAGACCACTGCCTAGAAATCATCTTAGGCCCACATCACAGCAACAACAGCAGGACAACTTGGACAGTGAGACGGATGAACAGGACAGACCTGCAGGGCCTAAGTATAGGCTTAGGCCCTCCAACAGGAAACAACATCAACAACAGAGTGACAGTGACAGTGAGACTGACCAACAGGATGACGACCCAACACAGTTTGACAGAAGCAGTGGTGGTGAGGCTAAGGGCCCTCCACTAATTTTCTCAACACCCCCATCTCCACCCATGCATCCATTGATCTCGACACAACCCAATACAATCATTCCACCCTTAATAGAATCTCCACAAGCAACCCAGCAAAGTCAGTCACAATCTATCCTTCCAAAAACATCACAAATCCACGTAATTTATAAAAGTTAAAACCACCGGAAACCAGCTGAAACCACCGCAAACCAGTTGAAACCATCTTAAACCACCTGAAACCAGCAGCGAAACCAGCCGAAACCAGCCGTTCTCACCTTAGAACAATGAAAGTTGCTAACAGGATTTGAAAACTCTTTTGGGAATGCGCACTAATGTCTCATCAACAAAGAAGTGTAGATGAACAGAATTTTCTTTCTCGGGAGATATTACAGTTGAAACGTGAAAAAATTGCAAGACAAACACTGCTGAAGCTGTTACAGCGCATTATGAGGGCAGCGAATTGAATTCAATATCCGTCGTGGATAAAGCGCTGTTTTAGCTCTTCAAAATCCATGACGGATTCAGTAAGCCAATTGATTTCAGGGCACATTAAGTGAAGGAAGATAATTTTCTCGGACCAGCGCGCAAAGAGGCAGCTCGGTCTCAGTTGTCTAAAACTCGGGCTGATTGAAAGGGTTATTCTTCTTCTGACACAAATGTTTAGTACACTTTCCTTAAACCGGAGAGGTATTTCAATATTCAGAGGAATTTTAGAAATCCTTTAAATCCAGGGGCATTTCACTCTACAAAAAGGCGTACGAGACTTCCATTAAAACAAAAGGACTTTCAAGGGACTTCCGAGAAAACAATAGGACTTCCAGCAAAGGTGTAGGAGACTTTCAAGGAGTGAATTGCCCCTCGCTTTAAATGTCGTATAATATTTTGGCCAGTGATACACCCCTCACTTTAAAATACAGAAGTACCCTCAAGAAACAAAATGCCTACCCTACCCATATTTATATGTACCAAATAAAAAGTATAGGCCTATCCATTAATTCTTAACTCGTACACTTTTTACTATAATATGTCAATTTGAATCAAGTTTCACCAGGAAAAGTGAAAACGAAATTAGACCGTTTTTGTTTATGAATTTTATGCCGATTTGCGTGAAATACCCTTATTTATTATAGTCTACCAATTTTCAGAAAATAAAGACCCAAGTTTTATACCAAAATCATGACAAAATACCCTTTTGGGCGGCACGTCCCCAGTACCCAAAATATTAGGTTCTATCGAAAAACTGTATAGGTATGCTAGATTTATAAAAGGAAGGGCCCCTCGGCGAAGCAACTTGCAGAAAACATACCATTTCATTTTGCTATGAGAATGATAAAAACATGAAGAAATCTTTGCAAAAAAAGATTGTAGCCACAATTCTTTCGATTACCATGTGTTTGTGGCTTTTTCAGGTTCATAGATGCATTGCTAGTAGTATCAGACACAACCTTCCTTCTCTTTAAATTTACATTTCCAATCCATTTCAAGAAAATAAGTCAGTGTTTGAGAGCAGGACAGTTTTTAGGCAGTTAAAGGAAGATGTGGAACTGTTTGTTTTTATGAATGATGATTAAATCTACATTTTAGAATAAAAATATTCATATCTTATAGATCTTAAAAACCTAAATGCTTTCAAAAGCTTTAAAAGTTGCATCTAGAAACTTCAAGTTTCGAAAGTAAATAAACAGAAAGTAAACATAATTTAAATTAAAACGAATACCTATATCTAGAAGGTCAGTAAGATAAAATTGTGAAACGGAAAGTTTTTGAAGTGAGATGAAAGAAAGATACCCTATAGGCCTAGCCTAGTCTATATCTTTGTTCTTCTCTTCTTAAAGGTAGACCTAGTAGCTTTAATTTTGAATAGGCCTAAGTTTTTATTTGCTAATATAAATAGAGTATCCAAAACTCTAGCAAAAATGCTGTGCTTCAGCAGATCCATTCCATGAAAATGCGAGCCCATACAATACAGTACCTCAATCTTCTCTTCGGAAAGACCTGTTTCCCTTGCTGCTGCCTGGATCGTTTCCTTCGTGTGGGCTCTTGTGCTTCGCATTGCCATGCAAAGAGTACCATTATCATCAACAACAAATTGACCATCGTAGAAATCTTCAAGGATCTCCCTTTGCGCTTGGGAGATTTTTCCGTACGTTTTGCCATTGCTGGAAGCCATATTTGGATGAACATGAAATCCTAGCGCTGAAGCGTGCCAACGCCGAGCCTATCCCAGGTTTTGTTTGCCACTGGCGCTTGATGAAATGAGAGGCTGACTCTCCTTTTGGTACAGTTGATGATTATAATGGTATAACCAAATATGTAAATCATCGGCTGTTTAGGATGATCATCTGATGGTGGTTGAAAGGCATTTCTAATATTTAGAAGTTATGGTTTAACCATTTTAGAACTAGCGAAACAGGTAGTTTTACAGTGTATTTGCCAGAAGGTTTTATAAAATTCTGAAGGAAGGCCATCTGAGCCAGGCGATTTTTGCTCCTTCATTGAAGACAGAGCATCGTAACAGGATTGTGAATCCAGCTTAATCTCTAAGGATTCCCATTCTTCGGGCGACAGACGTTTTTCGATTTGCCAAGAAGAAATTCTTGAGCTGCAAGGTCAGGATTCTCAGCAGTGTATAAGTGTTCCTAAAACTGAGCAGACTTTTCTGGTATATCCTAAGTGGAGGTAACGGTTCTGCCATCGCATTTTAACGCAGAAATGACTTTAGAGCTTTGGCGAGAATTTTCTAAAGAGTAAAAGTATTTGGAAGGCTTTTCAAACTCGGTGTAGAAGCGTTTGTTTGAACGAATTCTTGCACCATGAACACGAGTGTTATCAAGGTCTGTAATGTCAGACTTTATAGCCTTGATTGAAGATAAAACAGGCCTAGAAGGCTTTAAGGCGCTAAGATCCTTAATTTTTTTTTCTAAACGGGCTTGCTTTTGGCGACGTTCCTGTGCTAAGCGCTTAGAGAGTTTCATGGCGATATGTTTAATTTTGCATTTCCCAATATCCAACCAGGCATTTAAATCTCGGAATTCAATCTTATGTAGCTGCAAATGGGACCAGAAAGATTTTATTTTGTCGACAAAATCAGAATTATCTAAGAGCGAGGTATTAAATTTCCAAACCCCCGGACCCTTTTTCAAAGAGGTCGGGAGTCTAAAAGAGATGCTTGGAGCATCATGATCGGAATAGGGAAAAGACACTATGTGAGAATAACTACAATTACGAAAAATATCTCCAGACACGTAAAATTTGTCTAACCGACACGAGATATTACAATCAGGATTTGTCCATGTCCAATTTTGGTGCTGACGGATTTAAATGTCGGGAAATGTCCTTTAAATCGTATGAAAGATTGAGCAGTTGCAAGGCTTTTAATGCTGTTATTGCTAGATCGGAGTCTCCACCATTTTTGTCTTAAAAGTAGTCTTTGATGCAATTGAAATCCCCACCGAGAACTGTTGGGATACCCCCTTTCAGAATAGCATGCAAGGATTCAATAAAGTCTTTAAGTTGAGAGACATGGTTAGGCACATAAATGTTGCAAAACTGAATATTTGCCTCACCAAAGTCACATATGAGATTCAAATACCGTCCTGCAAGATCACGGGATTGAGAAATTATTTTAAAATTTGATCTGCGGGAGAAAAGCGTACAAACTCCTGCACTGTGGTTGTTGCCAGGAAACAAAAAAACTTGGCCGTCCCATTCCTGTTTTAACTGATCAAGATCAGCAGAGGAAAGGTGCGTTTCTTGCAAGAAAACAACATCCTGATTTTGGTTTTGAACCCACTGGAATATGGTCTGACGCTTGCGAAAATCCTTCAGACCATGAGTATTTATTGTTATGCATTTTAAGTTCATGGTTGGACTATTTTAGTGTCTGGAGATATTTTATTTGAAATATTGCTAGGCAATGGTATATACGAACACAGACAAATTGCGAATATATTTTAATGCAACGGAATAGTCCATTTTTAGTCCTTATTACTATTGAATTTATTGGTAATTCTACTTACGAAGGACTCTGACTTCTTCTTCGGAGGACGACTTGGAATTTTCTGTTTACCATTGGTTTCGATAAAGCTTCCCACTGTTGAAGACACTGATGATTCCTCAAGAGCACGCTTGGAAGAAGTACTTGCATCTGAGTGGATGGCTTTCTCCTGCTGTGGAGTTTTCAAGCCTGTTGGTTTGGGTGGAAGGTTGGGTTTGCGGGAGGGTTTATTTGGAGGTCGTTGCGGTTTGGGTGAATCAGGATGTTGGATGGTTTCTTTAGAGGATGGAGTATTTTTTGGTGAAGTTGATGAAGGTTTCAAATGGACTTTCGGTGGACGTTTGCTGAAGAGCTCTTCAAGAGAATCAGGTTGCGTGTCATTAAATAGGGTTGGAGATGGAGTGAAAGAGAATGTTTATGGTTTTTTAGTGTTGTTGAAGGCAATGTTGGCGAAAGGCTTAGGGGGCACAGGATCCGATAGGGTGGATGGAGTGGGCTCTTCTTCGGTTTCAGGAGCAAGAGTGGGTGTTTCCTTTCCATTATCGCTTTGGTCCTCATCATCTTTGTCATCATCAGCCTCGTTTCCGTCATCTTCACTGGGTCGTCGTCTTCAGCGTTGGTTTCGTTGCCTTCTTCCTCTTTATTGTCATTCTCTTCTGCTGTGCCTTCATTGCCTTTTTCCTCTTTATTTTCATTATCTTCTATTGTGCCTTCATTTTCCGCTGTTTCCATTTCTTGGCTGTTGATTTCTATCCCGAAATTGTCGAAGTCTTCTTCATGAGGCATCCATTCAACACATTCAGAAATGTCATGGCGACCAGATCCGCAAATGGCACACATTCTGTTAAGAGGGCAAGCTGAGATGTTGTGATCCAAGGTACCACAGTTGAAACAACAGGAACGTTGGCAATTACTTGCGTTGTGCCCTTGCTGGTCACATCTACGACATGTCTCCGGTTGACCGTTGTATCGAACTCGGAATGATTCGCTTCCAAAATAAATAAAAGAGGGGATGGCTCTTCGCAAATTCATTCTTAAGTGCCTGGCTCCATTTTCACATTCGGGCATTGCGGCGTGGTGGCCTCTTCGGATGCTGAGTACGGTGCCGTACTTTTGAAGCTTTCCAACGATTGCATCATCATGTAACTCGAAGGGTACACTGTAGACATTAACAAAAACAATGGTAGAAGCAGGATCGAAAATTCCCAGAGTTTCACAAAAGCTTATTTTGATGGCCGCAAACTTCATTATTTTCTTTTTTTCTTCAGGGTCTTTGATCGTAATTATTATGTCACCATTGGTGCTTTTCGATAATGAAACTGGACATAGCGCAAAGATGTTCTGGAAGATGTCATAAATTTCTTGTGGCTCAGCGCTGCAGCCTGTTGGCACACGTAGAGAAACAGAGATGGGACGCTTCAACCTTCCAAAGGCGCCAGTGGCTTTTGGAAAAGAATTCCTTTCCATATATTTGCTTGATGCAGACTTTGGAGCAGCAGGTGCAGCATAAGCCATGATGTTTGTACAATTCTCAAAAAAATTTTCCCATAATAGAAGCGATTCAACGAAATTTTAACCACAATAGATGTGATTCAGCAAAATATTACCACAATAGATGTGATCCAAGAAAGAAAATATATAAGTTGAGTCCAAATTCCACTGCCTGCCAATCAAGTGGCGCCAGGTTATTTATAGCCTAGACTATATTACTTTTGACCCCAAAGAACAATGGGATGAGCTCCTCAGTTTCCGGTTGCGGCTCAAACGAGTAGAGCTTAGCCAAAATGCCGAGAAGCGATAACAACCTAGTCTTTGCTTCAGGCCGCGTCTCCACACGTGTTGCAATCACACGTGGGTGCAGGACAGCGACACGGATTTGCCAGTCCGTGTGCAATACCTGGCTGGCTACGTCGGTTGAAAAGAAGGACTGCAATTGCAAAAAGTGAAGCCTACAACACCAGGCCCGACCATGCTTGACTGCGCTGATCGGACGAAAACCGGTATATTCTTGGTGGTATGGTCATAGGCGAAAGTTAGAGGGCCGAATGTGCATGAAACTACAGGCTCATGCACATGTACTGTTTGATCGATGTGAAGTGGATGGGTGTAGATGTTGGTGATGGTGTGCAGTGCTGCCGAGGTTGTGTGGTGAGGAGAGGACTCTGTGCAGTTGGAGCAGCAGGCGTGGCATTCGTGGAAGCCCAGCTTGCTCTTTCATGGTGAGAGAAGTGATGGGCTTCGGGTTGCGGCTATACCAGTGTGGGAAATGTTGGTGCATCTTCCGGCATCTGGAGCAGAGGATGTGGTAAATGGGAAAGCGTCGGTAACGTGCACACTCTTTGTAGAGTAAGGGAATTGTTGTCATAAGAGATGCCTGGTATCTGGCAAGTTGTGGTGGTGTGCTGACATGTATGCAGAATTTGACATTAGTACTATTGGAAGGGGACTAGCGCGAACGCAGGTCCCCACTACCAGAAATTGTACTGTCGAGTTAACAACATCTGGGGTAATCACAGGGGTCAGCCAAACCAAACTGCATTTAACTAAATTATTCTAAACTAATTACTTAATACTGCAAAAACAAAACTATAACTACAACTAATCTTAATAAATTACTTACTTAACTAATGAGAAAACTACAACTAATGAAATTAATAACAACCTAATTAAACTAACATAAGCAAACCCAATACTACTTAATTCTAATGTTAAATTCAAATTAATAAACTACAACTAATTAAAAACTTACTAAACTACAATTGAAATAACCTAATTCTAAATAAAAAGTTTCAAACGTTGAAACAAATTAATTAACAATTTAATAAACGCAATAATAATTCATAAAATCTACTGAAATGAAATGAAAGACCGGAAATGAAATTACAAAAAATGGAAAAAGAAAAAAAAAGAAAGAATTCTTGACATGGAAACGAGGCAAGTCTCATGGGATGTTGATTTTGCAGTTTATCCTTGAGTTTAAAACGAAGGAATCATTTGTTTCGACTGTTGCCTTAAAATTAACACATGATACGTTTTAGCCATGTATGGGAGTTGTACAAGGGGTATGGGGAGGAGAAATGTGTTCCAGCAGGCACAGGCCACTTGTCAGACCAAAAGTGTAATGGCAGACGAAGACGTCCCTGCTGCAGCGTCAGGTGCACCTACTAAACACCATCCTGATGTAGGTAACCGAAAGCGAGATGCTGTGCAAAACACTTTTGAGGAATTACAGGAGGTTTCTGCTAAGTACATGAGTAAGAAAAGTCGGGGGAGGAAGTATCGTGTGTGGACGCAGGCTCAAAGAACTTGCGCAGCCAACAGAGCAAAGAACAAGCGTGCAAGGGAAAACTTTGCAAAAAGACCAGAGCGACGAAAGACAGAGAAAAATTGCGAAGATTGTAACCAGTTAGTGGAAGAAGACGAGGAAGAAGGACATGATATTTTTCAATCTGAAGATGGTTGGTTGATGACACAGTTTTCCCACCCATTCCCCCTATACTCCCCCCTCCACCCCATATGCCACATAAGCTACTAGTGGTACTACTAGTCTGGTGTTGCCTGTTGCGATACCTCAAAATGGTGTGATGCCTTGTGATGCATTACATGGATTGGGTCAATGGCTTGATCAATCAGCTCACTATAAACTCATCACATGACAACTATTGGCAAAAGCCAGGGTGGAATCCAAGCAATCTTGATGCCAAAGATTACACCAATGAAAAATGCTGTCACCTCAAAAGGCCAATAGATCCATTGTTCTGTTAGAAAAAAAGAGATGATTTCTATCTTTTCTCTAAAAGATCTAGTCCAGTATGCCAACAATTTTCGTAACTCCATGCTGGATTTAGACTATATGGATTCCGCACTGGGGTAAAAACCTAATAATAACTCCCTAGGCCACTACCACCTATTTTTGGTTACCTAAGCGTGGTTGTGGTCAGCTGATATGTTTGTGGGCAGCACAAGTTTTGTTATAGTTTTTTTAGTTTAAATTAAAGAACATGGGTCCATTTGCCATTATTTGCTTGCGTGTCAGTTCAATCTCACTGTTACTCAGGTGCTGGTACCATACCCATCAATTAATATCTTGTGTCATTCAAGCAAGTAATGTGTTGGCTGATTTGCAATGTTATTAATTTTGTATTTCCATTATCTTAGGCTATGATGATCCATCAGATATCCTTGCACTAAACAAGTCAAGCACAAATGGTATTGAATACACAAATGATGCTGAACAGCAAGATTTTATGTTTTTTTGCTCTTTATTAACCACCAGATATATTAAATTTTTGTATAAAAGAACAAGACATCGTTTTGGTTTGGGTATAATATGGCATTTAAGAAATGTCTGCTATAGTTTATAGGATAGCCTGTTGGAGTATGATTTTTGGATAAGATTACTAAGGTGCTGAACCATGCATTGCTGAACCAATTACAGTATGGCCTTGTTTGTATGTCTATGGGAGCCCTGTTGTATTTGATCTCATTTGCTAATGTATTTTTGCTATTAGTTGTACTTTTTTCATGTCTTTTAGCACTGAATGCCATTCTTGAAAAATGTAAGAAACTATTGGCTGCATCACAGAACACCCCTAGTCAGTCTTGGTCATCACAAATGGAAGCAGCTAATCAAAGCTGGGATGATTCAAGAAGCTCTATCTTTGGTAGTGTTTTAGCAACAAAAGTAGCTGACCTTGGTCATTGTCTGAAATGCTTTGCAGAGCCTGCAGTAATCCAGTGCACAGATTGTTGAATAGTTAATCTTTGTAAGGCCTGTGATGAAATCACACATTAGCTATTGCCAATGCATGATAGGCTGGCTTGTTTAAATGGTTCTCTACAGCCCATTTCACCTTACATTACTGTTGAAAAAGATAGCTATGTAGACATTTGTGAGTTTCAATTTCATCTTTTCACATTTCTGTAGTGTTCAGAATCTTGTAGTTACATATACATAAAAGGGGGGGGGGTTCAATGGTAAGAATGATATCAAGCAGTTTCAATATCCTATTGGAATGAGTCTGAAGATTAACAATTGGTGTTTTCTATTTTGTAGTTGCATTCTTTTTACAGATACTTTTCAAAATTTAATTACAAAAGATGTTGTTTACAATTTCTACCACAGGCAAAAAGTATCTCCAGTTTAAATTCATTCATTTCTGTTGACTGATAACATCAATGTTCTGCTATTGTGAATTCTCGAAAACTAATTTTCTTAACAGTTTCATTGTTTAGGTCATTATCATTGATTAATGTCTGTATCATTTAGTTCTGTTATGTAACAGTAAGGAAAAAGTTAAAATGCATTGCAGGTAGATTTGATGTGCTTGTTCAGAAGATCCAGTGCTGTTAATGTGGTGGTCTGTTAAATTGTCTAGACTTGTACTCCGTCCTTCGAAATGGGTACTTGCCAGGCTCACTGAACAACATAACTACCATTTATGATTTCAAGTTGCTAGAGTTTTGGTCGCTTTTACAGACTGCACAACCCAAATGCTCAGAATCTGGATTTCTGAGAGTTCTATGTTAGCTATCTGAAGAAAATGCAAGGGTAGATTTTGCTTGCTGTACTATGTTTTATTTTTCAAAATTGTTAAATGACCAATCTTCCCATTTTTACCATTCAAGGAAATGTTCGTTTCACTGGGATTTTCTTTAACGTATCTCTTATAAACTTAGGCTTTTGTGCATGTTTGCTCAATTCAGGCTTAAAATAACTGTGCTAACAATTTGCAAGAGAAGGTCTGTAGCCGCCTACTAGGATTGTTTCTCTGTTTTGGACACCGCCCAAACTTCTTTTAAATTGAAGATCAAAGAGGCTTGCACATCTCATGGGAAAAGCCTACTTTGAATAGGCAGCTGTATCATTATAATTTATCATTATCTTAGCGTTTTAACCTTTTTTCTTTTAACCACACCCATAATATCAATTAACATTTTTTTCTCTCATCTATTGTTGTAAACATATATTACGTAACTTACTTTTCCTTATAAAATTAACCATTGTAGAAATTTGAATTTATCAACTGATGATGGACAGTGCATGTCCGAAACATGTTTTGCAAATTAAAAGTTGTTGTTTTTGCCATTTAATAAATATAGGAAACCATGCCTTCATCAATTTTCTGATTTCCAATTTTAGTTAATGATAAAACATGACATCAGAACATCAGATCAACCAACATACAAACACAGAGTGACCCTAAAAATTTTACAGGTTGATTATGTTTGTTATTTAAGAAGAGAAAACCAACAAAACATTTTTTAAATAATTTTCAGTAATAAAGGTACACTATACCAGATAAAAGGTCGGACATAAACGATGAAAATAGGAATTCTGAATTAAATAATCTTCAAATTTTAATAAAATAATGATACAAGTCTGGAAGGCCTCAGTGGGATTTAAGATTAATTTAAGGAAATTTGAAGTTTATTTAGTCCAGAATTCCTATTTTTATTTTTTTACAAATCAATTATAGCTTTTTAAAACAAATCTGCCATCCTCAAATGGTTTCACTCTCAAATCTTCTTTTGGCAAACAATAAAAACAGCCGGACGTTAGCAAGACAGACTCATCAGTACTGCAACCAATGACAACAGGGGCTGGTATTTCTGAATTGTTAACGCCAATGATTCGGACACAGACGCAGTTAGAGGGGACAAGAATACCTTGGACTATTCGGCGTTCAGGTTCTGTTATTCCCACAGCTAGAGCCTCATTGTTGATGACGTAAGAAACAGCTACGAAAAAATTTATTATTAGTTCTTTATAAATGATAACAAAACCATAGCTATATTGTGAATTATTTCAACAAGAAAAAGGTTTCGAACCAGGCACGAACTGAGAGTCACATATAGAGGATTATCAAATGTAGTCATTATTCCATTATTGTTTGTGCTTGAATAAGTATTAAAACCTACTTGCAGATATTGATTCCTTCGAAGCACCTATAACAGAGAGTAGTTTCATGTTATTTAATGTGTACTATTGGGTTTTTCCGCTGTCAATATGTTTTGTGTTACAGTTAACGCTCTGTTCTGTTTATTAGAATTATGCATATGTAGATATGTTCTTTTACATCAAAGTTCCGAATATACAGTGTAATCTATGCTATATTAAAACGAGGAAGTTTTATGAGCAAATTAAACAGCAAAGCAAGCTACAATATTAATTTGAAATAATATCCTTTATCATTCAGAGGTATAGTATATTTTTAGCTCTAAATTGTATCGTGAACATGTTTTTATTTGCAACTACCTTTTCACTGGAATAACAAAATAAAAATAACTTACATTGACGAGGTTGTGCGGCGTTTTCCATTCCAGTTGCTGAAAATATAAGAGGAAGAGGGAATCAAACAATATTCATTTGAAACATGGCTCTCTTTCGCCTTTCCAAACAAGGTGTACAGAAATCGCGGCATTCATTTGAATAACGCAATAAAAATAACTTACATTGATGAGGTTGTGTGGTGTTTTCCATTCTAGTTGCTGAAAATATACGAAAACGAGGGAATCAAACTATATTCATTTGAAACATGGCTATCACCTTTCAAAACAAGGCATTTTTTACGTACAGAAATCGTGGCATACATTTGAATAACGCAATAAAAATAACTTACATTGACAAGGTTGTGTGGCGTTTTCCATTCCAGTTGCTGAAAATATATGAGAAAGAGGGAAGGAAACTATATTCAGTAAAAACATGGCTCTCTTTCACCTTTCCAAACAAGGCCTACAGAAATTGTGGCATACAATTGAATAACGCAATAAAAATAGCTTACATTGAGGAGGTTGTGTGGCGTTTTCCATTCCAGATGCTAAAAATAAATGAGAGAAAATGGAATCAAACTATATTGATTTTAAATAAGGCTCTCTTCGCGCTTTCAACATCTTTATACTTACATAAAGCATGGCACTCAACTGAATAAAGAAACAAAAACAACTTACATTGAGAGGGTTTTTAAATTTCTAGAACTTATGAGGAAAGAGGAATATGAATTTATGACAAAAAGTAAGAAAAGGAATAAATGAGCAGTAATTGTAGCATCTAAGATATAGGGGGGGGGGGCTAAGAGTAAGATGAATGTAATTTTCCGTATATTCCAAGGATTTGTTCAAACAATCCTGTTAGATAAAAGGAGCTGTTGATTTATTTAATACTTTAATTTTTAGTTGGAAATCATATTGATTCCTACATCCTGGTCTTTGCTGCTTGCAATGCTGTTTTCAGAGAGATGCAAAAATTAATTTAGCTTGCCTTTTCTCTTTGATAAAATGAGTTGTTTGAAAAGCTTTGTGACATAAATGCCAGATTCCTCCTCCAAAAATGCCTCTCCTAAGCTGCCTGGTGGACTATAAGACCACAAAGAGCCCCTTTCTTCATTGTGATGAAAGCCCAACACAACAACTTCACAATCTTTTGCAAAAATAATGTCAGCCTTCAAGACGAAATGAGATGCGATTAGACTAAAATATTAACCCTTATCAAAGTGTCTGTGGGTAAATAATAAATTCTTTTGGGTCCTGGTTTTTTAGCAAGATTTCAGTGCATTTGTAGGTTTTTTCTTTGACATGACATATGACAATTTGGTTTTCGACAAAAGCTTTTTGTGTTTTTGTAACTTCAGCAAATGAGGTCTCTATGATATATCAAATTAGGGCAATTTACTACAGCTACTACTACAAATCCAAATCTCACTTCACTTTTCAGATTCCACTTTGTTGGTAATTTTTGTCAGCAACACACTTTTTGGGGCATCCATTCCTTTTTCTTAAAATGGGGTTGTGTCGTTAGTCGCTGCTATGATCTTTAAAAATCTCAGTTTCCAAGCTTAGGGGTAAGTGCTGTCAAAAATAGGAAAGATATATACTAGCCTAGCAGCAGGCCTAGGCCTACCCATCATCTAAATGAATGAATCATAAACATTACCTAAGGCTATAGGTACCTCAGCCATTTATTCAGTGATGTGATGCTTAACTACCAATGGAAATTAAACAGCAATAACGATGCCAAAAAGAAAATAATCACACGGATAAAAATGAACAAATAAGAACGATCCATCACTGATCACTCGATCATTGACACTATACAATTTAATGCCTTCCCTCCCTCTTCAATAGCGAACCCCCTTGATTCCCTGTAGATATTCTATTCAATAGCATACATGGCTAAAACGTATCATGTGTTCATTTTAAGGCAAAAGTTGAAACGAATGATTCCTTCGTTTTTAACTCGAGGATAACCTGGATTTTGAGTTTTCGATTCTCAAGGGAAGCAACGACGCCATTTTGACACCATTTTTCCTCAACAAGATTGAGAGTTTCAACATCTTGTGAAGCAATGAAATGTTCTTCTTTGAGCTTGGAAATAACCTTGAAGATGAATCTGTTTTTCAAGTCATCTCTTTTGTTGTCAAAGATGATTTCATTTCTTGTTTTCCAAATGACTGAAAATGGTGCATCTCTTGAAAAGTTTTCCACAGGTAAGTCGCGTTTATATTCGTAAAAGCCAAGGATAACAAACTTACAAATGCTGTTTAGATTAAGGGAAGTGTTGATTTTCTTAACAAGTTTGAACTGAAACATGTCCCACAGTTTTATCGAGATGTCATTAAATGTTTTGCAGCAAACTTTTCAGAACTTAGACTAAATTGATAATGAACCCCTATTTGACAATTCTACACACATGTTGATACCAGCAATGTTTGGATAAAAGCTAACATTACAACAATACGAGAAATTTGTTATGAATTTACAACCGGATTCTTACCTTCCAATGCCATAAATGAATTAATCCCTTATGGCTTCTCTGACAATTTTTACTCCAAATTGAAATCACGTCTACCCCCTGAATGGAAAGAAAAAATAACAACTGAGTGCAGCAATGAAAGAAGTTTATCTGATGACTTTTATATTAAAAATACCAAAGATGAATATGTTTTATTTTCATCTCTGAATTGCAAAGCAATCTACAATATGCTCATCTTGAAAGATCAAAATGTTGTTCTTCAGAAATTTAGGGTTTTTTGGGAACAACAAATAGGTTTTATCAACTGGCCAAGACTCTTTAAAACTTTATTCAAAAGAAATCATGACAGAAAATCTGCCAACATTCAGTGGAAGTTCCTTCAACTTTGCCTCCCTACCTATGAAAGATTATATAGACATAGGATTGTCCAAACCCCTGCATGTCAAAGATGCAATTCCTATGATGAAACTTCACTTCATGCTTTTTTAAATTGTACCCCTGTAAGTAAATTGTGGAAATTTGTATTCAAACTTGTTAAGAAAATCAACACTTCCCTTAATCTAAACAGCATTTGTAAGTTTGTTATCCTTGGCTTTTACGAATATAAACGCGACTTACCTGTGGAAAACTTTTCAAGAGATGCACCATTTTCAGTCATTTGGAAAACAAGAAATGAAATCATCTTTGACAACAAAAGAGATGACTTGAAAAACAGATTCATCTTCAAGGTTATTTCCAAGCTCAAAGAAGAACATTTCATTGCTTCACAAGATGTTGAAACTCTCAATCTTGTTGAGGAAAAATGGTGTCAAAATGGCGTCGTTGCTTCCCTTGAGAATCGAAAACTCAAAATCCAGGTTATCCTCGAGTTAAAAACGAAGGAATCATTCGTTTCAACTTTTGCCTTAAAATGAACACATGATACGTTTTAGCCATGTATGCTATTGAATAGAATATCTACAGGGAATCAAGGGGGTTCGCTATTGAAGAGGGAGGGAAGGCATTAAATTGTATAGTGTCAATGATCGAGTGATCAGTGATGGATCATTCTTATTTGTTCATTTTATCCGTGTGATTATTTTCTTTTGGCATCGTTATTGCTGTTTAATTTCCATTGGTAGTTAAGCATCACATCACTGAATAAATGGCTGAGGTACCTATAGCCTTAGGTAATGTTTATGATTCATTCATTTAGATGATGGGTAGGCCTAGGCCTGCTGCTAGGCTAGTATATATCTTTCCTATTTTTGACAGCACTTACCCCTAAGCTTGGAAACTGAGATTTTTAAAGATCATAGCAGCGACTAACGACACAACCCCATTTTAAGAAAAAGGAATGGATGCCCCAAAAAGTGTGTTGCTGACAAAAATTACCAACAAAGTGGAATCTGAAAAGTGAAGTGAGATTTGGATTTGTAGTAGTAGCTGTAGTAAATTGCCCTAATTTGATATATCATAGAGACCTCATTTGCTGAAGTTACAAAAACACAAAAAGCTTTTGTCGAAAACCAAATTGTCATATGTCATGTCAAAGAAAAAACCTACAAATGCACTGAAATCTTGCTAAAAAACCAGGACCCAAAAGAATTTATTATTTACCCACAGACACTTTGATAAGGGTTAATATTTTAGTCTAATCGCATCTCATTTCGTCTTGAAGGCTGACATTATTTTTGCAAAAGATTGTGAAGTTGTTGTGTTGGGCTTTCATCACAATGAAGAAAGGGGCTCTTTGTGGTCTTATAGTCCACCAGGCAGCTTAGGAGAGGCATTTTTGGAGGAGGAATCTGGCATTTATGTCACAAAGCTTTTCAAACAATTCATTTTATCAAAGAGAAAAGGCAAGCTAAATTAATTTTTGCATCTCTCTGAAAACAGCATTGCAAGCAGCAAAGACCAGGATGTAGGAATCAATATGATTTCCAACTAAAAATTAAAGTATTAAATAAATCAACAGCTCCTTTTATCTAACAGGATTGTTTGAACAAATCCTGGGAATATACGGAAAATTACATTCATCTTACTCTTAGCCCCCCCCCCCTATATCTTAGATGCTACAATTACTGCTCATTTATTCCTTTTCTTACTTTTTGTCATAAATTCATATTCCTCTTTCCTCATAAGTTCTAGAAATTTAAAAACCCTCTCAATGTAAGTTGTTTTTGTTTCTTTATTCAGTTGAGTGCCATGCTTTATGTAAGTATAAAGATGTTGAAAGCGCGAAGAGAGCCTTATTTAAAATCAATATAGTTTGATTCCATTTTCTCTCATTTATTTTTAGCATCTGGAATGGAAAACGCCACACAACCTCCTCAATGTAAGTTATTTTTATTGCGTTATTCAATTGTATGCCACAATTTCTGTAGGCCTTGTTTGGAAAGGTGAAAGAGAGCCATGTTTTTACTGAATATAGTTTCCTTCCCTCTTTCTCATATATTTTCAGCAACTGGAATGGAAAACGCCACACAACCTTGTCAATGTAAGTTATTTTTATTGCGTTATTCAAATGTATGCCACGATTTCTGTACGTAAAAAATGCCTTGTTTTGAAAGGTGATAGCCATGTTTCAAATGAATATGGTTTGATTCCCTCGTTTTCGTATATTTTCAGCAACTAGAATGGAAAACACCACACAACATCATCAATGTAAGTTATTTTTATTGCGTTATTCAAATGAATGCCGCGATTTCTGTACACCTTGTTTGGAAAGGCGAAAGAGAGCCATGTTTCAAATGAATATTGTTTGATTCCCTCTTCCTCTTATATTTTCAGCAACTGGAATGGAAAACGCCGCACAACCTCGTCAATGTAAGTTATTTTTATTTTGTTATTCCAGTGAAAAGGTAGTTGCAAATAAAAACATGTTCACGATACAATTTAGAGCTAAAAATATACTATACCTCTGAATGATAAAGGATATTATTTCAAATTAATATTGTAGCTTGCTTTGCTGTTTAATTTGCTCATAAAACTTCCTCGTTTTAATATAGCATAGATTACACTGTATATTCGGAACTTTGATGTAAAAGAACATATCTACATATGCATAATTCTAATAAACAGAACAGAGCGTTAACTGTAACACAAAACATATTGACAGCGGAAAAACCCAATAGTACACATTAAATAACATGAAACTATTCTCTGTTATAGGTGCTTGAAGGAATCAATATCTGCAAGTAGGTTTTAATACTTATTCAAGCACAAACAATAATGGAATAATGACTACATTTGATAATCCTCTATATGTGACTCTCAGTTCGTGCCTGGTTCGAAACCTTTTTCTTGTTGAAATAATTCACAATATAGCTATGGTTTTGTTATCATTTATAAAGAACTAATAATAAATTTTTTCGTAGCTGTTTCTTACGTCATCAACAATGAGGCTCTAGCTGTGGGAATAACAGAACCTGAACGCCGAATAGTCCAAGGTATTCTTGTCCCTCTAACTGCGTCTGTGTCCGAATCATTGGCGTTAACAATTCAGAAATACCAGCCCCTGTTGTCATTGGTTGCAGTACTGATGAGTCTGTCTTGCTAACGTCCGGCTGTTTTTATTGTTTGCCAAAAGAAGATTTGAGAGTGAAACCATTTGAGGATGGCAGATTTGTTTTAAAAGCTATAATTGATTTGTAAAAAATAAAATAGGAATTCTGGACTAAATAAACTTCAAATTTCCTTAAATTAATCTTAAATCCCACTGAGGCCTTCCAGACTTGTATCATTATTTTATTAAAATTTGAAGATTATTTAATTCAGAATTCCTATTTTCATCGTTTATGTCCGACCTTTTATCTGGTATAGTGTACCTTTATTACTGAAAATTATTTAAAAAATGTTTTGTTGGTTTTCTCTTCTTAAATAACAAACATAATCAACCTGTAAAATTTTTAGGGTCACTCTGTGTTTGTATGTTGGTTGATCTGATGTTCTGATGTCATGTTTTATCATTAACTAAAATTGGAAATCAGAAAATTGATGAAGGCATGGTTTCCTACATTTATTAAATGGCAAAAACAACAACTTTTAATTTGCAAAACATGTTTCGGACATGCACTGTCCATCATCAGTTGATAAATTCAAATTTCTACAATGGTTAATTTTATAAGGAAAAGTAAGTTACGTAATATATGTTTACAACAATAGATGAGAGAAAAAAATGTTAATTGATATTATGGGTGTGGTTAAAAGAAAAAGGTTAAAACGCTAAGATAATGATAAATTATAATGATACAGCTGCCTATTCAAAGTAGGCTTTTCCCATGAGATGTGCAAGCCTCTTTGATCTTCAATTTAAAAGAAGTTTGGGCGGTGTCCAAAACAGAGAAACAATCCTAGTAGGCGGCTACAGACCTTCTCTTGCAAATTGTTAGCACAGTTATTTTAAGCCTGAATTGAGCAAACATGCACAAAAGCCTAAGTTTATAAGAGATACGTTAAAGAAAATCCCAGTGAAACGAACATTTCCTTGAATGGTAAAAATGGGAAGATTGGTCATTTAACGATTTTGAAAAATAAAACATAGTACAGCAAGCAAAATCTACCCTTGCATTTTCTTCAGATAGCTCACATAGAACTCTCAGAAATCCAGATTCTGAGCATTTGGGTTGTGCAGTCTGTAAAAGCGACCAAAACTCTAGCAACTTGAAATCATAAATGGTAGTTATGTTGTTCAGTGAGCCTGGCAAGTACCCATTTCGAAGGACGGAGTACAAGTCTAGACAATTTAACAGACCACCACATTAACAGCACTGGATCTTCTGAACAAGCACATCAAATCTACCTGCAATGCATTTTAACTTTTTCCTTACTGTTACATAACAGAACTAAATGATACAGACATTAATCAATGATAATGACCTAAACAATGAAACTGTTAAGAAAATTAGTTTTCGAGACTTCACAATAGCAGAACATTGATGTTATCAGTCAACAGAAATGTGAAAATTTAGGAAAACCTTTCATAGTCATAACAGTTGTAGAAAATGCATCATCCAGCAGCACATGGTCATCATTACCAGAGAATAAAGAACTGCATAGCTTGCACTTGTGGAATTTAAACTGGAGATACTTTTTGCCTGTGGTAGAAATTGTAAACAACATCTTTTGTAATTAAATTTTGAAAAGTATCTGTAAAAAGAATGCAACTACAAAATAGAAAACACCAATTGTTAATCTTCAGATTCATTCCAATAGGATATTGAAACTGCTTGATATCATTCTTACCATTGAACCCCCCCTTTTATGTATATGTAACTACAAGATTCTGAACACTACAGAAATGTGAAAAGATGAAATTGAAACTCACAAATGTCTACATAGCTATCTTTTTCAACAGTAATGTAAGGTGAAATGGGCTGTAGAGAACCATTTAAACAAGCCAGCCTATCATGCATTGGCAATAGCTAATGTGTGATTTCATCACAGGCCTTACAAAGATTAACTATTCAACAATCTGTGCACTGGATTACTGCAGGCTCTGCAAAGCATTTCAGACAATGACCAAGGTCAGCTACTTTTGTTGCTAAAACACTACCAAAGATAGAGCTTCTTGAATCATCCCAGCTTTGATTAGCTGCTTCCATTTGTGATGACCAAGACTGACTAGGGGTGTTCTGTGATGCAGCCAATAGTTTCTTACATTTTTCAAGAATGGCATTCAGTGCTAAAAGACATGAAAAAAGTACAACTAATAGCAAAAATACATTAGCAAATGAGATCAAATACAACAGGGCTCCCATAGACATACAAACAAGGCCATACTGTAATTGGTTCAGCAATGCATGGTTCAGCACCTTAGTAATCTTATCCAAAAATCGTACTCCAACAGGCTATCCTATAAACTATAGCAGACATTTCTTAAATGCCATATTATACCCAAACCAAAACGATGTCTTGTTCTTTTTATACAAAAATTTAATATATCTGGTGGTTAATAAAGAGCAAAAAAAAAACATAAAATCTTGCTGTTCAGCATCATTTGTGTATTCAATACCATTTGTGCTTGACTTGTTTAGTGCAAGGATATCTGATGGATCATCATAGCCTAAGATAATGGAAATACAAAATTAATAACATTGCAAATCAGCCAACACATTACTTGCTTGAATGACACAAGATATTAATTGATGGGTATGGTACCAGCACCTGAGTAACAGTGAGATTGAACTGACACGCAAGCAAATAATGGCAAATGGACCCATGTTCTTTAATTTAAACTAAAAAAACTATAACAAAACTTGTGCTGCCCACAAACATATCAGCTGACCACAACCACGCTTAGGTAACCAAAAATAGGTGGTAGTGGCCTAGGGAGTTATTATTAGGTTTTTACCCCAGTGCGGAATCCATATAGTCTAAATCCAGCATGGAGTTACGAAAATTGTTGGCATACTGGACTAGATCTTTTAGAGAAAAGATAGAAATCATCTCTTTTTTTCTAACAGAACAATGGATCTATTGGCCTTTTGGGGTGACAGCATTTTTCATTGGTGTAATCTTTGGCATCAAGATTGCTTGGATTCCACCCTGGCTTTTGCCAATAGTTGTCATGTGATGAGTTTATAGTGAGCTGATTGATCAAGCCATTGACCCAATCCATGTAATGCATCACAAGGCATCACACCATTTTGAGGTATCACAACAGGCAACACCAGACTAGTAGTACCACTAGTAGCTTATGTGGCATATGGGGTGGAGGGGGGAGTATAGGGGGAATGGGTGGGAAAACTGTGTCATCAACCAACCATCTTCAGATTGAAAAATATCATGTCCTTCTTCCTCGTCTTCTTCCACTAACTGGTTACAATCTTCGCAATTTTCTCTGTCTTTCGTCGCTCTGGTCTTTTTGCAAAGTTTTCCCTTGCACGCTTGTTCTTTGCTCTGTTGGCTGCGCAAGTTCTTTGAGCCTGCGTCCACACACGATACTTCCTCCCCCGACTTTTCTTACTCATGTACTTAGCAGAAACCTCCTGTAATTCCTCAAAAGTGTTTTGCACAGCATCTCGCTTTCGGTTACCTACATCAGGATGGTGTTTAGTAGGTGCACCTGACGCTGCAGCAGGGACGTCTTCGTCTGCCATTACACTTTTGGTCTGACAAGTGGCCTGTGCCTGCTGGAACACATTTCTCCTCCCCATACCCCTTGTACAACTCCCATACATGGCTAAAACGTATCATGTGTTAATTTTAAGGCAACAGTTGAAACAAATGATTCCTTCGTTTTAAACTCAAGGATAAACTGCAAAATCAACATCCCATGAGACTTGCCTCGTTTCCATGTCAAGAATTCTTTCTTTTTTTTTCTTTTTCCATTTTTTGTAATTTCATTTCCGGTCTTTCATTTCATTTCAGTAGATTTTATGAATTATTATTGCGTTTATTAAATTGTTAATTAATTTGTTTCAACGTTTGAAACTTTTTATTTAGAATTAGGTTATTTCAATTGTAGTTTAGTAAGTTTTTAATTAGTTGTAGTTTATTAATTTGAATTTAACATTAGAATTAAGTAGTATTGGGTTTGCTTATGTTAGTTTAATTAGGTTGTTATTAATTTCATTAGTTGTAGTTTTCTCATTAGTTAAGTAAGTAATTTATTAAGATTAGTTGTAGTTATAGTTTTGTTTTTGCAGTATTAAGTAATTAGTTTAGAATAATTTAGTTAAATGCAGTTTGGTTTGGCTGACCCCTGTGATTACCCCAGATGTTGTTAACTCGACAGTACAATTTCTGGTAGTGGGGACCTGCGTTCGCGCTAGTCCCCTTCCAATAGTACTAATGTCAAATTCTGCATACATGTCAGCACACCACCACAACTTGCCAGATACCAGGCATCTCTTGAGACAACAATTCCCTTACTCTACAAAGAGTGTGCACGTTACCGACGCTTTTCCATTTACCACATCCTCTGCTCCAGATGCCGGAAGATGCACCAACATTTCCCACACTGGTATAGCCGCAACCCGAAGCCCATCACTTCTCTCACCATGAAAGAGCAAGCTGGGCTTCCACGAATGCCACGCCTGCTGCTCCAACTGCACAGAGTCCTCTCCTCACCACACAACCTCTGCAGCACTGCACACCATCACCAACATCTACACCCATCCACTTCACATCGATCAAACAGTACATGTGCATGAGCCTGTAGTGTCATGCACATTCGGCCCTCTAACTTTCGCCTACGACCATACCACCATGAATATACCGGTTTTCGTCCGATCAGCGCAGTCAAGCATGGTCGGGCCTGGTGTTGTAGGCTTCACTTTTTGCAATTGCAGTCCTTCTTTTCAACCGACGTAGCCAGCCAGGTATTGCACACGGACTGGCAAATCCGTGTCGCTGTCCTGCACCCACGTGTGATTGCAACACGTGTGGAGACGCGGCCTGAAGCAAAGACTAGGTTGTTATCGCTTCTCGGCATTTTGGCTAAGCTCTACTCGTTTGAGCCGCAACCGGAAACTGAGGAGCTCACCCCATTGTTCTTTGGGGTCAAAAGTAATATAGTCTAGGCTATAAATAACCTGGCGCCACTTGATTGGCAGGCAGTGGAATTTGGACTCAAGTTATATATTTTCTTTCTTGGATCACATCTATTGTGGTAATATTTTGCTGAATCACATCTATTGTGGTTAAAATTTCGTTGAATCGCTTCTATTATGGGAAAATTTTTTTGAGAATTGTACAAACATCATGGCTTATGCTGCACCTGCTGCTCCAAAGTCTGCATCAAGCAAATATATGGAAAGGAATTCTTTTCCAAAAGCCACTGGCGCCTTTGGAAGGTTGAAGCGTCCCATCTCTGTTTCTCTACGTGTGCCAACAGGCTGCAGCGCTGAGCCACAAGAAATTTATGACATCTTCCAGAACATCTTTGCGCTATGTCCAGTTTCATTATCGAAAAGCACCAATGGTGACATAATAATTACGATCAAAGACCCTGAAGAAAAAAAGAAAATAATGAAGTTTGCGGCCATCAAAATAAGCTTTTGTGAAACTCTGGGAATTTTCGATCCTGCTTCTACCATTGTTTTTGTTAATGTCTACAGTGTACCCTTCGAGTTACATGATGATGCAATCGTTTGAAAGCTTCAAAAGTACGGCACCGTACTCAGCATCCGAAGAGGCCACCACGCCGCAATGCCCGAATAGCCAGGCACTTAAGAATGAATTTGCGAAGAGCCATCCCCTCTTTTATTCATTTTGGAAGCGAATCATTCCGAGTTCGATACAACGGTCAACGGGGGACATGTCGTAGATGTAACCAGCAAGGGCACAACGCAAGTAATTGCCAACGTTCCTGTTGTTTCAACTGTGGTACCTTGGATCACAACATCTCAGCTTGCCCTCTTAACAGAATGTGTGCGATTTGCGGATCTGGTCGCCATGACATTTCTGAATGTGTTGAATGGATGCCTCATGAAGAAGACTTCGACAATTTCGGAATAGAAATCAACAGCCAAGAAATGGAAACAGCGGAAAATGAAGGCACAATAGAAGATAATGAAAATAAAGAGGAAAAAGGCAACGAAACCAACGCTGAAGACGATAACCCAGTGAAGATGACGGAAACGAGGCTGATGATGACAAAGATTTCCGATCGTTATCTCCAGAGAAAATCGACTTGAAAATAAATTTCCAGTCTAAATAACCGAATTTACTATCCCAAAATAATCTAAATTTCTGAGAAGCTAACTCAAGAGTAGAAGCAACAAGGTGTTGATAAAAGTCTTTCAAAGTTAGTTTCGAAAGAGGTTAATTCAACCCTGTTAGAGGGAGTTTAAAATCAACAGAAAAGCAATCGGGGGGTGCAATATTGTTGCAAAAAATTTCCCGATACTCGGGGGTAGACAAGAGAGAATATTATCATGATCTTTTTTCCTAAAGTTATGCCCTACGAGTTCTTGAAGGGCAAGACTCGGGAGGAATCCGGGGGAGAGCTCGTAAGTCACGTCTCGGACAAGAGTAACCCCTGCATCGATCCATGACTCTACGGATAGAAGTTTATCTTTTGCTATTAGGGCCTGTTTATATGGACAAAATCCACCTTCCAGCCCTTCAGCTGAGCAGTGAGACAAAATTTTCAAGAGTTTTCATGTAGGATTCCATCCCACCTTCCAGCCACTTGTCTCATATTTCCGCTTTTGTTTAATTTTCTCAAACAATAGGATTATGTCTGGCGCTTGCGCACAATGAGCAATTTCATTCCACCATCCAGCTTTCATCCCACCTTCCAGCGTTTATATGAGAAAATTTCATCCCACCCAGGTGAGATCCCACCTCTCACTGAGTGAGATCTCGTTCGTTCAAACGTTCTCCATATAAACAGAAGATGAAAATCACAAAGGTTTGTATTGGAAGGTGAGATCTCACCTCTCATCTACAGGGCTGGAAGGTGGGATGATTTTCCCCATATAAACAGGCCCTTATAGAGTTGTTGAACAAAGGTTAATTGAAAATTTCAACAGCAGGATTTGGATTAGATCGTTTGTTATTGCAGAGATTCAGATAAGAGTTCAAAAGCGATTTATAGAAACAAGGCAGTTTATTGATTTGCCTTGAACTAAGAAAGCATTTCAAAACATTGGGCCCAATATTAACGTCTTTGTATTTCCCAAGAAAGTAAGTGAATAAGACTTTCCATTTGCCTGTTTGTTCTTTGTCAAACAGTTTGGCTAACCAAGACAAATAGAGACTTTGAGCCTTCTTTTCAATATCAACAAAATTGAGGCCGCCTTCATTGTATGGAAGCTTTGCTTGGATACGTTTGATTTTCGGCTTTTTGCTGTTGAAAAGAAAGGCCCACAGACTCTCATTTAAGGTTTTCAGAGCCCATTGAGGGATAGGAAAGATAGTGGCAGTGTACACTAAAACAGAACAAGCAAGTTGATTTGTACAATAGCTTTACCGCAAAATGTGAGATCGCGATTTTCCCAAAGATTTAGTGTCTTTTGAAATTTCGAGATTTTTGAGTCCCAGTTTAGTTTAGAAACATTATGTAGTCCGAAAAAGATTCCAAGGGTTTTCAAAGACTTTTTCAACAAGTCGAAACCAAACGGAGAATCAGTTCTATTTTTATAGCCTGCGTGCAGCCTCAACTCATCTTACAGAAAGAGTAGAGTCTGCGCAACAATGAACGAAAGCTTGTACGGGCCTCTTTTTCAAACGAACCAAAGCGGTAAATCTTTTGTATGTCTATTGTTTATTAACCAATCAGCTCCGGTTGGCAAAAAACTGCCAACCAGAGCTGATTGGTCAAAAGCTAATTTCATTGTTTTAATATAGTCGCGCAGCGTGGACACAGCTGGTTTGCATCGCACCATCACTTTTTTTGCCAAAACAACATGGCAAATGCGTGCTTGGTTGCTGCAAGAAGATGTTTGTTGGAGTAAGGGTGGGTTATCAGAGATCTACCTTGCAAAAAGCACTATTTTGATCGATTGAAGTCATGCCAAGAATAGAAACAAGCACAACATGGATTTTCCAAAGCGAGTTGTTTATATCTGGGCATCTAGACTAGATAGTAGTCTAGCCTACTACTCCTCCTACTTGGTTTATCAGAAGAGGGTGCACCCAGTGTCCCTGTGCACAACAAAGAACAAAAAAAAAAGATAGTAAGATTTAACTTGACTTGTCTTGTCTGGTAGATTACATGCATTTAACTTAATCAGTATAAATAATTACAATACCTCCTCAAATGAATTTTGCAAATTATAAAATAGCCCTAACAGCTGTGATGTTAGTTGTGTATATAGGTAGTTTATGAAGGATTTACTACCAGTAAATGTTTGTGCCTAGTAGTCACAAATTTTTGAAAGTTTATGCTGTTTCTATTTTCTTTCAATCTAAGTCTTTCTTCAGAAACTAGAATCATTTCCTCAACCATTTGAAAGCTTTGAAATCAATCTAGGGCGGCAAAAATCCTTCCCTAAAGCTGTCTTTTGGTCAATGTTGCAAACTGAAAACATGAAGTGTTGATAATAATAATGTGACATCCATAATTATTGTCAGATTATTTTTCAGTGCTATTTAAGAGAACAGAACACCAACTTAACCTTTTAAGATTTGGTGAACAGTTTGCAAGACATCCTTAACTTTGCACCTTCTTTATCCGTCCTTGGTTTATTTTTATGGTTTAATTAAATGTACATTCACTCAGTATTTGGTCATTAAAATTAAATCTGAAAACTGAAACTGGTAGCAAATGACACAGCTTGCTTGTGGATTAAGATGAGCGCAGTACTGGTGGATGCATACTTTGAATACTGTAAGTCCAGTACCAAGAAAAGATCAAACTCTACATTTCAAGCCTTTCCTTGATCAAGCAAGAATACTTACTGGGGATAATTTGAGAGTTATGCAAAATAAAGACTATAAACAACAAACTTACAAATAAAAACAGTACATTTGAAAGCTTTGCATCTATCAATGCATCTAGGATATATCATTTAACCTACTTGTCTGTAGCACTTTTAGAGAGATCAAAAGAAAATAAAATATCCAAGGACCTAACAATATAAAAATATATGAAGATACTCCTCCTAGTCAAATGATAAAAAAGTTACATACACCAAATACCAGATGAAGCTGTCTAGATGATATTTTGTCAGGTCTTTTAGCCTGTGTTTAGGGTATCCTCGAGAAAAAAGTTCAACTAATTTAATTGCACTTTAGTTTCGATTGAGAGTTTTTGCTGAAGAATTGACTGTAGAAACAGCAGTGTTCAATGGTCAGCATATGAATGGTCAGGTATATGAAGTGGTATAAATTTTGCATCACCAATCGGGCCTACACTATCTACACAAGGAGCTAGGCCCCTGCCACAGACAGCAAAGAACTTGTCACTTTCAGCTTTTCAGAAAGATTTATAAAGGCCAGACGTCTTATAAATGTCCAATACAGCAAAGTTTAACTACAAGACATCATTTTGTTTTGAAATTCATCGCAAAGAACTTCCTCGTAAAGTAACAGAGTTACACAAAGCTTCAAACAACTTGCTCAAATTCCGAAGTGCTAGTAGGCGGTGATTAAAAAGCTTCGCGAATGCTCCAACGGTTGTTTTCATCAGAAAGAGGTTGCATTTTTGCTTACTCAGCCGTACAGGACTCTACTCTTTACGAAAGAAGAGTTTGAGGCTGCACGCAGGCTATATTTTTAAAGCTGCCCAGCCAGAGGCCTTCACTTTTGTCTGTATTTATTTTTGCACCTGTTGCTTTTTCAAAGTCAGTAAGGTGTTGTTGACAAGCAAGGATTGATGGATTTCCTTGAAGGATTAGAGTCGTGTCATCGGCATATTGTACAATTTTAAATTTGGTTTTGTTAACAGTAATACCTTTGATCTTTCGATCTTGTCTGATGTTTTCTGCGAAAACCTCAGCAATGATCACATAGAGAAGAGCAGAAAGAGGACAGCCCTGTCTGACCCCTCGGGTAGGGTTAAAAGTGTCTGAAATGTAGCCATTGACTTTAACAGAGCTTTTTATATCTGTGTAAAGCAATTTAACCCAGCTAATAAAAACCGGACTGAAGTTCAACTTTTCAAGAGTTTTGAAGAGAAAATTCCAGTTAACTGTATCGAAAGCCTTCATTTGATCAATCGCAAGGAAGCCCACAGGGAGGTTGTCATCCTCACATATTTGGATTAAATTGCGTAAAACATGACAATTGGAGAGAATAGTCCTTCCCGGAACGGAACAGGTTTGATCTTCAGCCACTATGCAAGGGAGAACATATGAAAGGCGATTAGAAATAACTTAGGCAATGTTCTTATAGTCGCAGTTTAACAAGCTTATAGGTCGCCAATTTTCAATTTTCTCTCTCTCGCCCTTTTTGAACAGGCAAGAAATCAAGGCTATTTGCTGCAAGGAGGTTAGATTTTTATTTTCAAAGCATTCATTGATAACGGCTAAGAAATCTTCGGAGATTTTATTCCAGAAGATTTTGTAAAACTCGTATGGTAAGCCATCTGTGCCTGGTGATTTGTTGTTCACCATTTGGCTTAGCGCTAACGGTATTTCCTTAAGGGTAATTTTGCCCTCGCAGGCTTGTTTCTTGTTGTTCCGAAGGGTGCGAGATAGTTTGCCTAAAAGTTCCTGCTGGCAGTTATCATCAGTAGGTTCAGCTGTGTAGAGCTCTTCATAGAAAGTCTTAACAGAATCTAAGATTTCGTGGGGTTTAGAAACTATAATACCTTGGCTATTTCTAATTGCTTTCATAGTCCTATCACCTTGTCGTTTCTTTTCGAGAGAACAGAAGTAGTTGGTGACTCGTTCTCCTTGCTCTGTTCATTTTGCTTTAGCGCGGATTTTCACGGCTTCAGCTTCTTGGGTTTCTATACGTTTTATCTCATCTGATATGGTTTTTGTGAGGGTAACAAATCTGGTGTCCCCTGTTGTTTCGGCTTTGCCTTTGGAGTTGCGCAGTTTTTTATATAACTGGGACTTTCTCTTCATGCGTTCTTTCTTACGCTGAGCTGAGTATTCTTTAGCAATTGATTGGATACAAGATTTTCCGTACTCCCACCTGTCAGACAAGGAGTGAAAGTCCCCCTTCTTGCCCTTCCAGGTGTCTATGAAATCGTTGATGAGGTTGAGAAAGGATTGTTCTTTCAAGGCAGAGGTATTTAACATCCAAGACCTAGGTCCGCGTTTTATGCAAGAAAAGTTGAGTTTTAAGATAATTTTATCATGATCGGAGTGGGGAAAGGGTTTGATGAAGCATTTAGAAAATTTGTAGCGAAATTCACGAGAAGTATAGAATTTATCAAGTCGATTGAAAGATCCTAGGGGGCTGCGATAAGTAAATTCTTTTTTAGTAGGATTCTGGGTACGCCAGATATCCTCTAAGTTAAAGACATTTGAGATAAAGTGTTTAAGATTCGGGGCACATTTATCGACACAGGTAACGTTTCTCGATCTATCAAGATTATTATTTAAAACGCAATTAAAATCACCACCAACGATGAAAGGAAAAGTATGTGGGTACTTGTTCGAATCATTTTGAAGGTTTCTAAGAAAATCTTTACGACGAACAATGGCGTGTGGTCCTCCAGTCAGGGCTTACATATTAGCGAGAGGCTATCAGCAAAAGGGGGAACGGGGAATCGAGGAACGGGGAATTGGGGAACGGGAATCAGGGAATATGACGTCATATTTTATTTTCTCAATCTGTAAAAGGGGGAGCGACAACAAATTGTCTTTGCATTCCCCGATTCCCCGGGGAATCTGTAAAAGGGGGAATCTGTAAAAGGGGGAATGTTGGAGATAATTCTGTTATTGATTCAATTTTAAGGCGGCAAATACCATTGATGATAGCATGTTAAGGTGGCACACCATGTTAGAAATCCAGACAATGCTGGTTTTTTTATAATTCAATTTGATTCGTTTTCTCTATCGATTCTGTGAAATCCCTGGGAATCCCCTCTGTCTGAATAATGAGTGCAGGAATTAGCATGCAATCCTAGTTGTTCTCTTGTCTGCTCTGAACTTCAACAGCTGTGGCCTTCCACTGCGTTCTTTGTGTGATGGACTAAGTGCTTTTTGGAAAAATGGCTCGGAATAAATCATTCAGAGTCCCAAAAATTAAACCTAAAGTACTTTCACAGGAGTTACTTCCATCTTCACCTATCCATATTTGACAAACCTCACAACTGAACCCTCAGCGGAACAAACATGTAATAAGTTAAAAGACAGAAGACAGACATAATATGTCCTGATTGTTTTGCAACAGGGAATTACTCTCCTTATAAAATTTAATCTTCTTCAAACTAGCACATTCTTCCTATCGTTTTTAAGTGATAATGATGCTGCTGATGATGATGTATTGTTTTAGGTGTCTCCAAAAGTAATGAAAATATGAATAAAAGTGCATCAAAACTGGAAAAAATGCAGACAAAAATTATGCTCTGCCTACTATGCATGGAGAGGGTCTTGGGGATGCACATAAGGCATTTGCTCTATCTTCAACAACACACAGGTTGACACTTTCATATCTATGGAAGGCACAATCAAAAAGCAAAAGATTTGTGTTTGTAACAGTTCATTAATCATCATTAAACAATTGGAAAACTATGACATACAATATTAAATGGCTAAATGCTACTTAGTACAATCTACCCAGTCTGCAGAGTATGGCAATCTTGAGAAGATCGTAGGGCACAATTAAGAAAAGTTGGGGATCACTTTCAAACCAAAGTGCACAGGGTACATACAGCAACCAGACACATATTAGGGGGTTTGGGAAAAACTTAATACATAAGTCTGAGATGAAGCATTATCACAAAAAGGTACACATATCACAATCACATTTTTGTTGCCTAGAGGGGAACAATCTGAAGTTGTCCAAGAGCACCTTAAGGGCACACTGGCCATACTCTGAAGGCTGAAAAATACAATTTTCTAAAGTTTTAGGTAGGCTTTAGGTATTCTACCCTGGGTATAGGTATTTTCGTATTCAGCATTGTTATGCTCATTATGGGCTTTACTGTCTACTGATTACATGGATTCATGGATATAGAGCTGAAAAGTAACATTTGCCACACTGTTGTTCGTGCATCACCACATCTCAATTGCAACACATCTTATATTTGGGTTGTAATCAATTTGTTCAACTCAAGTTAATGATTCGTTCATGGTAACCTCAAACTCAATTCAATTAGCTAAGATCTGGCATAGGCTAGGCCTCCTCGTATTTGTTTTGCCGGCTGACTCCTGTGTTGTCGTCTCCGCAACTCTGGTAGATACTACTGAAAGCAATGAAAGCTCTGCAATCCTATAAACATTTTAATGTTCAGCCTTCTTTCTGAAGTTAGTTTTGTGTTATTGTTACACATGCTGGCTCAATTTAAACCTTTCCTGCCGCCACAGATGCAAATATTGCCTTTCTCCATTTTCCTCTTCTGATAGATAGTCTGACAACAGCAACAGCTCAAAAATCCAGTCTGCAACATTCCCACTGCCAGAGATTTTCACGGGCGATTGATTTAACATGGGAACTGTTCTCTTGAGACCAGACTTTCATTTTCTTGATATTGAAAGTCTGGTACCCAGGGTATGACTGAGTCGACATAAGAGGGCTTTGAAAAAATGACATTCCAACGTTGTTTACCAGGCAAAGATGATAAAGGCATAAGCTGTTGAACAGCATCGCGATTTTTAAATCTTGATTGAAAATAGGTAATGATTTCCTTAAAATCAATGTTGTCTGGAGCTTCAAATTTGGCTCCTCTTACTGCTAAATCTCCTGTAGACATCTTTGCATTCGATCGTTTTAATCTTTACGCAAAGCTCAGATGTGGCTTAGGCCGAGTTGAGGGCTCTATGGCATCTCCGCAAATCGTTGTTTCTTGAACATTTGAGGCCATGATAATCGTATTTCCAATGGATAACAAGTGCAAGTTTAATTGCTAAACTTTATAAACTCCTAAGAGCAAGCAAACAATAACTTTCGAGCAGTAAATAAGCAAATAGGGAAGAGCAAAAAAATCGCGTGATCAAGATGTCTTCCCCGTCAGGTAAATATGCAGCATTTTTCTTGCAGAGGGAGCATCGTCCAGGAACTTCTCGTTTCAAATGTGGTACATCGGCAACAGACCACATGTGAAAGGGTGGCACTTCCATTCCGTTGAGATTGGCAAAGGATGAGAACAGATTTGGTAAGACTCGTTGCGGTTGGAACTTTCAGCACTCAACTATGCGGTGGTGAAAGGTTGAATAAATAAGGCAGAACACATGCCGTTTCCTGCATAATAATTGTTGATGCAGTGCAATGTGAGAGATAGATGGCTAAGACATCCGCAAGACGATGACAACAGAAGAGATGTGACGATGAAGGTTTTTCTGTGTTGCTTGTTTCACACTTCAAGATGAGGGGGTGGGTCATCCATGGCAGCACTGCAATACCAGGACAACCCATGTCCGGGGTGAAGCAAGCTTCAGACCCACGGACCAATTCCAAAAATCAGTTTAATATTTGAGCACCCTTGGGTGCATATCAGATATTAAGCTGATAAGAACAGATACTACACTTGATCTTAGCCAAAAGGCCGAGAAGCGATAACAAACTAGTCTTCGTTTCAGGCCGTGTTTCCACACGTGTTGCAATCACAGGTGGGTGCAGGACAGCGTCACGGAATTGCCAGTCCGTGTGCAATACCTGGCTGGCTACGTCGGTTGTAAAGAAGGACTGCAATTGCTAAAAGTGAAGCCTACAACACCAGGTGTTCCCAGGCGGTCACCCATCCCGGTACTGACCTGACCCGACCATGCTTGACTGCGGTGATCGGACAAAAACCTGTATATTCATGGTGGTATGATCGTAGGCGCAAAACCTAAGGGGCCAAATGTGCATGACACAACAGGCTCATGCACGTGTACCGTTTGATCTATGTGAAGTGGATGGGTGTAGATGTTGGTAATGGTGTGCAGTGCTGCCAAGGTTGTGTGGTGATGAGAGGACTCTGTACAGTGGGAGCAGCAGGCATGGCATTCGTGGAAGCCCAGCTTGCTCTTTCATGGTGAGAGAAGTGATGGGCTTCTGGTTGCGGCTGTACGAGTGTGGGAAATGTTGGTGCATCTTCCGGCAACTGGAGCGGAGGATGTGGTAAACGGGAAAGCATCGGTAATGAGCACACTCTTTGTAGAGTAAGGGAATTGTTGTCTCGAGAGATGCCTGGTATCTGGCAAGTCGTGGTGGTGTGCTGACATGTATGCAGAATTTGACATTAGTATTATTGGAAGGGGACAAGCGCGAACGCAGGTCCCCACTACTAGAATTTGTACGGTCGAGTTACCAACGTTTGCGGTAATCACAGGGGTCAGCCAAGCCGAACTGCAATGGAAGGGCCTCCCCCTGGAAGAATCTCCTTGTTGATCAATTTATTTTTTGTTGAGCTAGGCACATGCCTACGCCCCTTTAATTTTTCTATTTAACACAACATATTTACATTTTAAAATAATTTTTTAAATAAGGTTTCAAATTGCTCATATCAAATGTTCATGTATATTCTTTATTGCTTACTTTCGTTTTGTAGCAAGTGTTCATCGTTATTTCCAACTGTCCAAATTAAATTAAATTATTCTTAACAACAACTAACATATTTAAAAATTCTAATTAACTTATGACAACAACAATAACAAAACTATAACTACAACTAATCTTAATAAATTATGTACTTAACAATTACGGTAACTAATAATAGAACTACCACTATGATTTTCTTAACTACAGTTTAAATTACCTAAATAAACTAAACCTAGACAAACCCAACATTATAAAATTCTAATGTTAAAACCAAATTAAAAACTACAACTAATTAAAAACTTATTAAACTACAATTGAAATTACTTTATTCTAAGTTAACAAAATTCAAACGTTGAAGAAAATTAATTAACAATTTAAAAAACGCAATAACAATTCATTAATCTACAGTTCTATAAGGATGGATGGACGGGAAGAGACAAAATAGAAAAAAAATAATAATGGACATGGAAACGAGGCAAGTCTCATGGAATGTTGATTTTGAGTTTTAGACTCTCAAGGGAAGCAAGAACGCCATTTTGACACCATTTTTGTTCAAAAAGATTGAGAATATCAACATCTTGTGGAGCAATGAAATGTTCTTCTTTGAGTTTGGAAATAACCTTGAAGATGAATCTGTTTTTCAAGCCATCTCTTTTGTTGTCAACAATGATTTCATTTCTTGTTTTCCAAATGAGTGAAATTGCTGCATCTCTTAAAAAGTTTTCCACAGGTAAGTCGTGTTTATATTCGCAAAAGCCAAGGATAACAAACTTACAAATGTTGTTTAGAGTGAGAGTGGGGTTGACTTTCTTTACAAGTTTGAATACAAATTTCCACAGTTTACTTACAGGGGTACAATTGAAAAAAACATGAAGTGAAGTTTCATCATAGGAATTGCATCTTTGACATGCGGGGGTTTGAACAATCCTATGTCTATATAATCTTTCATAGGTAGGGAGGCAAAGTTGAATGAACTTCCACTGAATGTTGGCAGATTTTTTGTCATGATTTCTTTTAAATAAAGTTTTAAAGAGACTTGGCCAGTTGATAAATCCTATTTTTTGTTCCCAAAAAACCCTAAACTTCTGAAGAACAACATTTTGATCTTTCAAGATGAGCATATTGTAAATTGTTTTGCAATTCAGAGATGAAAATAAAAAATATTCATCTTTGGTATTTTTAATATAAAAGTCATCAGATAAACTTCTTTCATTGCTGCACTCAGTTGTTATTTTTTCTTTCCATTCAGGGGGAAGACGCAATTTCAATTTTGAGTAAAAATTGTCAGAGAAACCAGGAGGGATTAATTCTTTCAGGGCATTGGAAGGTAAGAATCCAGTTGTAAATTCATAACAGATATCTTGCATTGTTGTAATGTTAGCGTGTATCCAAGCATTACTGTTATCAACGTGTGTGTAGAAATTGTCAAATAGGGGTTCATTGTATATGCTTTCAATGTCCGTAGGTTTTAATCTAGCTTGAGAAAAATTGGAAGCGAAACATTTTATTACATCTCTGTAAAACTGGGGTACGTGTTTCATTTCAATCGAACGTAAATGGCACTTAAAAATTTTGGCATGAATGTTGAAATTCTTATGCTTATCAAAGTTCAAGGTGAACAGTGCTTTCCATTTAGAGTTATTGTCATTTTGAAGATATTTTGAAATCCAAGATAATTTAATGGCATCAGCTTTCTTTTCAATATCAATAATGTTCAAACCTCCTAATTCATATTGAAGTCTTGCTTGTGTACGTTTAATAGGATCCTTTTTATTCTGATAAATGAACTTCCAAAGTCTGTCATTGATTTCTTTGAGTGCCCACTGGGGAAGAGGATATATGGCTGCAGTGTACCAGAAGACTGAACTGGCCAGCTGGTTTGCAACCACAGCCCTCCCCCTAAAGGAAAGATCGCGAGAAGTCCAAAGGTCTAAGGTTTTTAGGAATTTGTTGATGCGAGGATCCCAAGTTTCTTTTTCTTTCAAAATAGAGCCATGAAAGACACCAAGGATCTTCAATGCTTCCCTGCCCCATTTTCAATTATATGGATTATCTGATCTGTTTTTGTATCTTCCAAGCCAAATTCCATTACTTTTCCCTTTGTTTATTTTAGCTCCTGATGCCATTTCAAAATTTTGGACATAATCAAAAGTTGATTTGATGGACTGTTCACCTTGCAGGATTATTGTATGTCATCAGCATACTGGGTAATTTTAAATTCAACATTTTTAATTGTAATACCATTAATATCTTGGTTTTTTCTGACAGATGTTGCAAAAATTTCGGAAACTAGGACATATAATAAGGGGGATAGGGGACATCCCTGCCTCACTCCCCTACCAAGGGTGAATGGGGCAGAGATGTACCCATTTACTTTAACACAACTACTAATATTATGATACAATGTTTTAATATATGAAATGAATTGTGGCTCAAAACCAAAGCTTGCTAGGGTTTTGAAAAGGAAATACCAGTTTACACGGTCAAAGGCTTTCATTTGATCTAAAGAAATAAGGGCTGCTGGGAGATTTTCATTTTCAGCATAGTAAATAAGATCTCTTAATATATGGCCATTGACAAAAATGATCCATTTGGGACACTGCATGTTTCATCTTCAGAAACAATGGTTGATAATACATCTCGTAAACGATTGGCAAGAGTTTTTGCAATTATCTTGTAATCAACATTGAGCAGACTAATTTGTCTCCAATTGCCTAGATCACTTTTGTCAAGCTTACGTGCTGAGAGTGGGAAAGTTGTTGTAATTCAAAGCAGGTGTTAGCAACCCTTGCAAAATGTTCCCCAATGATATTCCAGAAGGTTTTATAAAACTCTACTGGAATACCATTGAGGCCTGGTGTTTTATTATTTTTCATCTTAGGAAGTGCTGTGTATAATTCTTCTTTTATTAGTTGGCCCTCACAAAAATCTCTGTCAATGGAAAGTTTGTTTTCTACTTTTGAAAGGAGCTCATCTTGCTTAGTAGTGTCTGTTGATTCATTTGCAAACAAGTCAGAGTAAAATTTTTTGACAGTTTCAAGAATATGTTTTGGATTGTGTACTATTGTTCCTGTTTTGGTCTTAAAAGATTTCATAACTTGAGCAGCTTGGCGTTTTTTCTCTAAATTCCAAAAATATTTGGTGACCCTTTCACCCTCCTCTGTCCAACATGCTTTCGCTTTGACTTTAAATTGAATGCTTCGTTTGTTTCAATTCATTTTATTTCTTTTGTGATACAGTCCACTAAATCTTTGAATGACTGCCTGTCTGTCTGTTCTGCTTTTTTGGTTGCATTACGTTATTGTTTATAGAGTTTTGATTTCTTCTTTTTGCGTTCAATTGAGAGTTTTATGCAATATTGTTTAGTAATTTTTGCTATTTATTTTTTAGCTTTATCCCACCAGTCAAGTGGATTATGAAAAGTATGAAATATTGAAATCCAGAACTGAAGAAATCCTGAAATTGCAAGTGTATATTCTTCTTGTTGTAAGATGGACGTATTCATTTTCCATGATCCCTTTCCCCTCTTTATCTTATCAAAATAAAAAACTAGAAAAAGTTTTTGATGATCAGAGTGAGGAAAGGAACAATTTCACATTTTGTGAAGTAGTGCATGGAAGCTTTTGAAGTATAAAATCTGTCAAGTCTGCTGTATGTTCAAACTGGACTTTTGTATGTGAATTGTTTTTCATCAGAGTGAAAGGTTCTCCAAATATCTTGCAAATAATTTTCATTAATTGTCTCAATTAGAGGATTTTTTGATGTGTCTATGTATGTTATGTCCCTGCTTCTGTCTTCAGAAAATTTCAGAAAATTTATCTTTTCGTTTTTGTGTTTTATGACCTCCTGTAGGAGCAAAGACATTGATTAAGAGAAACTGGTTATCGTCAATAGTCAAATCTGTTAATATGTAATTGCCCCTTTGCTAATGTCATTAGAATGTATGATTGGATTTGAATTCTCAGAAATAAGAGTGCTAACATCTGCAAAATTATTTGGGGAAATTGAGTGAAACTTTGGGCCTTTCCATCTTTTGTCAGAGATTATTTTATCTTTAGTGTTGGTGTTCAAATGTGTTTCTTGGATTAATAATATGTCTGGCTTATAATTTTTCAGGTTGTGAAAGATAGTTTCAGCTTTAATTTTGTCATTCAACCCATTAACATTAATACTTATTACTGAAATCATGTTAGTATAGTGCTAGGACACAATTCACTTCATGCGCTTAATAAGATACAATATTTATTTAAAAGAGATGGCAAAAGAGAAAAAAACAAAAAAAAATTAAACAGTGTCAACATACTTCTTTGTTTTTTTCTCTGCTTTTTCTTTCTTTGTCGGTCTTGATCTTTTCTGTGTATGGTTGCTTCAGAGGATGAGGACGATGGGATGGGTCTTTTGGAAATGGAATGAGTGAATTGAGTGAGTAATGGTGAGTCTGTTTGTGGTGGATGTGAGGTAGTAATTGTTGGTTTGGATTGCAAGAGTAGATTTTAGTATGTCAGAAGTGATTCAGCAACTGATGGGGAAATGACTATGGGAGATGTGGGAATGCTGTCCGTATGAATTAAAGAGTTTGAATGTTCTTGTGCGAGTGCAATTGAATCTGTGGGTGATAAGGATGACTGGATATTTGAGGTTGGAGTTTCTTCTTGTTGCTGGAGTATGGGTTGAGATTGCAATTGCTGAGATTCTTGAGGTGCTTGGGTATCAGATGATGATGATAATGATGAATTACGAGGAGATTGAGTTTGCAATGGCGTGGACGAATCTGATTCTGAAATGGCTGAGGTTGATGCTTGAAATGGAGATGTGAAACCTTCAACTCCATCAACACTGTGAGAGTCATGTTGTGTAGCGTCATTGTCACGGTGCTCAGTGTTGTTCGATTCAGTAGGTGGCTGTTGCTGTGAGGTTGTCGGTCGCAGCCTATAGGCTGGAGCGGGCGGTCTGTCATTGTCACTGTTATAGTCCGACAGTACAATGTCATTGTCCACTGTCATGTTGCTGTCAGAACCACTGCTGGAAAGGCGTGGTCGTCCAATATTGCTTGCTAGTGGCCTTTCCCTGTTGAGTCTTGCGTTGCAGTCAACGTACTGGTGTCCATCGTCACCGCAGTGAAAACAGAGCCGAAGGTCTTTAAGGTCACAATGAAACGTTTGATGGAATTTAGAATTGCAATGCATGAATATTGGTTGATGCCCCCGGAATGATATTAATAATTTTCGTGCTGATATGATGATAAAGGGTGGAAGTGGATTCTCTGGATTTGGGTAAATGGTAATGAGTCTTGCCAGTGTAGATAGATGGAAATTCTTGATATGTTTGATTCAACATGTTCTGAATTTTGCCATGAGGTGAAAGTTGGTTCTGTATGTCAAGGTTTGAGATGTCAGGTGAGGTGAAGGGGATGGTTATGAGTGTTGGACGTTGTCTGATAGGAGTTATTGGCAATGGATGATGTGGCTGAGATGGTAGGAAAACTGTTTTGGCTACAAGAGCGTCAACCAATTCTGGAGAGGAAAGGACAGCATTCCAGTTTTGATGCCCTGGTCTTGATGGCATTCGTTGGAGATGGTTTATGGCGCATGGGTTATTGAGAACTTTATGAATTGTGGTCAATATTTCGACTTGTGTATCAGATGAGCTGGTGAAGAATATTATGCCTCTGAGTGCTATACTTGATTGTGGTTGTTGTGGTCGATTCTTCACTGTGTTTGCAAATGTTTTATATTATCTTCCCGTACCTTGGATTGATCCAAGGACTCGGTCAATAATATTTCTCTCCATCTTCTCCTACTGGTGTCATGCGCCAATCCAGATTGCCAATTTACTTCTTCTTCTTCAAAATGTATGTGGGAATGCATTTTTGTTCTGTTTCTTCAACAATTTCACTCCAACTTCTTTGACTGTATTTATCTTCTTTATCCTCCGTGGCACTATTACCTGATGAGTCCATGTTAATACACTTCTTCCCCGTCAGGTAAGTATGCAGATTTTTCTTGCAGAGGGAGTGTCGTTCAGGAACTTCTCGTTTCAAATGTGGTACATCGGCAATAGACCACAAGTGAAAGGGTGGCACTTCCATTCCGTTGAGATTGGCATAGGATGAGAACAGATTTGGTTGGACTCGTCGCTGTCACAAGCCACTCATGCTATGGTGGTGGTAAAAGGTTGAATAAATAAGGCAGAACACATGCTGCTTCAGGCATAATAAAAGTTGATGTGTTGAATATGAGAGACGGATTGCGAAGACATCCTCATGTTGCTGCATTGCTGTTGGCAAGACGATGACGACAGATAGAGATGTGGCATGATGGAGGGTTTGCTGTGTTGCTTGTTTTACACTTCAGGATGAGAAGGTGGGCAATCCATGGCGGCACTGCAATACCAGGACAACCCGTGTCCGGGGTGAAGCAAGCTTCAGACCCACGGACCAATTCCAAAAATCATTTTAATATTTGAGCACCCTTGGGTGCATATCAGATATTAAGCTGATAAGAACAGATACTGCACTTGATCTTAGCCAAAAGGCCGAGAAGCAATAACAAACTAGTCTTTGCTTCAGGCCTCCTCTCCACACATGTTGCAATCACACATGGGTGCAGGAGAGCAACACGGAATTGCCAGTACGTGTGCAATACCTGGCTGGCTACGTTGGTTGAAAAGAAGGACTGCAATTGCAAAAAGTGAAGCCTACAACACCAGGTGTTCCCAGGCGGTCACCCATCCAGGTACTGACCTGGCCCGACCATGCTTGACTGCGGTTACCGGACGAGAACCGGTATATTCATGGTGGTATGGTCGTAGGCGAAAGCTAGAGGACCGAATGTGCATGCCACTACAGGCTAGAGACACAGAAGTGTGCACATGCACATGCACGCATACTGTTTGATGCATACGAAGTTGGTTGATGGGAGTAGATCTTTGTGGGTGCCAGTGCTGCTGAGAAGGTGAGGTGAGGACTCTGGCCAGTTGCAACAGCGGGCGTGGGATTCCTTGAAGCCCAGCTTGTTCTTAAATAGTGTTGCAAGTGATGGGCTTCCGGTTGCAGCTGTACGGATGTGGTAAATGTTGGAGCATCTTCAGGCATCTGGAGCGGAAGATGTGGAAAACGGCAAATGGTCTATAACTTGCACACTCTTTGTAGAGTAAAGGCCCATTTCCACTTCATTCGCATTCGCAAATCGCATGCGATTTGCGATTTGCGATTTGCGAACGCATGCGAATTTAATACACACTTAAAACCTGTTCGCACGAATTCCTATTGTTCAAATCAGCCAATGGAATCAATCTATTTTTTATCGCGCGAAATAATAAATATATCGGTGATTTGGCGCCATCTACCAAAAGAAATTTAGAACAACATGGCGGCCATGTGCAGAAGAAGACATTTATTATTCCTGTTAATTCGAAGAGGACAGCACATCAGAAAGATGAAATATAGAAAAAGATTTTGGGTTCGGCCTATTCTTCAAAGAAGAAAACAACAAGGAGAGTATGCAAATCTAATCAGGGAAATGCAGCTTGGAGACCATGAAAGTTTCTTCAAGTATTTTCGTATGTCTCCAATGGTATTTGAAGAATTGTTACATTTAGTTGCACCCTTGATCGTAAAATCCGACGAAAAACGGGAATCCATTACACCGGCAGAACGACTTTCAGTTACCCTAAGATATCTGGCAACCGGAGATTCTCACCAAACGATAGCCTTCAGTTATCGATTAGGCCATTCAACTGTGAACAAGATTGTCCCAGAAACATGCCTTGCAATATGGAACGCGCTGTCTCCCATCTATGTCCAGTGCCCATCGACAGAAAAGGAATGGGAAGATGTCGCCCAGGAATTTTGGGAGAAATTGAATTTCCCATTATGCGTTGGAGCCCTTGATGCCAAACATGTCAGATGTCACTGCCCTGCAAACACTGGATCACTGTATTTCAATTTTCATGGGTGGTTCAGCATCGTTTTAATGGCTCTCTGCAGTGCACGCTATTCTTATTTGCTGGTGAACATCGGGACTATCTAAGATGCCCTATATAATGGAAGATTATCGTTGCCAGAAGATTGTTATTTGCCTAACACAAGCACAAAATGCCCTTATGTAATAACTGCAGATGATGCTTTTCCAATAGGACATCATGTCATGAAACCATATGGTGGACGATATTTGGAACAAGCTAAGAGAATTTTTAATTACAGACTCTCAAGGGCAAGGCGAGTCAGTGAAAATACATTTGGTATTTCAACTGCAAGATGGCGCACTTTCAAGCGACCAATTGATGCTATACCTGAGCGTAGCATTGGTATTACAAAAGCAGTGGTAGCTTTGCATAATTTCTTGATGTTGCGTGAATCAACATTACCTAGACATGAGCGAAGATATTGCCCACCTGGTTTTGTGGATTCTGAAGATAAAAATGCAGATATTGTGCCAGGAGCATGGAGAGCAGATGTTGGCAAAGATACAGGCCATCAGCCCTTAACCAGACCAAAAACAGGCAATGCCTGCAAGAAAAGTGCCAAAGAAATAAGAGACATTTTCAAGGACTTTTTTAATTCACCTGCAGGTGCAGTATCTTGGCAAAATGAGTATGTAAATAAGTAATGTTTGTTAAAAGTTAACCTGTCAGGGAATTTCTTAGTTTCTTATAACAAAATATGGGTACTGTAAACATGTCGAAACATTTTCAACAACTGGGCAAAATCAAAGCTATAAATCACAAAAGTTCCTTAACCATTTTAATCAACACATCACAGCTGATAAATCTTATTTTTAGAAAAGTAGCCTGTGGCTTCTTATAAGCTGTTTCGCGTAAAAAATATGTGTGTAGTACGTATATGACATAAAAATATATTAACAACTGAAATATCTATTCGAGTCCAAAGCTAAAAGGAATATTTCAGGAAAAGTTTCACTGATCTTGTAAACTTGTGCCAAACTCTGCCTGAAAAAGTAGTTGCTGAATTTGGCATTTTACAAATGCCTTTGTTTTTTGGTCCAGTCTCCTAAGTTGTGGTATGAGGCTTTTCATGTAAAAGCTATCTTCATCGTCTTCCTTATCTTTGTTTAGTTCAGCCAAAATTGCCAAATCTATCTGGTTTGGTGGTTCATCCCTTTTCTTTCTTTTACCAGAAAAATTTGGTGCTGTAAGGGTGTTGATATGGCCCATTGAACCTGTTGATGAAGAGCAGGCTGGGCTGTTTGGCAGTGGATCATAATCCAATTTGAAGGAAATGTTGGACATCTCATTCTCATTCTCGATGGTGTTTGATAACAAGCCAAGCTGGCTACATTCTTCGTCATCTATTGTCGAGAAATTTGAGGTTGTTGGTGTCTCCACAACACTAAATTTCTTCATAAAACTCATTTGTTGCATCCATTGCCAACCTTTTTGCTTTGCACCCCCACCATCTCCAGATTTTGGGGTCAGCAACTTCAACTTTTTCCTGTAAGTGTCTTTCAGGTCGCGCCATTTTGCTTTTGCATACACTGCTTTTCTTTCCAAACCACAGTCACTTGCTATTTGCATCCATGCTGATTCCTGTGAATTTTTGTTCTTGTAACTAGCACTGCTGGTATCCCAAACAACTTTGCTGGAACGAACATTTTCGATCAACATTTCCACCAATTCTGGAGTCCACTCAACCTTTGCTGCCATCGCCATTTTGGTTTGTTGCTGTGTTTGCAGTGAGAATGTCGCGCTTTGTTCGGAAATGGTGGTTTCTGATTGGTTGCTCTCTATCCGGGACTTTCGTTCGCATGCGAACGTTTGCAAAATATCAAACATTGCGAACAGGTCAAAATCGAATTGCGAACGTTCGCATGCAATTTGCAAACGTTCGCATGCGAATTTTAAACAAAGGATCGCATGCGATTTGCGAATTGCGAATGAAGTGGAAATGGGCCTTAAGGGAATTTTTGTGTCGAGAGATGCCTGGTATCTGGCAAGTTGTGGTGGTGTGCTGACACATATGCAGAATTTGACATTAATACTATTGGAAGGGGACTAGCGCGAAAGCAGGTCCCCACTGCCAGAAATTGTACGGTCGAGTTACCACGTTTGCGGTAATCGCAGGGGTCAGCCAAACCGAACTGCAGTGGAAAGGCCTCAAACTGGAAGAATCTCCTTGTTGATCAATTTTTTTTTTTTCGTTTGAGTCTGGCGAATGCCAGCACCTGTTTAATATACTAAATCAAAATATTTACAAAAAATTAACTAAAAAATAGGCTAACTAAATAATTACTAAAAAATAAGAATAATGTTAATGTGAATACTTATTGAAATTTGAAAATTGATTGTACTAAGGAGTGTCTATTTGAATTAAGCAAGTGTTCGTTTGACTTTGAATGATACAATCTTTATAAACGAATAATGATACAAAAATGCTATAGAAGTAGGCCAGCGGTTGTATTTCGGGCGTGAAGGGCAGTGATGTTGTTTTGTTGTTGTTGTTGTTGTTGCTATTGATCGTTGTAGCCAAATCGCGCTAGATTCGCGAGGGCTTCGCTACTTCATTGCATTGCTAATTCAGAATGATATTACTAATACGCAATGATGGATGACTGGCAATATCAGAAGTGCCAGAGCTAATTATTATGTAATACTATTGATAAGATTACCTATTAATACAAATATTTACAACAATAAATTTCAACTTCATGTCTATAAAGAGCATAAAGTATGTATTACGTAGGGTGGTGATAATACGTAGCGAGAATTTTCTTATTCTCACAAGTGAGGGGTTAAAGAGCAATCTGGAAGCATAATAAACCCAAAGGAAAAATGCAGTGATTTTAACATTGTTGTTGTTGTTCATATGTAAGTAGTTTTGATGTTTACCTGTAAGGTATTATTTACAACTGAACCCAAAACATTGTTTCGACACCAGTTGGTTTTAAATAAGGAAAGGGTGGCATTTGAATCTTTAGAGAGGTTAAATTGATCTTTGATTTTACGTTTTAGTTTGGATTTAAAAATATCTGAGGGGTTATTTACTTCGTTATCGAAAACAATTTTATTTCTTGTTGACCAGATAGAGCGGAGTGCAATATCGCGAATAGTTATGGCCGGAGTTAAAGCTTGCGTAGTTTTATTTAAAGCAAAACCAATAACAACAAAGAATTCTAAGTTATCAAGGTCAATGTTTAGGTTTAGATCGAGATCTTTAATCAGTTGAATTACTTGTTGCCAAAGGTCGTTAACCAGGGGACAGCGAACAAAGAGATGAACAGAGGTCTCCCTGTTCCTTTGACAACGTAAACAATTCGGATTATCAATAATGTTGTGTCTGGAGAGTTTATCAGCGGTCGTTAGGGCAAGCTGGATTAACTTCCATTGTAAGTCACAAGATTTTCGATCATTATCTCGAGAGAAAATCGACTTGAAAATAAATTTCCAGTCTAAATAACTGAATTTACTATCCCAAATAATCTAAATTTTTGAGAAGTCTTTTGAGGTTAGTTTCGAAAGAGGTTTATCTAAATTATTGAGGGGAAGTTTGAAGTCTACAGAAAAGCGATCGGGGGTGCAACTTTATTACGAACGACTTCACGGTACTCGGGGGGTATGCAAGAGAGAATGTTATCATGATCTTTTTTCCTAAAGTTATCTCCTACGAGTTCTTGAAGGGCAAGACTCGGGAGAAATCCGGGGGATAGTTCGTAAGTCACGTCTCGAACAAGAGTAACCCCTGCATCGATCCATGACTGTACAGAAAGAAGTTTGTCTTTTGCTATTAAAGAGTTGTCGAACAAAGGTTCATTGAAAATTTCAACAGCAGGGTTTGGATTAGATCTTTTGTTATCGCATAAGTTCAGATAGGATTTCAAAAGAGATTGATAGAAACAAGGCAATTTATTAATTTGTCTTGTGTTCAGAAAGCATTTCAAAACATTAGCCCCAGCATTGAGATCTTTGTATTGCCGAGGAAATGATTGAATAGGGTTTTCCATTTCCATGTTTGTTTAGGATCAAAGAGCTTGGCGAGCCAAGACAATTGTAGGCTTTGGGCTTTCTTTTCTATGTCGACAAAATTGAGGCCACCATCAATGTATGGAAGCTTAGCCTGGATACGTTTGATTGGCGGCTTCTTGCCGTTGAAGAGAAAGGCCCATAGAAATTCGTTCAGTTTTTTAAGAGCCCATGGGGGTATAGGAAAAATAGTGGCCGTGTAAAGGAGAGCAGAGCTAGCGAGTTGATTAGCAACAATAGCTTTTCCGCGAAAGGTTAGATCACGGTTTTTCCAAAGATTGAGGGTTTTCTGAAACTTTAAAATTTAATTTGGAGTTATTCCCAATACCGAAGAAGATTCCCAGGATTTTCAGAGATTTCTTAGACCAGTCAAAGCCGTAAGGAGAGTCTGATCTATTTTTAAAGCTACCCAGCCAGAGGCCTTCACTTTTGTCAGTGTTTATTTAAGCACCTGTGGCTTTTTCAAATTTTGAAAGATGATGCTGACAAGCTAAGATGGAAGGATTTCCTTGTAGGATTAAGGTTGTGTCATCCGCATACTGTACAAATTTGAATTCTGTTTTGTTGACAGTAATACCTTTAATTTTTGGATCTTTTCTGATGTTTTCTGAGAAAACCTCAGCAATGACTACATAGAGAAGGGCCGAAAGAGGGCAACCCTGTCTGACCCCTCTAGAGGGAGAAAACGTTTCCGAAATGTAACCATTTACTTTGACAGAGCTTTTGATTTCTGTGTATAAGAGTTTGACCCAGCTAATAAAAGTTCAGTTTTTCGAGAGTCTTGAGAAGGAAACCCTAGTTTAGCTGGTCAAAAGCCTTCATTTGATCAATTGCGAGGATGCCCACGGGTAGGTTTTGATCCTTACTAATTTGTACTAGATCACGTAAAACATGGCAATTTGATAAAATTGTTCGTCCTGGAACAGAACAGGTTTGGTCTTCAGAGATAATTGACGATAGAACCGATGAAAGGCGATTAGAAATAACCTTAGCAATGAGTTTATAATCACAATTCAGTAAGCTAATTGGTCTCCAGTTTTCAATCCTTTCTCGTTCACCTTTCTTAAATAAACAAGAAACGAGAGCAACTTTCTGCGAAGGGGTTAGATTTTGTTTGGAAAACATTCATTGATAACTTCTAGCAGGCAATCTGATAGCTTTTTCAAAAAGACTTTGTAAAATTCATAGGGTAAGCCATCAGTACCGGGTGACTTGTTATTTAGCATTTGGCTTAAGGCTAGAGAGAGTTCCTTCATAGTAATAACGCCCTCGCAGAGGAGTTTCTGGTTTGCAGAAAGGGTCCTAGAGAGATTTGTTAAGAGTTCGTTTTGCGCGGTTTCGTCTACGGGTTCTTCAGTGTAAAAGTCTTCGTTAAATGTTTTCACAGAATTGAGTATTTGATTTGGTGCAGTTACAATATTGCCTTGTTTATCCCTAATCGCTCTCGTGGCTCTATCGCCCTGCCGTTTCTCTTCCAGTGAACAAAAATAGGAGGTGACCTTTTTACCTTGTTCTGCCCATTTTGCTTTAGCACGAATTTTAGTAGCCTCGGCCTCTTGGGTCTCTATGTGTTTAATTTCGTTAGATATAGTTTTGGTGAGGGTAACAAACCTAGGGTCCCCGCTTCTTTCCGCTTTGCGTTTAGAATTACGTAGTTTTTTATATAATTGGGATTTCCTTTTAAAGGCTTCTTTTTTGCGTTTTGCTGAGAAAACCTTTGCTATTTCACGGATTCGCGACTTTCCATATTCCCACCAGTCAGACAAGGAGTCAAAATCCCTTTTTCTGCCCCTCCAGGAGTCTATGAAGTCATTGATGAGGTCAATGAAGGCTTGTTCTTTTAGAATAGAGGTATTTAGCATCCAGGAGCCCGGACCGCGTTTAATTGTAGAGAAATCAAGTTTTAATATGACTTTATCATGATCTGAGTGGGGGAAGGAGTTAATAAAACAATTAGTAAATTTATCACGAAATTCGCGGGAAGTATAAAACCTATCGAGTCTGCTAAAAGACCCGTGAGGACTGAGATAGGTGAATTCTTTTTTAGTAGGGTTCTGAGTACGCCAGATATCCTCTAAATTAAAATGGGTTAGGAAAGATTTGAGGTTAAGGGTTGTTCTGTCTACGTAAACAACATTATTTGATCTATCGAGGTCGCAGTTAAAATCACCGCCGACAATAAAAGGAAAAGGACGAGGGTACTTATTGACATCTTTTTGAAGGTTTTGGAGGAATTGTTTGCGACGGACAATGCCGTCTTTGCCTCCTGTAGGAGCGTAAATATTGACTAAAATAAACCGGTTGTCATCGATTGAAAGGTCTAAAATTACATAATGGCCTGTATTGCAGGCATAATGCGAATGAATTGTGGTGCTGATTTTATCAGAGATTAAAATCGAGACACCCTTTCTGTTGTCTGTTGACACAGAATGAAAGGATTTTCCTTTCCAATTTGCGAAGGTTTTATCAAGCTCTGAAGAATTTAAATGCGTTTCTTGCAAAAGGAGAAGGTCAAAATTCTTTGAAAATAAATGATGTAAAACTGTGTCACGATGACGGGGGTCTCGCAACCCATTCACATTTATACTTGCAATACAAGCCATAGTTAAATGTAGGAAAAAGGGGATAAGATAGATATACAGATTTATTTGTGGTGTTCATTGGATTTACCTGGGGCTTTCTTTGTTTTAGTGTTCTTTTTCTCTGGTGTAGATGTGATACTTCGTTTTGTTCCCTTTTTGTATGGTTGGTAGGCATTGATGGCTATTGCTGGGTCTTGTGGTGGGTCGGGGGTATTTTTTGTTTCTTTGGGTTGGCGGTTATCCGTGGTTGAAGGCAGAACTGGTCTTGGGCGTTTTGGTTTTCTGCTTGGTGGGTGTAGACTGGAAGTCCTCTTGAGTTTCTTTTATCGCTATTTCGGGTTCTGGTTGTATTGTGGGTTTTGGTATTTGGGGTTTTGTGTTGGGTGTGGGATCTTCACGTTCCTCTTGGGGTTGGATTTCTTCATTGTCGCTATTTCTTTCGGTCTATGGTTGTTGGGTTTGTGTGTTCTCGTCTTCTTCCTCTGATTCTCTGTCCGGTGTTTCTTGCCAAAGCTCTTGCTCGATCGGGTCTTCGAAAGCCTCCACGTCTGAGTCTACGATTTCGTTGGGTAAAACTCTACCCCTAGGGCGTCGAATGATTTGAAATCGCTCTCATTTATTCTTTTGATGATCTGTTGATCCGCAAAGATAACAATGCTTCAGATCCTTCATTGGGCAATCCCCTGTCCTGTGTGTATCTTTCATACAAATTTTCATAACACAGGTTTGCCCTTGAAGGATAGTGAGATTTTGTGATTTTTTATCAGTAGAAATGGTGGCAATTCCTGCGACATTGAAGGGTACATTGTGACAAGGCGTTTGCCATTAAAAACGTGAGGAAAGCCCTCCCAAGTTTGTTTCCATATGCGTAGAACAGTGCCAAACTTCTCCAGTTCGCTGGGAATTTCGTTGTCCGAAATGTCCGGAGTAGCATCAGGAATTGTAATCAGGGTTGCTCTTTGTCTTACTGGGGTAAAGATGACTCCAGGCTCTTTTTTTGTCATTGATGGAAATTTTATTAAATTGTCGATCACGTTATCCACCATGTTTGGTTTAGCAAAAATAATATTCCACCTCTGACGTCCGGGCATTGATGACAAAGGCATAAGCTGTTGTACAGCGTTTGGGTTGTCGAATTTTCTTTGAAAAAAATGGATGATTTCCTTAAAATTGATGGCTTCTTGAGTTTCAAATTTGCTCCTCGAGCAGCTAAATCACCAGGCAACATTCTGGCATCGGATCTTTTGAGTTTCTCTGAAAAGACATTTTCTTTGGTTGATTTTCTGCATCATGGTTTTCCATTGGATCTCCCCATATTGTTGTTTCTTGGTTTGAGGCCATATTTCAGAGTAGAAAATTTCCACAGGATAACTGAAATTTACTTCAAAAAGTCTGTATAAGACTTAATAACAAATTTATCAATAATTATAAACAAATTTCGATCGATTTCTGACACTTTTAGGCTAGAAAAAAAGCGAAATAGGGAAGAGCAAAAAAATCGCGTGATCAAGATGTCTTCCCCATCAGGTAAGTATACAGATTTTTCTTGCAGAGGGAGCGTCGTTCAGGAACTTCTCGTTTCAAATGTGGTACACCGGCAACAGACCAAAAGTGAAAGGGTGGCACTTCCATTCCGTTGAGATTGGCATAGGATGAGAACAGATTTGGTTGGACTTGTCGCTGTCGCAAGCCATTCATGGCATAATAAGAGTTGATGTGTGGAATATGAGAGACGGATTGCCAAGACATCCGCATGTTGCTGCATTGCTGTTGGCAAGACGATGACGACAGACAGAGATGTGGCATAGTTGAAGGTCTGCTGTGTTGCTTGTTTTACACTTCTAGATGAGGGTGCGGGCCATCCATGGTGGCACTGCAATACCAGGACAACCCTTGTCCGGGGTGAAGCAAGCTTCAGACCCAAGGACCAATTCCAAAAATCAGTTTAATATTTGAGCACCCTTGGGTGCATATCAGATATTAAGCTGATAAGAACAGATACTTTTCTTTTCTTTCATTTTATATTTTTTGGAGGTGCCCCCTGTTAAGCAGTAAGTACACCTCCAGGCAGTGTACATGAAATCAGATTAATTACAATGATATAAAAGTTATATGGATTAAAACTAATTAATTACAATGATACCGTGTTAATTCCATATCATACTGTTATGAAACACATTCAATCAGATGTAATTGTCAAGCCTACTTAATAAAATAGTAATTACTGGTTCTTAGAATCGTTCGTGTGATAATGGAACCAGGGTATTTGCCAATTGAACTGATTAGAAATCAAATGTTGAATTTAATTTAATTATTTTCTACGCTTGCAATTAAACTATTTACAGTGAAGGACATGAGAGACTTTCCTCCGTCGATTGATATGGTGTTAAAGGCGATGGTGATTCGATCTTGTATTACTTTTTGAATTTGGAGGATAATTTGCTTACTGCTTTGAAATTTCTTTTCATAAACAGTTTTGCATCTGCTATTCCAGATATGATAACAAATTAATTTTATTAGATACAATAGAAGAGGTCTGCAATGAAAACTAACAGAGGTGGGGAGGATGCGCAAGAAAACAGCTTCCGTTGTCAATTCAAGACTGTTTGTGCCGAGAGATTGCAAAATGTCTTTAAAATTAATCCAAGTTTCTATATCAACAGGGCATTCCAAAAACACGTGCTCTATGGTTTCGGCTTTATTGCAGCGTTTACATAGACCATCGGCTTTAAGGCCCCAGGATTTGAGATTATCTAAAGTTTTGAAAACGCGATGGGTGATTTTTCAGGAAACATCATTTTCGTATCCTGTAGATAGGCCATGAAGAGAGGAGTACCAGACACTATTCCAAGGGAGATTGCCCAATTGGACGACGATCTCCCAAATTTGTTGCGATCGAGGTTCAATCTGCAACCTATTTAATATAAGTTTATATAAGTTACGTACATTTAAGCTATCAGAATTAAATGATTTGATATCAGCGCTTAGCTTATCTACAAGTGATAACAAAATATCCTAGAGGGCAGGGTGATATAGTGAATTTGGGGTTGTATTACTTCTAAGAAAGGACCATAGGGAGAGTATTTTGAAAGAGAGCGACCAATCCAATGACGAGCAAGGAAAATCCATTTAACAGTTGCCCCTTGATCACAAATTGTGTGTAAGGAGTGCAGTAAGAGGGCTTGATTCTTCAGACGGAGGTTAATGAGGCCTAAGCCCCCTTTATCTCGGGGTTGGTAGACGACTTCTCGTTTGACAAGTTCATTTCTTGAAGACCATAAGAAGTTGAATATCAGGGTGTAGATCCTTGTTCAGATATTAGGAGGAACAGGATAGACAGTAGAGAGGTAAATGAGACCAGAAAGACCAAATGTGTTAATGATCATTACTTTTCCATGCAATGATAGGGAGCGATTCGACCAAGCAAGGAGACCTTGCTCCAGTTTGTTGACACGTTTAGTAAAAGCATCATTGATTGCTTGATTTGCGCCAAAAGAAACACCAAGGATTTCAATATCCTCAGAAGTCCAGTTTAGTTCTGGGACAGAGCGTGAAGCACAACCTTTATATTTTCCAAACCAGATACCTTCAGATTTCCCTTTCGAGAAATTGACTTTTGAGCCTGATCCAGCTTCAAAGTCACGAACGGATTTGAAAGCTTCTTTTACTGAATTAGCATCAGAAACAAGGATGGTCGGGTCATCTGCATATTGGCTGATTTTAGCGGGTGAAGCGGAGCCAGTAAGTGATAATGCAGATACAACATTATTATTTCAGACTGCGTTATCCAGTGTTTCTGCTACCAAACAGTACAATAAAGGAGAAAGAGGGCATCCTTGGCGGACCCCACGTTGGAAAAGGAACTTTCTGGAAGAATGACTGTCATTTAGGACACATGACAACACGTTGTTGCAAATTGTCGTGATGAAGCTAATGAAGATGGGTCCAAAATTCATACGCCTAATAATTTTAGTAGGAAAATCCCAATTTACCTGATCAAAAGTTTTCTTTTGATCGACTTTGATGATGACTAACGGTAGATTCTTTTGTTCAGCATAAGAGATTGAATCTCTAACCAGAAAAAGGTTATCAAAGATAGTTCTTCCGGGGACGCAACAGGTTTGGTCCTTGTTCAGTATAGAAGGAAGAACGGTTTTAAGGCGGTTTGCAAGGGCTTTAGTGCCAATTTTATAATCAACATTAAGGAGAGATATCGGATGCCAATTTTTGAGATCAAGTTTGTCACCTTTTTAAACAAGAGAGATATTAAAGCAAGTCTCATTGACTCAGGGAGCAAACCAGAATATAGAGAATAGTTAAGAACATCAACAAGATCGGAGCCAAGTATTGGCCAGAAGGTTTTATAAAATTCGGAAGAAAGACCATCAGAGCTGGGCGATTTTTTGCCCTTCATTGTAGACAGAGCATCGTAACAGGATTGTGAATCAAGCTTAATCTCTAATGAGTCCCGTTCTGCAGGTGGCAGGCGTTTCTCAATTTGTGAAAGATGAAAATCTTGAGCTACAGGGTCAGGATTCTCGGTAGTGTATAGATTTTGGTAAAACTGAGCAGACTGTTTTAATATATTTTGAGTGGAGGTAACGGTTCTGCCATCGCATTTCAATGCAGAAATGACTTTAGAGCTTTGGGGAGAGTTTTCTAAAGAGTAAAAGTATTTTGAAGGCTTTTCAAACTCTGTGTAGAAACGTTCCTTTGAACGTATTCTTGCGCCATGAACAAGAGCATTATCAAGATAAATAATGTCAGACTTTATGGCCTCGATTGCCTCTAAAACAAGCCTGGAAGGCTTTAGGGCGTTTAGATCCCTAAGTTTCTGTTCAAAACAGGTGCGCTTTTGACGACATTCTCTTGCTAAACGTTTAGAGAGTTTCATGGCTATGTGTTTAATTTTACGTTTCCCAATATCCCACCAGGCATTTAAATCTCGCAAGTCAATGTTCCGTAGCTGCCAATGGGACCAGAAAGATTTTATTTTATCGACAAAAACAGAATTATCTAAGAGAGAGGTATTAAATTTCCAAACCCCCGGACCCTATTTCCAAGAGTGCGGGACTCTAAAGGAGATGCTTGGAGCATCATGATCGGAATAGGGAAAAACATTATGTGGGAATAACTACAATTACGAAAAATATCTCCAGACACGTAAATTTTGTCTAACCGACACAAGATAGAACCATCAGGATTTGTCCATGTGAAGTTTCGCGTTGACGGATTTAAATGTCGGAAAACGTCCTTAAAATCGTACGTTAAGTTGAGGAGTTGCAAAGCTTTTAAAGCTGTTATTGCTAAATCGGTTATTGCTCCACCATTTTTGTCTAAGAAGGAGTCTTCGATGCAATTAAAATCTCCACTGAAAACTGTTGCGATACCACCCTTCAGAATAGCATGCAAGGATTCAAAAAAGTCCTTACGTTGAGAAACGTGGTTAGGCACATAGATGTTGCAAAACTGAATATTTGCCTCACCAAAGTCGCAAATGAGATTCAAATACCGTCTAGCGAGATCATGGGATTGAGAAACTATGTTGAAATTTGATGTATGGGAGAAAAGCGTACAAACTCCTGCGCTGTGGTTGTTGCCAGGAGACAAAAACATTGGGCAATCCCATTCCTGTTTTAACAGATCAAGATCAGCCGAGGAAAGGTGCGTTTCTTGCAAAAAGATAATGTCCTGTCTTTGGTTTTTAACCCACTGGAGTATGGTCTGACGTTTGCAAAAGTCCTTCACACTATGAGCATTTCTTGTTATGCATTTGAAGTAAATTGTTAGACTACTTTAGTGTCTGGGGATAATTTATTTAGAATATTGCTGGGCAATGGTATAAACTGACACAGACAAATTGTGAATAATTTTATGCAACAATAGGTTGATTCATGCTTGGTCCTTTTTACCATTAAATGCGTTTGTAATACGACCCACTATTGACTTGACAGACTTCTTTTTTGATGGACGAGCTGAAGATTTTGTCTTCTCCTTGATCTCTACAAGCTTCCAACAGTAGAAGAACCAGAAGATTGACCATGGGCACACTTAGAGGAAGTGCTTGTATCGGACTGGATTCCCTTTTGGAGACTTGTCTGCTTGGAACATGACGGCTTTGGTGGAGGAACTGGTTTTCTTGTCGTTTTCTGTGGCTGGCCTTAGGGTTTGGGATCTTCAGATGGAGTGAAAGTAGGTGTAGGTGTAGAGGTGTTTTGAGGTTGCAGTTTCATTTTTGGTGGTGGAGTTTTGAATAGGTCTTTCAGAGATTCCTCTTTTGGTGTTGATTGAGAAGTAGAAAAAATATTTGGGGATGGGTTCAGTGAGAATTGGAAATTAGGTGCAGGTGGTTGAAAAGTTATGTTTCTGAAAGGATTTTGTGGGACTAGGGTTGAAGGCTCAGATGGAGTTTGTTGCTCTTCAGTATTAGATGCTAGAGAAGCACTTTCTGATGGGGTGGCATCATTTTCTTCATCGCCATCTTTGTCATGACAATCACCGTCATCATTGTCTGTAACATTGCCATCGTCTTCCTCGTCATCTACATTTGCATCATCCTTGTCGACTTCAGCTGCTTCCTGGTTGTCTCATTCTTCATCTTCTTGTCTCTGCTGAGAGTTGAAGTCTGCGCCAATGTCATCTAATCTATCTTCATTTGGTATCCATTCAACATATCATGCTATGTGGAACCACCGATGGCACAAGCTTTGTTGATGGGGCATGAGATTATTGTGCGATCCATTTGACCACAGTTGAAGCAACAGGAAAACTTGGCCGTCCCATTCCTGTTTTAACTGATCAAGATCAGCAGAGGAAAGGTGTGTTTCTTGCAACAAAACAACTTCCTGTTTTTGGTTTTGAACCCACTGGAATATGGTCTGACGCTTGCGAAAATCCTTCAGACCATGAGTATTTATTGTTATGCATTTTAAATTCATTGTTAGACTATTTTAGTGTCTGGGGATATTATATTTAAAATTTTGCTAGGCAAAAATATATACAAACACAGACAAATTGCGAATAATTTTATGCAACGGAATAGTCCATTTGTAGTCTTTAGTACTATTAAACTTATTGGTAAATCTACTTACGAAGGACTCTGACTTCGTTTTTGGAGGGCGAGTTGAGCTCTTCTTCTTCTCGTTATTGTCGATGACGCTTCCAACAGTGGAGGAGCCGGATGATTCACCGTGAGCACGCTTAGAAGTAGTGCTTGCATCGGACTGGGTTGCATTCTCCTGTTGAGCTGTCTGCTTGGAAACCAGTGGCTTTGGTGGAGGAGCTGCAATCCTCGCCGAAACCCGTTGACACAAACAGAAAATTTCAAGATTTTTGGAGAAAAAGCCGTTCACTTTCCTTTCAGTGTCGCTTTTCTAGCATTACACCCCCCTTCCCCCCAAATTCAATGTTGGGAATTGATAACTATGACTCCTGGCACTTTACAAACTGTACCAACATTGGATTAGAGGGAGGGGGGAGCTGGGACTGTCAGTCGTTCGTTGGCATTCCAATTTTTTGTAACATGTGTCAAGAGTTTCGGCGAGGATTGTCTTTGACTGCAAAAAAAGTATTATGTGAAATTTGATGTGAAAATAAATCTACAAGTAGTGGAGGTCTAAAATTTTTGCTTTTTCAATTCATGGAATATATGATTATGAGGGTATTTAAATGTGATGCAATGTTTGTTTTAAGTCCTTTATTACGTCAGTTAATAACTACGTAAAGCAGATGGAGTTTTGCATATTTTGGGGATACGGTTTTTGCATTCAAGCTTAAACAATATCTTCTCTTTCAAAAAGTATGAAAATGATAATTAAAGGCAACGGTGAACGTCTTAAGTATTAAATTGTAAATCTAAAAACAACAACAGAACAAGATAAAATATGTATATGAAATGAAAATGCTCAACGCATTTTTGAAACGAAACTACTAGGTAATTTCTTATGACGGGTCACACGGGTCACACCACGGGTCACACCACGGGTCACACCAAATAAACATCATTTTCTATAGGAATTATACAGAGAAATCACGGGTCACACGGGTAACGATCAATTTATAAAATAATATAGAGTATATTTTAAATAAAAGGGTGTTACCCGTGTGACCCGTTGAAAGTGTTAAGAATCTCTATAGGAAAATGACGTCACGAAGTGTGACCCGTGGTGTGACCCGTAGTGTTACCCGTGTGACCCGTGAGTGTAAATCAAAATGAAAATCAAAATACATGATCAGAATCACTCAATGTCTCATGCAAGCATGGCCTACGAGATTGAGAAATATTCTTTAGCAAAATTCCAAAGAGAAACGAGTGTGTGTGTGTGGTGTGGAATTGAAAGCCTTATATATTCAATCAAAAACTGTGTTTCTTAATCATTTTTGGATGTGATTTCCGTTAAAAAAGCAGGTTGTGATGTCTGTTTTTGCAGTCGCTGTTTCACAACGAATAGCCTTCAAAGAATTGTGTCGCAGCTATAAGCAGAAAGACAACATGCTAATTCATCTCTTACTGTGACACCGTGTAATGTCTTGCATTTTCCTTCGCTCAGTAACACGCTGCAATGACTACAGTGATGAGCTGGCTACCTACTCGTGCTGAAAATATACGACACGATTCTTTAAGTGGTTCTACTTTTGAAATTCGCAAAGATATAGTTATTATTTACTATGTTCACGACCATCATCAATGCGGGACATTTTGCTTCTGTGCCACTCTTAAAAGTAATTATGACGTCAAATTGTAAAAACTGTCAGAGTTATAAAAAAACTAGTCATATTTTTGAAATCAGAGCTATCAAATTACCCAAGTCAAGTCAACATTAACTCATTTCTAGCAACTTTAGAAAACAAACAACTCAGACAATCCTCGCCGAAACCTGTTGACACAAACAGAAAATTTCAAGATTTTTGGAGAAAAAGCCGTTCACTTTCCTTTCAATGTCGCTTTTCTAGCATTACACCCCCCTTCCCCCCAAATTCAATGTTGGGAATTGATAACTATGACTCCTGGCACTTTACAAACTGTACCAACATTGGATTAGGGGAGGGGAGCTGGGACTGTCAGTCATTCGTTGGCATTCCAATTTTTTGTAACATGTGTCAAGAGTTTCGGCGAGGATTGTCTTTGACTGCAAAAAAAGTATTATGTGAAATTTGATGTGAAAATAAATCTACAAGTAGTGGAGGTCTAAAATTTTTTGCTTTTTCAATTCATGGAATATATGATTATGAGGGTATTTAAATGTGATGCAATGTTTGTTTTAAGTCCTTTATTACGTCAGTTAATAACTACGTAAAGCAGATGGAGTTTTGCATATTTTGGGGATACGGTTTTTGCATTCAAGCTTAAACAATATCTTCTCTTTCAAAAAGTATGAAAATGATAATTAAAGGCAACGGTGAACGTCTTAAGTATTAAATTGTAAATCTAAAAACAACAACAGAACAAGATAAAATATGTATATGAAATGAAAATGCTCAACGCATTTTTGAAACGAAACTACTAGGTAATTTCTTATGACGGGTCACACGGGTCACACCACGGGTCACACCACGGGTCACACCACGGGTCACACCAAATAAACATCATTTTCTATAGGAATTATACAGAGAAATCACGGGTCACACGGGTAACGATCAATTTATAAAATAATATAGAGTATATTTTAAATAAAAGGGTGTTACCCGTGTGACCCGTTGAAAGTGTTAAGAATCTCTATAGGAAAATGACGTCACGAAGTGTGACCCGTGGTGTGACCCGTAGTGTTACCCGTGTGACCCGTGAGTGTAAATCAAAATGAAAATCAAAATACATGATCAGAATCACTCAATGTCTCATGCAAGCATGGCCTACGAGATTGAGAAATATTCTTTAGCAAAATTCCAAAGAGAAACGAGTGTTTGTGTGTGGTGTGGAATTGAAAGCTTTATATATTCAATCCAAAACTGTGTTTCTTAATCATTTTGGATGTGATTTCCGTTAAAAAAGCAGGTTGTGATGTCTGTTTTTGCAGTAGCTGTTTCACAACGAATAGCCTTCAAAGAATTGTGTCGCAGCTATAAGCAGAAAGACAACATGCTAATTCATCTCTTACTGTGACACCGTGTAATGTCTTGCATTTTCCTTCGCTCAGTAACACGCTGCAATGACTACAGTGATGAGCTGGCTACCTACTCGTGCTGAAAATATACGACACGATTCTTTAAGTGGTTCTACTTTTGAAATTCGCAAAGATATAGTTATTATTTACTATGTTCACGACCATCATCAATGCGGGAAATTTTGCTTCTGTGCCACTCTTAAAAGTAATTATGACGTCAAATTGTAAAAACTGTCAGAGTTATAAAAAAACTAGTCATATTTTTGAAATCAGAGCTATCAAATTACCCAAGTCAAGTCAACATTAACTCATTTCTAGCAACTTTAGAAAACAAACAACTCAGACAATCCTCGCCGAAACCTGTTGACACAAACAGAAAATTTCAAGATTTTTGGAGAAAAAGCCGTTCACTTTCCTTTCAATGTTGCTTTTCTAGCATTACACCCCCCTTCCCCCCAAATTCAATGTTGGGAATTGATAACTATGACTCCTGGCACTTTACAAACTGTACCAACATTGGATTAGGGGAGGGGAGCTGGGACTGTCAGTCGTTCGTTGGCATTCCAATTTTTTGTAACATGTGTCAAGAGTTTCACTTTGACTGCAAAAAAGTATTATGTGAAATTTGATGTGAAAATAAATCTACAAGTAGTGGAGGTCTAAAATTTTTTGCTTTTTCAATTCATGGAATATATGATTATGAGGGTATTTAAATGTGATGCAATGTTTGTTTTAAGTCCTTTATTACGTCAGTTAATAACTACGTAAAGCAGATGGAGTTTTGCATATTTTGGGGATACGGTTTTTGCATTCAAGCTTAAACAATATCTTCTCTTTCAAAAAGTATGAAAATGATAATTAAAGGCAACGGTGAACGTCTTAAGTATTAAATTGTAAATCTAAAAACAACAACAGAACAAGATAAAATATGTATATGAAATGAAAATGCTCAACGCATTTTTGAAACGAAACTACTAGGTAATTTCTTATGACGGGTCACACCACGGGTCACACCACGGGTCACACCAAATAAACATCATTTTCTATAGGAATTATACAGAGAAATCACGGGTCACACGGGTAACGATCAATTTATAAAATAATATAGAGTATATTTTAAATAAAAGGGTGTTACCCGTGTGACCCGTTGAAAGTGTTAAGAATCTCTATAGGAAAATGACGTCACGAAGTGTGACCCGTGGTGTGACCCGTAGTGTTACCCGTGTGACCCGTGAGTGTAAATCAAAATGAAAATCAAAATACATGATCAGAATCACTCAATGTCTCATGCAAGCATGGCCTACGAGATTGAGAAATATTCTTTAGCAAAATTCCAAAGAGAAACGAGTGTTTGTGTGTGGTGTGGAATTGAAAGCTTTATATATTCAATCCAAAACTGTGTTTCTTAATCATTTTGGATGTGATTTCCGTTAAAAAAGCAGGTTGTGATGTCTGTTTTTGCAGTAGCTGTTTCACAACGAATAGCCTTCAAAGAATTGTGTCGCAGCTATAAGCAGAAAGACAACATGCTAATTCATCTCTTACTGTGACACCGTGTAATGTCTTGCATTTTCCTTCGCTCAGTAACACGCTGCAATGACTACAGTGATGAGCTGGCTACCTACTCGTGCTGAAAATATACGACACGATTCTTTAAGTGGTTCTACTTTTGAAATTCGCAAAGATATAGTTATTATTTACTATGTTCACGACCATCATCAATGCGGGACATTTTGCTTCTGTGCCACTCTTAAAAGTAATTATGACGTCAAATTGTAAAAACTGTCAGAGTTATAAAAAAACTAGTCATATTTTTGAAATCAGAGCTATCAAATTACCCAAGTCAAGTCAACATTAACTCATTTCTAGCAACTTTAGAAAACAAACAACTCAGACAATCCTCGCCGAAACCTGTTGACACAAACAGAAAATTTCAAGATTTTTGGAGAAAAAGCCGTTCACTTTCCTTTCAATGTCGCTTTTCTAGCATTACACCCCCCTTCCCCCCAAATTCAATGTTGGGAATTGATAACTATGACTCCTGGCACTTTACAAACTGTACCAACATTGGATTAGGGGGAGGGGGGAGCTGGGACTGTCAGTCATTCGTTGGCATTCCAATTTTTTGTAACATGTGTCAAGAGTTTCGGCGAGGATTGTCTTTGACTGCAAAAAAAGTATTATGTGAAATTTGATGTGAAAATAAATCTACAAGTAGTGGAGGTCTAAAATTTTTTGCTTTTTCAATTCATGGAATATATGATTATGAGGGTATTTAAATGTGATGCAATGTTTGTTTTAAGTCCTTTATTACGTCAGTTAATAACTACGTAAAGCAGATGGAGTTTTGCATATTTTGGGGATACGGTTTTTGCATTCAAGCTTAAACAATATCTTCTCTTTCAAAAAGTATGAAAATGATAATTAAAGGCAACGGTGAACGTCTTAAGTATTAAATTGTAAATCTAAAACAACAACAGAACAAGATAAAATATGTATATGAAATGAAAATGCTCAACGCATTTTTGAAACGAAACTACTAGGTAATTTCTTATGACGGGTCACACAGGTCACACACAGGTCACACCACGGGTCACACCAAATAAACATCATTTTCTATAGGAATTATACAGAGAAATCACGGGTCACACGGGTAACGATCAATTTATAAAATAATATAGAGTATATTTTAAATAAAAGGGTGTTACCCGTGTGACCCGTTGAAAGTGTTAAGAATCTCTATAGGAAAATGACGTCACGAAGTGTGACCCGTGGTGTGACCCGTAGTGTTACCCGTGTGACCCGTGAGTGTAAATCAAAATGAAAATCAAAATACATGATCAGAATCACTCAATGTCTCATGCAAGCATGGCCTACGAGATTGAGAAATATTCTTTAGCAAAATTCCAAAGAGAAACGAGTGTTTGTGTGTGGTGTGGAATTGAAAGCTTTATATATTCAATCCAAAACTGTGTTTCTTAATCATTTTTGGATGTGATTTCCGTTAAAAAAGCAGGTTGTGATGTCTGTTTTTGCAGTAGCTGTTTCACAACGAATAGCCTTCAAAGAATTGTGTCGCAGCTATAAGCAGAAAGACAACATGCTAATTCATCTCTTACTGTGACACCGTGTAATGTCTTGCATTTTCCTTCGCTCAGTAACACGCTGCAATGACTACAGTGATGAGCTGGCTACCTACTCGTGCTGAAAATATACGACACGATTCTTTAAGTGGTTCTACTTTTGAAATTCGCAAAGATATAGTTATTATTTACTATGTTCACGACCATCATCAATGCGGGAAATTTTGCTTCTGTGCCACTCTTAAAAGTAATTATGACGTCAAATTGTAAAAACTGTCAGAGTTATAAAAAAACTAGTCATATTTTTGAAATCAGAGCTATCAAATTACCCAAGTCAAGTCAACATTAACTCATTTCTAGCAACTTTAGAAAACAAACAACTCAGACAATCCTCGCCGAAACCTGTTGACACAAACAGAAAATTTCAAGATTTTTGGAGAAAAAGCCGTTCACTTTCCTTTCAATGTTGCTTTTCTAGCATTACACCCCCCTTCCCCCCAAATTCAATGTTGGGAATTGATAACTATGACTCCTGGCACTTTACAAACTGTACCAACATTGGATTAGGGGGAGGGGGGAGCTGGGACTGTCAGTCGTTCGTTGGCATTCCAATTTTTTGTAACATGTGTCAAGAGTTTCGGCGAGGATTGTCTTTGACTGCAAAAAAAGTATTATGTGAAATTTGATGTGAAAATAAATCTACAAGTAGTGGAGGTCTAAAATTTTTTGCTTTTTCAATTCATGGAATATATGATTATGAGGGTATTTAAATGTGATGCAATGTTTGTTTTAAGTCCTTTATTACGTCAGTTAATAACTACGTAAAGCAGATGGAGTTTTGCATATTTTGGGGATACGGTTTTTGCATTCAAGCTTAAACAATATCTTCTCTTTCAAAAAGTATGAAAATGATAATTAAAGGCAACGGTGAACGTCTTAAGTATTAAATTGTAAATCTAAAAACAACAACAGAACAAGATAAAATATGTATATGAAATGAAAATGCTCAACGCATTTTTGAAACGAAACTACTAGGTAATTTCTTATGACGGGTCACACCACAGGTCACACCACGGGTCACACCAAATAAACATCATTTTCTATAGGAATTATACAGAGAAATCACGGGTCACACGGGTAACGATCAATTTATAAAATAATATAGAGTATATTTTAAATAAAAGCGGTGTTACCCGTGTGACCCGTTGAAAGTGTTAAGAATCTCTATAGGAAAATGACGTCACGAAGTGTGACCCGTGGTGTGACCCGTAGTGTTACCCGTGTGACCCGTGAGTGTAAATCAAAATGAAAATCAAAATACATGATCAGAATCACTCAATGTCTCATGCAAGCATGGCCTACGAGATTGAGAAATATTCTTTAGCAAAATTCCAAAGAGAAACGAGTGTTTGTGTGTGGTGTGGAATTGAAAGCTTTATATATTCAATCCAAAACTGTGTTTCTTAATCATTTTTGGATGTGATTTCCGTTAAAAAAGCAGGTTGTGATGTCTGTTTTTGCAGTAGCTGTTTCACAACGAATAGCCTTCAAAGAATTGTGTCGCAGCTATAAGCAGAAAGACAACATGCTAATTCATCTCTTACTGTGACACCGTGTAATGTCTTGCATTTTCCTTCGCTCAGTAACACGCTGCAATGACTACAGTGATGAGCTGGCTACCTACTCGTGCTGAAAATATACGACACGATTCTTTAAGTGGTTCTACTTTTGAAATTCGCAAAGATATAGTTATTATTTACTATGTTCACGACCATCATCAATGCGGGACATTTTGCTTCTGTGCCACTCTTAAAAGTAATTATGACGTCAAATTGTAAAAACTGTCAGAGTTATAAAAAAACTAGTCATATTTTTGAAATCAGAGCTATCAAATTACCCAAGTCAAGTCAACATTAACTCATTTCTAGCAACTTTAGAAAACAAACAACTCAGACAATCCTCGCCGAAACCTGTTGACACAAACAGAAAATTTCAAGATTTTTGGAGAAAAAGCCGTTCACTTTCCTTTCAATGTCGCTTTTCTAGCATTACACCCCCCTTCCCCCCAAATTCAATGTTGGGAATCGATAACTATGACTCCTGGCACTTTACAAACTGTACCAACATTGGATTAGGGGGAGGGGGGAGCTGGGACTGTCAGTCGTTCGTTGGCATTCCAATTTTTTGTAACATGTGTCAAGAGTTTCGGCGAGGATTGTGGCTTTCTGTTTGCTTTCCGTTGCTGACGTCGAGGTTTGGGGTTTTTAGATGGAGTGAAAGTAGGTGTAGAAGTAGTTTCAGGCTGCAAATGGATATTTGGTGGTGGTTTTTTGAATAGATCTTCTAAAGATTCTTCTCCAGGTGTTGGTTGAGAATTGGAGAAAAGATTTGGGGATGAATTGAGTGTAAATTGAAATTTAGGTGCAGGTGATATTTTTGAAAGGATTAGGTGGAAATGGAGTAGAAGGCTCGGATGGAGTGTGCTGCTCTTCAGTATTTGATGCGAGGAAAGGACGACCTTTAGTGGTGCTGTCATCTTCTTAATCACAATCTTCTTCATCACCATCGGCAACATTTCCATTGTCTTCCTCATCACCTTGGATTTCATTGTCATCTTCAACTTCCGCATCTTCCTCTTCGGCAACTTCTTCTCTCTGTTGGGAGTCAAAGTCCTCACCAATATCATTTAGTCCATCATCAATTGGTGTCCACTTGACGCACTCGACGATATCGTACTGTGCTGGACCGCAAATGGCACATAATCTATTCGCTGGGCATGTTATTATGGTGTGGTCCATTTGTCCACAATTGAAACAGCGGGAACGTTGACACTGATTTGCACTGCGTCCAGGCTGGTCACATTTTCGGCACATTTCTAACTGACCATTATATCACACACGAAAGGACCCATTGCCGTAGTGGATGAAGGATGGTATGCATCCGAAGATGTCTTGCTCCATTTTCGCATGTTGGCATTGCAGGATGATGACCTCTGCGAATACTCAGCACCTTGCCATATTTGCTTAAATTCCTGACTATGGCATCGCCATGCAATTCAAATGGAACATTATATACATTGACGAAAGCAGTGGTAATAGCAGGATCAATAATTGCAAGGCTCTCGCCAGACTTGATTTTGACACAAGAGAACTTCAATATTTTATACTTTTCTTGTGGATTATTTGTTGTAATGAGGATTTCACCATTACTACTCTTTGCCAGTGAGATAGGGCGGATTTAAAAAACGTTCTGACAGATATCATACACTTCAGTAGGGTCAACATTGCATCCTAGCGGTATTCGGAGAGACACAGAGCTATGACGTTTCAGCCTCGAAAAGGCGCCACTTGTAAAAGAATTGGCATTTCCAGTCCAATTAACAGCAATATTGTTAGTAGCAGAAGCTTTGGGAGCGGTTACTTGACGATACTCCAAAATGTGGTTCCCACAATTAAAATTTTCTTCTTGACCACAATAGTTTCGAGCAAGCAAAGAACTCTTATGAAAGTCCAAAGGTCACTGCCTGCCAATCAAGAGGCGCCAGGCTATTTATAGCCTACACTTTTCACATTTGCACCCAAAATACAATGGGTGCGCTCCTCAGTTTCCGGTTGTGGCTCAAACGAGTAGAGCTTAGCCAAAAGGCCAACAAGCGATAACCAACTAGTGTTCGCTTCAGGCCACGTCTCCATATGTTTTGCAATCACACGTGGGTGCAGGACAGCGACCCGGAATTGCCAGTTCGTGTTCAATACCTGGCTGGCAACGTTGGATGAAAAGAAGGACTGCAATTGCATAAAGTGAAGCCTACAACACCAGGTGTTCCCGGGCGGTCACCCATCCAGGTACTGACCTGACCTAACCATGCTTGCCTGCGGTGATCGGAAGAGAACCGGTATATTCATGGTGGTATGGTCGTAGGCGAAAGCTAGAGGGCCAAATGTGCATGGCACTACAGGCTAGAGACGCAGAAGTGTGCACATGCACATGTGCGTATACCGTTTGATGCATACGAAGTGGGTTGATGGGGGTAGATCTTGGTGGGTGTGCAGTGCTGCTGAGAAGGTGTGGTGAGGACTCTGGCCGGTTGGAACAGCAGGCGTGGCATTCATGGAAGCACAGCTTGCTCTTAAATAGTGTAGCAAAGGATGGGCTTCCAGTTGCGGCTGTAGGAATGTGGTAAATGTTTGTGCATCTTCCGGCATCTGGAGCTGAAGATGTGGAAAACGGCAAACGGTCGGTAACTTGCACACTCTTTGTAGAGTAAGGGAATTTTTGTGTCGAGAGATGCCTGGTGTCTGGCAAGTCGTGGTGGTGTGCTGACTCGAATGCAGAATTTGACATTAGTACTATTGGAAGGGGACTAGCGCGAACGCAGGTCCCCAATACCAGAAATTGTACGGTCGAGTTACCAACATTTGCGGTAATCGCAGGGGTCAGCCAAACTGAACTGCAATGGAAAGGCCTCGCCCTGGAAGAATCTCCTTGTTGATCAATTTCTTTTTTTTTGAGCTAGGCACATGCCTACGCCGGTTTAATTTTTCCAATTAACTCAACATAAATACAAGCTAAAATAATTTAAATTAAATAGAAATTGAAATTCCTCCCTGAATATTCACTGTGTATTAATAGTAATTAACTGTTCATTTTTCAATTGTTCGTTTCTAATTTCAAAATTTAACGAAATTATTCTAACTACATGAAACTAACTACAACTAATAACTATTCTAATAAACTTAATACTACAACAACAACAAAACTATAACTACAACTAATTTTAATAAATTACTTACTTAACTAATCATAAAACTACAACTAATGAAATTAATAAAATACTTAACAACAAATTAAATCGCTAATTAAACTAACCTAAGCAAACCCAATACTACCAAATTCTCATGTTAAAACCAAATGAATAAAATACAACTAATTAAATACTTATTAAACTACAATGGAAATTACCTAATTCTAAGTTAAAAAAATTCAAACGTTGAAACAAATAAATAAACAATTTAAGAAAGGCAATAATAATTCATCAAATCTACGGAAATAAAAGGAAAGACGGAAAAGTAAAGCAAGAAAAAAAGGAGAGAAAAAAACAGAAATCGGGGAAATGGAAACGAGGCAAGTCTCACGGGACGTTGATTTTTAGTTTTCGATTCTCAAGGGAAGCAAGGATGCCATTTTGACACTATTTTTGTTCAAAAAGATTGAGTGTTTCAACATCTTGTGAAGCAATGGAATGTTCTTCTTTGAGTTTGGAAATAACCTTGAAGATGAATCTGTTTTTCAAGTCATCTCTTTTGTTGTCAAGAATAATTTCATCTCTTGTTTTCCAAATGACTGAAAAAGCTGCATCTCGTAAAAGGTTTTCCACAGGTAAGTCGGGTTTATATTCGTAAAAACCAAGGATAACAAACTTAGAAAGTTGTTTAGAGTGAGAGTGGGGTTGACTTTCTTTACAAGTTTGAACACAAATTTCCACAGTTTACTTACAGGGGTAAAATTGAAAAAAAAATTAAGGGAAGTTTCATCATAGGAATTACATCTTTGACACGCAGGTATTTCAACAATCCAATGTCTATATAATCTTTCATAGGTAGGGAGGCAAAGTTGAAGTAAATTCCACTGAATGTTGGCAGATTTTCTGTCATGATTTCTTTTAAATAAAGATTTGAAGAGTCTTGGCCAATTGATAAAACCTATTTTTTGTTCCAAAAAAACTCTAAATTTCTGAGCAATAACATTTTGATCTTTCAAAATGAGCATATTGTAGATTGTTTTGCAATTCAGAGATGAAAATAAAACATATTCATCTTTGTTATTTTTAATATAAAAGTCATCAGATAAACTTCTTTCATTGCTACACTCAGTTGTTATTTTTGCTTTCCATTCAGGGGGTAGACGTGATTTCAATTTTGAGTAAAAATTGTCAGAGAAACCAGAAGGGATTAATTCATGCAAGGCATTGGAAGGTAAGAAACCAGTCGTAAATTCATAGCAAATATCTCGTATTGATGAAATGGTAGCTTGTATCCAAGCATTACTGGTATCAACATGTGAAATAATTGTCAAATAAGAGTTCATTGTATATCCTTTCAATGTCAGTATGTTTTAATCTAAGGTCTGAAAAATTTGCTGCAACAAATTTAATGACATTTTGATAAAACTGTGGGAAATGTTTCATTTCGATTGGATGTAAGTAACATTTGAATATTTTGGCGCCAATGTTGAAACTCTTATACTTATCAAAGTTCAAGGTGAACAGTGCTTTCCATTTAGAATGATTGTCATTTTGAAGATATTTTCAAGCATATCTTTTGGATTGTTTTCTATTGTTCCTGTTTTGGTCTTAACAGACTTCATAACAAAAATATTTGGTGACCCTTTCACCCTCTTCTGTTCAACGTGCTTTCGCTTTGACTTTTAAATTGAATGCTTCATTTGTTTCAAGGCATTTTATTTCTTTTGGGACACGGTCTACTAAATCTTTGGATGACTGTCTGTCTGTCTGTTCTGCTTTTTTGGTTGCATTGCGCAATTGCTTATAAAGTTTTGCCTTTTTGTTTTTCGTTCAATTGATAGTTTTATACAATATTGTTTAATAATTGTTGCTATTTGTTTTTTAGCCTTATCCCACCAATCAAGTGGATTACGAAAGTCTTCAAATATGAAAATCCAAAACGGGAGAAATCCGGACATTGCAAGTTGATATTCTTCTTGTTGTAAGATGGACGTATTCACTTTCCATGATCCTTTTCCCCTCTTTATCTTATCAAAATCAAAAACAAGTAAAAGTTCTTGATTATCAGAGTGGGGAAAGGGAACAACTTCACATTTTGTAAAGTAATTCAGTGTAGCTTTTGAGGTATAAAATCTGTCAAGTCTGCTGTATGTTCCAACTGGGCTTTTGTATGTATATTGCTTTTCATTAGGGTGAAAGACTCTCCAAATATCTTGTAAAGAATTTTCATTAATGGTCTCAATAAGAGGATTTTTTGATCTGTCTTTGTATGATATGTCCCTTCTTCTGTCTAAGTTTATATCAAGAACTGTATTGAAATCACCACCATAAATTATAAATTCAACACCTGCATAATTTTGGATTTTAGCTTTAATTTCAGAAAATTTATCTTTTCATTTTTGTGTTATGTTACCTCCTGCAGGAGCATATACATTTATCAATAGAAAGCCGTGATAGTCAAAGGTCAAGTGAGTAAAAATATAGTTTCCTTCTTGGCAAATGTCATTAGAATGTATAGTTGCATTGAAATTTTCAGAAATGAGAGTGCTAACACCTGCAAAATTATTTGGAGAAATAGAATGAATTTTAGTGCCCTTCCATCTATTGTCAGAAATGATGGGATTTTTAGTGTTTGAATTTAAATGGGTTTCCTGAAAAAATCAATAACCGGTTTATCTGTACTTATGTTGTGGAAAATGGCCTCTGCCTTCAGGTTGTCATTCAACCCGTTGACATTTATACTAAGCATTGAGGGCATTCAAATTTAGGGATTTGGGACACGATTCATGTTTTAACTATTCGTCTAAAAATTAAATAATGATTAAGGAATGGAAATGAGAAGAGAGAGAGAGAGAGAGAAAAAAAGGAAATATGAATGTTAATTATAGCTGAGAGTTATTTTTTATGTTTTTTCTTCTTCATCTTTGCTTTCTCTGTCACGTCCAGGGAGGTCTGTTTAGATGATGATGATGATAATGATTCCATAGGTCTTTTGCTGTGTGAGTACGTTCTTATTTGTTGGAGTGTTAAGGTTGGTTGGATGAATGGTATTACTGGCGATGATGTTTGTGTAGATGGAGCAGAAAAATGGAATAGAGCAGAGGCAATGGCTGGAGTGATTGTATATGGTGTTGTTGTGATTGGTGTTGATGGTGAAGAATGGTGTTGCAGATCAGTGGGGTTGGGGGTGGACGTAGATGGAGTTTGTGTTGGTTGAGGCAATGGAACTTGAGCTGTTTGTAGAATTGAGTGGGAGGCCATTTGAGATGCGGGTGATTGTTGAATAGTGGTGTTGAATAACGATGAGTCAAAAGATGGAGTTATTTCTGAAAGTGTTGTATGGGAGATGGAGATCTTCGGCCTGACTACCACTGCAGGTGTCAAAATGTGTTACGTCCTGTGCGTTTGAGTCAATGTCGTGTTGTTGTTGTTGTTGTTGCGTTGGCAAGGGCCTAAGCCTATACTTAGGCCCTGCTGGTCTGTCCTGTTGGTCTGTCTCGCTGTCCCTGTTTTGTTGTTGTTGTTGTCCTATGTTTAAGGGCCTGCGTCTGTTCTTAGGCAGTGGCCTATCTAAGTCACTGTCATAGTTAGAAACTGCAACAGTGTCACGGTCAAAATTGTCCGTATTGCTGTTGTTGTCACTGTTGTAGTCGCTGTTGCTGTTCATGTCACTGTCAGAGGTTTGTTGCCATTCAGTATTGTGTGTTGTGTGTCTGTTACCATTCACTCGTATGTCACAGTCCTGGTAGTTGTGACCGTCATCCCCACAGTGGAAGCAGAGCTTCAGACCCCTAAGGTTGCAATTGGCGGTGAGATGAAATGTGGAGTTGCAGTGCATGCAAATTGGTCGACGCCCTCTGAAGGAAATGAGTATTTTGTGACCTGATATGATGATGAAGGGTGGAAGTGGATTTTCTGGATTAGGGTATATTGTGCACAATCATTTGCCAGTAGATATAGATGGAAACTCTTGGTATTTCTGATCCCAGATGTTTACAATCTTTCCATACTGTTTTAGCTGTTCACGAATTTGAATGTTTTGAATGTCAGGGGAAGCAAAAGGTATGGTTATGAGTGTAGGACGTGATCGAATGGGAGTAATTGGGAGAGGACGGTGTGGTTGAAATGGAATGAAAACAGATTTTGAGAGGATGACGTCAACCAATTGAGCGGATGAAAGCACAGCATTCCATTTCGGTGTCCAGCACGAGATGGCATTCGCTGCAAGTGTATTATAGCACATGGGTTGTTCAGGAACTTCTCGTTTCAAATGTGGTACACCGGCAACAGACTACAACGGCACTTCCATTCCGTTGAGATTGGCATAGGATGAGAACAGATTTGGTTGGACTCGTCGCTGTTGCAAGCCACTCATGCTATGGTGGTGGTGAAAGGTTGAATAAATAAGGCAGAACACATGCTGCTTCAGGCATAATAAGAGTTGATGTGTGGAATATGAGAGACGGATTGCCAAGACATCCGCATGTTGCTGCATTGCTGTTGGCAAGACATTGGGAAGGCATTTTTTATTTCAGTTTAAGGCCATAATTCACCTAAAAAAATTAAGAATAAAGGGGAAGTAATTATAATTAAAGATGGAAGCCATATAATTTCAATCATTGTTTCAACTTTTTCTTCTTCATCTGCACTTTGTTTTCCCTTAATTCACTCTCTTGTCTAGACTGCACTGTGCTTTGTGATGAAGATGATGATGCCATTAGATGCTTTGAATTGCAGGTAGTGGTTTTAGTATTTGAGATTGTTGAATTGAGATTGTTTGAATGTGATGTAGTAGGTGTAGGTGGATTAGCTGTTGAAGTGGATATGCAAAGAGTGATTCTGCTACTGACACAGAAATCACCAGTGGAGATAGTGGGGGTACATTGTTGGATGATGCAACTTCTAGCGATGACTGAGATGGAGATGTCTGTGATAAGGATGAATCTGCTGATGAAACAATTTGAAGTGATGTTGATGAATCACTTGTGAAATCAAAGCCAGATGGAGTGGTTGGTATTGTTGATGAGGTTGACTTTGATGAAGAGGATGGTCTTTTGACGTCAGTGTCTTCTAATGTATCACCACAAGCAGGCAAAGGTCGCAGCCTGTAGGCTGGACCTTTTGGGCAATCCATGTCACTTTCGTTTTCAGACAGGATAACTGTATTACTTTCATTGTCCTCATTTATTTCACCAGTAACATTGCTGTCACTGCCCTCACTGGACAGACGCATGTGACCGGTATAGTGTGTGGTTGGTCGTTCACCATTCTGTCTAATATCACAGTCTGCGTACTGATGTCCGTCATGTCCACAGTGAAAGCAAAGCCGAAGATCCTTTAGAGTGCACTGAAATGTTTGATGATGCTTCGAGTTGCAGCGCATACAAACTGGTCGACGCCCTCAGAATGAAATTAAAATCTTTTGACCAGATATGATTATGAACGGTGGCAATGGATTGTCTGGGTCTGGATAAATGGTTACGAGTCATTTGCCTGTTGAAATTGAAGGGAATTCTTGATAAGTTTGGTTCCATACATTAATGATTTTTCCATGCAGTGACAATTCATGAGCTACTTGTTGGTTTGAAAAGCGGGGGTTTGAACAATCCTATGTCTATATTATCTTTCATAGGTAGGGAGGCAAAGTTGAAGGAATTTCCACTGAATGTTGGCAGATTTTCTGTCATGATTTCTTTTGAATAAGTTCTTGAAAAGTCTTGGCCAATTTATGAACCCTATTCTTTGTTCCCAAAAAACTCTAAACTTCTGAGCAACAACATTTTGATCTTTCAAGATGAGCATATTGTAGATTGTTTTGCAATTAAGAGATGAAAATAAAACATATTCATGTTTGGCATTTTCAATATCAAAGTCATCAGATAAACTTCTTTCATTGCTGCACTCAGTTGTTATTTTTTTCTTTCCATTCAGGGGGTAAACGTGATTTCAATTTGGAGTAAAAATTGTCCGAGAAACCAGAAGGATTAATTCATTCATTGCATTGGAAGGTAAGAAACCAGTTAAAAATTTGTAACAAATTTCTCTTATTGTTGTAATGTTAGCTTCTATCCAAGCATTACTGGTATCAACGTGTGTGTAGAAATTGTCAAATAGGGGTTCATTGTAAATTCCTTCAATATTGGTGGGTTTTAGACTAAGGTCGGGAAAATTTGCTGCAAAACTTTTCATGACATCTCGATAAAACTGTGGGACATGTTTCATTTCAATTGGACGTAAGTAACATTTGAATATTTTGGCACCAATGTTGAAATTCTTATACTTATCAAAGTTCAAGGTGAACAGTGCCTTCCATTTAGAGTTATTGTCATCTTGAAGATATTTTGAAATCCAAGATAATTTAATGGCATCAGCTTTCTTTTCAATATCGATAATATTCAAACCTCCTAATTCGTATGGAAGTCTTGCTTGTGTACTTTCAATAGGATCTTTTTTATTCTGATAAATGAACTTGCACAGTCTGTCATTAATTGTTTTGAGAACCCACTGGGGAAGAGGATATATGGCTGCAGTGTGCCAGAACACCGAACTGGCCAGCTGGTTTGCAACCATAGCCCTCCCCCTCAAAGAAAGATCACAAGAAGTCCAAAGGTCTAAAGTTTTTATGTCTAAGGTTTATATTTCACTACAAGGTCAAGCTTCATTTGTAAATGACATGTTTAAATGACATGTCTGCTTTTTCTGCAATTAAAATGTTTAAATCGTACTTATTAGTAATACCAAAATGATTAAAAGTATGAATCAGTTCAATAGCTTAATGTTGTCCCAACATCTCATCTTCTTCAAAAAGAGACCAACGTAGATTATCACACCAGTCCCAGTAGTCATCACATTCTGTTTGGGAAATCTGCACCCAGCCATCCTGATATGTTTTGCCATGATTCTCCTTGCAATTCTTATTTATCTGCTACCCTATCGACAAACGGAAAACTTGGCCTACTTCTACCCAACGTTTTTTCTTTGGCCTATGGCCATCTCTCCACGTCTAGAAATGTTGGAGTTGCTCAATTGTCAAAGCAACATGCCTGTATGTGTTCTTAAAGGATGCTCCTCATTTCTCTTCTTCGTAGATAAAACGGGTCATCTGTGGTTCCATTCCACAGGCAATAAGACCAGTTGGGCACATCTTTAGCAACATCTCAGCCTTAAGAAGAAAAGAAACAATATTTCAAATGATCAGAGGATTTATTGTAAGTTATCTGTGCACATTTAATTATTTCATTCCATGAACACAATTTGTCCTGTTAAAGTGGGTTTGTCCCCTACCACAAGATGGACTGGTTCTGTTCCTTTACCAAGACAATAAACCTGATTCAAGCAAAATGAGATGGTAAAAGCCAATGCTCTCCAGCTGAAATTTCCCTTTTTTAACACTTCAGTGTCTGAAAATATTTTAACTCATCCAGAAACTCTATGGAAATGGGCCAATATTTTTATTTTGTAGAAAGAAATTCTGTATTCAATGTGAATTCCGATATTGTTGATATACTTACATCATCAGGATCATCACATGCATCTTTCAGCATCTCCATCATATCCTCTCTGTTAATTGTTTCTAATAGTTTCTAATACAAATTCTCAGTTCAGCTAATTTTTAATAATTTATTTCCACCATTGATCGGTGCTTTTGCAGAGCAGCTGCAGCATATATTGCACCTTTACATGCACAAGCCAATTAACAGTGAATAGTCTCCAGAGAGCCAATTTACCTTCAAAGGCTGAAATACTACTTTTTACAATTGATTTTTAATCAACAGGCACTTGAGCTAGTGGTCAATATGGCAAACGTTTTACAGAAGCACATAGTTTTCCACAAGGTGTGTCGTGCACCATGAACAGGATATCCACAGGCCATCCATTTAATTAGATTTTTCTAACATCTTTGGCATCAAAGACAGAGAAATCCATTGGCCGTCTTTGAACCAAGCAGATCATGGCACATATGCACATCACTCCATTCTCTACTCTGTCTTCATGCTATACTGGCAGTGCATCAAAGTTTTCTTTTGACTGCATTCTGAAGAATCCTGTATCAAAACCCTGATATTGCAACCATGGGGAAAACGTATCGACAATGAACTCACTTGCTTCATTCCTCAATGGGTCATATTGCCCAATTAAACTTTGCTGTAAATCAGCAAACAGTATGCTCCATATTTTCCTCTCTCTGTCATAAACAGGGAAAAGAATAACTTCAAAGTTTTTCTCTTGCAGATTCTCATGCCTATGTGACGGAGTTTTTCCACAAGCAGAGGATCGACGAATAGCAAATGCTTGTTGTGCACCATCAGTGCCTTGCCTAAAGTATAGATTATGTTGTCATTGATATGGTTGCCTTGTTTAAGAGAAATCACATCATGAACGGTAAGCTCAGCAAATTTGTTGTCCACCAAGGCATCTTGGTCATCTCTTGCAATGTTCTGAAACCATATGTCACTTATTGCTAGGAACCTTTCATCAAGCACACCACATGGAGAATTGTTCTCTGGTGCAGAAATATAGCCTAGTGTGAAAGAATGAAGGAATGATGAAAGACAGAAACCAATGCATTGCAAATGTGCTTGTAATTTCAAATTGCATTCTTCACTGTGTGTCCTTTGCCCATCATTGCTTGATAATTCTCTCTGTGATTTATAACCCAAGAAATCACAGAAACATCAATTTCAAGAAACTTTAATGAAGTGAAGTTCTAATATCAACAGTTTATATGGCTGCAAATTTGAAGGCATGGTATAAAAACCATACCCCAGGACCCAAAGTATGACCCTTATGTACTGAAAATCGAAAATGACCCTTAAGTACAAGTGGACATTTTACTTCCGTTAGTCAAATATGGCGTATCATATATCAGCAGACCTGTCAAACGCTACTGATCAGTGTCAAAAGCTCTAAGAAGCGTACTTCCTGTTCTTTCATGATTTTGTAATGTATTTGCGCACCTAAACTATGGGTACGGGGGAAGATGCTTTGTCTTAAATTTTCCCTAGCATTTCGGTTCAATCACACATATACATATAAATTCTAATTTTGCTTGGTGCAGAGCTGTAGAATGAAAGACACATTTCATTCAGGACATATTTTCCAGTTACTGGTAAGAGGAAAAGAAAATAAAAAGCTTTTGACTAAACCCCAAATTATTTGGGACTGAAGGGCATTTCAAACAGAAGATTTTTTTCTGTGACATGTAAATAAAATAATTTACAACTAGACGTACCAGAAGTGTCTGGCGGTCTGAGAGACTGAAAGATTACAGCCTGCAACTGCAAGAGTGGGATTTCTCGTATTTTTTGTACAAAGTACGTGTAGATAATTCAACATAATTGAATTTTGCATTATTCATTTCATCCAGACAGACTGTTTTGCACCAAAAATCTGGGATGGTATAATTTAAGATTCAAGATCCAAGATTCAAGATCCAAGATCCGAGAAATTAAGATCCGAGATATTAAGATCCGAGATATTAAGATCCGAGATATTAAGATCCGAGAAATTAAGATCCGAGAAATTAAGATCCGAGAAATTAAGATCCGAGAAATTAAGATCCGAGAAATTAAGATCCGAGATATTAAGATCCGAGATATTAAGATCCGAGATATTAAGATCCGAGAAATTAAGATCCGAGAAATTAAGATCCGAGATATTAATGACCGAACGATCCACCTATATATTCTGTTCATCACATCAAAAAAATCACCGAGTTTTCCCAACGCTACAGTAGCTCAGTGGGTTAGTACGCGTGACGCGAACTATATGGTCGCTGGATCGATCCACAGTATCAACTTGTGTTTTAGTTTAGTTTATTAGTTTTAGTTTCCGACAAATTTTTCTCCGATGAGCGCTTCGTGATTGTTTTCGCGTGAAAATTAATAAAAAAATACAGAATAATTCATGATAATTTTAGTCTTGTTTGTTTTCTATTTTTAAACAATTCTCAAATTTGGCGGCCAAATTTGAGAATTGTTTAAAAATAGAAAACAAACAAATTTAAGCTACAAATACAGTGACTTCATGTCGTCTATTCCATAGGCCTAAGTTATAAGTATAATAGTATACTAGTATGTATAAACCGCCAAATATTGGATCTTAATTTCTTGGATCTTAATATCTGGGATCTTAATTTCTGGGATCTTAATTTCTGGGATCTTAATTTCTGGGATCTTAATTTCTGGGATCTTAATTTCTGGGATCTTAATTTCTGGGATCTTAATTTCTGGGATCTTAATTTCTGGGATCTTAATTTCTGGGATCTTAATATCTCGGATCTTAATTTCTCGGATCTTGGATCTTGGATCTTGAATCTTAAATTATACCATCCCCAAAAATCTTTCCTGCCTGTTGTTGCTGTTCGCAGGGAAAATCATTCCTAAAAATCTTGTCCATATTTTGGTAAATGTTTAATTTAAAAATATCATATTGTTTATGAAATTCCCGAAATCTCGTGATTTTTTCCCCACACCGGTCGTTCTTCAAACTATCGTTGTATAAAAGCTCAACTAGTACTGTGAGAAAAACTGTGTTGTTGAATTGATCATTTCAAATGCCAGACAAATATTTTTTGTTTCCGCTTTGGTCTAACCTAATTGGGTTTTTTTAAAAAGGGCATTTACCCCCGTTATCATTAAAATCCAGAATTGCAGATCATATTAAAATACAACACAGGAAGTGAGGACGATCAACAGCCATGCTGACATACGTACGATATGAACAATATGAACGACTGACATCCGATATGCCAAATTTGGCAAGCGGAAGCAAAAGGCCCACTCGTACTTAAGGGTTATTTCAGAATTTAGTACTTAACCCTATTAAGTATGGGGATTTTTGCCCCCCCCCCTCCTACTTTTGCTCGTGTATCATCTGCAAGAACTCCTTAGTAGCTTTGGTAAGGGTCTGACTTTTCGTAGAATTTATCAAGGAACCTTGTAGTATGGGTTTTGGTGTTGCGGACTTAGTCACGTGGCCAGCAAATGTCTATATTTGGAAGCAGGTAATGGAAATTACCCTTCAATTGGCTATAACTCTGTCAATAATTATCACATATAAAAGAAATATATTTGGTTGGACTTCTCCTGGCGAGAGCTATCATTTGATATATCATTGGAATGTTTTTGATATTTTTGGCAAATTTTGTCACTTGTCACTTGATCAATTTAATTAATGTTGTTAATTAGCCTAATTAGCAATTTTTTAAATTTTTGGATTGAGTCATGCATAACGCAGTGTAAACTATGCTTTTGAAGATTATTACTGAAAATAAAGCTTGTTATATACGTTTTCCAAAATGCTGAGTAAGCAAAAAATTTTTTCCTCATCATAAACGCTTATAAAAGTTGACAAGAAACAGCAATTAGCTGATAATTAGCTTAAATGACAGAAACAGTTTTCTTTCTATAGAAATTTTAATATTTACAGTGCCTTTTACCTATTTTAGTCCGATTTAGCTTGATTTTCGGTTATGTAGATGAAATACTCACAATTTCACACTCTAAACGGTCGCTAGGCAACGCATCACGTGACTTATTAGCAAACAATAGTGTTAATTAGTTGCAATTGGGTACTTGTACATGTCTACTAAGTTTCATTTCAATCAGACAAATAGCAGCTGAGATAACTAGGGTGGGGGCAAAAAACCAAATAGGGTTAAGGGTCATACTTGGAGTCCTGGGTCCTTGGTCCTGGGGTATGGTTTTTATACTATGCCAAATTTGAAAGAGAAAGGTTTTTTGCTCCAAGGGACTGAAAAACATGGCGAAGTTACGGAACTCTGAGTCAGAATCTTTCAAGGGTTTGTCAGGAGCTTTTCAAGGGAACTAGAATTTCATTCAAATTAGCAAGTTTCGAATAAAATTATTTCAGATAAGATAGAGTTGATTGGTTGTGTCTATTCCTCACAAATCCATTCAATGAGAAAACAAAACTATTAACAGAATTATGTAACATGGAATGCAGAATACCCTGAAATGCAAGTTTTAGTTGTTGATCTATCCTTTTCCAATCTCAGCCAGCAAGCACTGCTGACCTTTCAAGCATTCGGATGGTGTAATTTCCGCTCAGATTGTGCATTTGCTCCAAAACAAGATCTGATAAGCCTTGGACAGCCTCTGCTTGAGATAGCCATAGTCGGTTAGCAGCATTTTCAAGTTCTGTCACTGTGAAAATGTCGAATTCAGAAACAAGTTTACATGTTCCATTGTTCAATGCACATTAACCATAAAGTGAACTGATTCCCTTGCAATACATCTTCAAAGAAAAATCAGTGTGATAAAATGAGATTTGGGTCTGAGGTAAGGTACTAGTGTTCCTAAGTATTAGATTTATTCTTAGTAATAAATAGGTTTATAAATCAATAGGTTTATAAATCAATGGCGCAGACAGATAGCAAGTGATTGGTCTATTTTCAGTGTGTTTTCAGTGTCTTTTTATGCAATAGGAAAAAATGAGGAGGTTGCTGCTTAGGAATGTTGAAATGATGACTTATTAAGTTATTCACTTTGATACACAAGGCACGTAAATCATGGGTTGCTAAGAATAATTAAAACCTGAGATAATAAATTGAGAACTATTGCATTTTAGTAACATTGTTATGACTTATTTTAACTTTTAGTGAAATTTACTTGTAGCCATAAAACAAATGATATCCTGAATTTGTTGTCCATCTAACTCTTATAGTTTGCATGACACTTCTCTTTGCATTTCCTTTGTCGTGCTGTTGCCAAGCACATTGGTTATGTAGTAACAGTACTCCAAAATGGCTCTTGATTCTACAATGGCAGCTTCGGAATTAAAAAAAATGTAACAAGAATCATAGCTCACTTTCACAGCCAACAAGTACTTTACTTGCTTGTATTTTTGTTAACCTTTTTCTTGCAAGCTCCATTATTTTCTTTTTGTTGAATGTTCAGCATGGCTTATTGCAGATTTGGGAACCTTAATAATGTGCATCTTTTTGCCTTGAATATTAACTGGAAACGTCAAGTGCATTGGGGTGCTAAGTAATTCACTGACTGATAGTGGCTTCCCACAAGCAGGCTTCACTGCAGTTTCTTTTAAATTGTTTCCTGATTCAAATGCTGTATTTGGGCTTTGCTCTGGAGAGGACTTGGCATTTGTGGTTTTTTTGGATTAAACATTTTGAGATTTTGGTGTAGGTTTTTCCTTTTTACTGTTCAAAACGTTCTTCCCTGTTCTTCTCTTTACAACTTTCTTGTCTCGTTTTCTCTTTCTCTCTTTCTTGTCTCGTTTTCTAATGGTATCATAGTTTTCATGTCAATAGTTTGCTATATATCAACTAAACTGTAAATAAATTTGCTAATATCGGCGCATTTGAAAAAACCTAAAACAAATTATGTTCAAGTCTGTTTAACCATCATTTTTTACTTCTCAAATTTGTTGAGTCTTCCCGTTGTATTAAGTCTATCTACCATTTTCGACTATATCATAATTTTTTTGCATTCCTTGGCCTAATTACAAACTTAGGCCCTCGCCTACACCGCCTCAACTGCAAACACAGCAACAGGACGTGGACGCAACGCAATTCGTCAGAAGCAGTGTTAGCAGGGTTGAGGACCCCACACCCAACACTCCACAACAAGCCACTCAAAACAATTCAATTTCACAATCACAACATTCAAATCAAGCAACAACCTCCACATCAGCTTCCCATTTCATCTTTCCAACCTCACCCGATTCACCAGACACTGAAGAACAAATTGCATTCCAATCACTACTACCACAGGTCACAACATTAATAGCGCCCACAAGCGTCCCACCACATCAAATTACCACAACAACTTCAAACAGTTCAATAATTCATCACCCAATCAGTCAAACCATTGTGGAGACCCTCTTCAACTTCTCAACTACCACCAACAAGGCAACATGTCCAGTCTTCTCATCCACTCAACCAACTCTATCACCACAGTCACAATCACAAAAAAGACCCATTTCCACATCATCCTCAAACATCTCAAAGGATTCATCTGGACACAAGGAAAAGGCAACGACAAAGAAAAAAAGACTGAAAAAATAAACTTTTTACTTTCTACAGCATTCACGTTTTAAATTCTTAACTTATTACTATTTTGATCTCATTGAATGAATTGTGTCCCTAACCCCTGTTGAAAAATGCCCTCATTAATTAGTGTAAATGTGAATGGCCTTAATGATAAGGTCAAAGCTGAAGCTATCTTTCACAACCTAAACAATGACAAGCCAGATATTGTATTTTTAAAGGAAATCCATTTAAATGATAACACTAAAACTTCTATTATTTTAAATGAAAGGTGGAAAGGAATGAAAATCCATTCCATTTCTCCAAATAATTTTGCAGGTGTTAGCACTCTCATTTCTGAAATTTGCAATTCAACTATACACTCTAATGAAATTTGTCAAGAAGGAAACTATATTTTAACTGACTTGACCTTTGAGGATCACCGTTTTCTATTGATAAATCTATATGCTCCTGCAGGGGGGGGGGGGTAATAAAACACAAAAAAGAAAGGATAAATTTTCTGAAATTCATTCTAAGATCCAAAATTATACTGATGTTGAATTTTTTATTTATGGTGGTGATTTCAATACAGTTCTTGATATCAACTTAGACAGAAGTAGGGACATAACATACATTGACAGATCAAAAATCCTCTAATTGAGACCATTAATGAAAATGATTTACAAGTATTTGGAGGACCTTTCACCATGATGACAAACAATTTACCTACAAAAGTCCTGTCGGAACATACAGCAGACTTGATAGATTTTACACATAAAAAGCTCCAATACATTACTTTAAAAAATGTGAAATTCTTCCCTTTCCCCACTCTGATCATAAAAAACTTTTACTTGCTTTTGAATTTGATAAGATGAAGAGGGGAAAGGGATCATGGAAAATGAACACGTCCATCTTACAACAACAAGAATATCAACTTGCAATGTTTTGGATTTCCATATTTGAAGATTTTCGTAATCCACTTGATTGGTGGGATAAGGCTAAAAAACAAATAGCAACAATTACTAAACAATATTGTATAAAACTATCAATTGAACGGAAAAAGAAAAAGTCAAAACTTTATAAGCAATTGCGCAATGCAACCAAAAAAGCAAAACAGACAGACAGACAGTCATTCAAAGATTTAGTTGAACGTATAACCAAAGAAATAAAAAGTCCAAATATTTTTGTAATTTAGAGAAAAAACGCCAAGCCACTCAAGTTATGAAATCAGTTAAGACGAAAACAGGAACAATAGTACATAATCCAAAAGATATGCTTGAAACTGTGAAACAATTTTACTCTGACTTGTTTGCAAATGAATCAACAGATACTACTAAGCAAGATGAACTCCTTTCAAAAGTAGAAAACAAACTTTCAGACATTGACAGAGACGCTTGTGAGGGCCAACTAACAAAAGACGAATTATACACGGCACTTTCTAAGATGAAAAATAATAAAACACCAGGCCTCGATGGTATTCCAGTAGAGTTTTATAAAACCTTCTGGAGTATCATTGGGGAGCATTTTACAAGGGTTGCTAACACCTGCTTTGAATTATAACAACTTTCCCACTCTCAACGCGTAAGCTTAATTTCAACACTTTACAAGAAAGGTGACAAAAATGATCTCGGGAATTGGAGACCAATTAGTCTGCTCAATTTTAACTACAAGATAATTGCAAAAACTCTTGCCAATCGTTTACGAGATGTATTATCAAGCATTGTTTCTCAAGATCAAACATGCAGTGTCCCAAATAGATCAATTTTGTCAAATGGCCATATATTAAGAGATCTTATTTACTATGCTGAAAATGAAAATCTCCCAGCAGCCCTTCTTTCTTTAGATCAAATGAAAGCCTTTGACAATGTAAACTGGAATTTCCTTTTCAAAACCTTAGAAAGCTTTGGTTTTGGGCCACAATTCCTTTCATATATTAAAACATTGTATCATAATATTAGTAGTCGCGTTAAAGCAAATGGGTACATCTCTGCCCCATTCACCCTTGGTAGGGCGGTAAGACAGGGATGTCCCCTTTCCCCCTTATTATATGTCCTTGTTTCCGAAATTTTTGCAATCTCTATCAGAAAAAACCAAGACATTACTGGTATTACCATTAAAAATGTTGAATTTAAAATTACCCAGTATGCTGATGATACCACAATAATCCTTCAAGGTGAACAGTCCATCAAATCAACTTTTGATTGTGTCCAAGATTTGAAATGGCATCAGGAGCTAAAATAAACAAAGGGAAAAGTAATGGAATTTGGCTTGGAAGATACAAAACAGATCAGATAATCCATATAATTTAAAATGGGGCAGGGAAGCATTGAAGATCCTTGGTGTCTTTCATGGCCCTATTTTGAAAGAAAAAGAAACTTGGGATCCTCGCATCAACAAATTTTGTAAAACTTTAGACCTTTGGACTTCTCGTGATCTTTCCTTGAGGGGGAGAGCTGTGGTTGCAAACCAGCTGGCCAGTTCAGTCTTCTGGTACACTGCAGCCATATATCCCCTTCCCCAGTGGGTTTTCAAAAAAAATCAATGACAGGTTGTGGAAGTTCATTTATCAGAATAAAAAGGATGCTATTAAATGTACACAAGCAAGAATTCCATACGAATTAGGAGGTTTGAAAATAATAGATATTGAAAAGAAAGCTGGTGCCATTAAATTATCTTGGATTTCAAAATATTTTCAAAATGACAATAACGCTAAATGGAAAGCACTTTTCACCTTGAGCTTTGATAAGTATAAGAATTTCAATATTGGTGGCAAAACTTTGAATGTCATTTACGCTCGATTGAAATGAAACACGTACCCCAGTTTTACAGAGATGTCATTAAATGTTTTGCTTCCAACTTTTCACAAGCTAGATTAAAACCAACTGACATTGAAAGCATAGACAATGAACCTTTATTCGACAACTATTTCACTTATGTTGATACCAGTAATGCTTGGATACAAGCTAACATTACAACAATGCAAGATATTTGTTATGAATTTACAACTGGATTCTTACCTTCCAATGCCCTGAATGAATAAATCCATTCTGGTTTCACTGACAATTTTTACTCAAAATTGAAATCACGTCTACCCCCTGAATGGAAAGCAAAAATAACAACTGAGTGCAGCAATGAAAGAAGTTTATCTGATGACTTTTATATTAAAAATACCAAAGATGAATATTTTTTATTTTCATCTCTGAATTGCAAAACAATTTACAATATGCTCATCTTGAAAGATCAACATGTTATTGCTCAGAAGTTTAGGGTTTTTTGGGAAAAAAAATAGGTTTTATCAATTGGCCAAGACTCTTCAAATCTTTATTTAAAAGAAATCATGACAGAAAATCTGCCAACATTCAGTGGAAGTTTCTTCAACTTTGACTCCCTACCTATGAAAGATTATATAGACATAGGATTGTTCAAACCCCCGCTTTTCAAACCAACAAGTAGCTCATGAATTGTCACTGCATGGAAAAATCATTAATGTATGGAACCAAACTTATCAAGAATTCCCTTCAATTTCAACAGGCAAATGACTCGTAACCATTTGTCCAGACCCAGAAAATCCATTGCCACCGTTCATAATCATATCTGGTCAAAAGATTTTAATTTCATTCTGAGGGCGTCGACCAGTTTGTATGCGCTGCAACTCAAAACATAATCAAACATTTCAGTGCACTCTAAAGGATCTTCGGCTTTGCTTTCACTGTGGACATGACGGACATCAGTACGCAGACTGTGATATATAGGGTTTATCAACTGGCCAAGACTCTTGAAAACTTTATTTAAAAGAAATCATGACAGAAAATATGATTAATTTGATTTTAACATTAGACTTTTATAGTATTGGGTTTGTTTAGGTTTAGTTTAATTAGGTAACTTTAATTGTAGTTAAGTAAGTTATTAATTTCATTTGTTGTAGTTTCTTTAATTAGTTTATTGTAGTTCTTAAGTAATTTTTTAAATTAGTTGTAGTTATAGTTTTGTTGTTGTTGTAGTCATAAGTTAATCAGAATAGTAGTTTAGAATAATTTAGTTAATTTTGCATTTGGAATTAAAAATGGACACCTTACATATTTATAAACAACGAACATTTGCAATAAACAATATATCTAGATATGAACAATTTCAAACCTTATTTAATTAAATTATTTTAAAATGTATATATGTTGAGTTGAATAAGAATTAAACGGGCTTAGGCATGTGCCTAGCTCAACAAAAAAAAATTGATCAACAAGGAGATTCTTCCAGGATGAGGCCTTGCCATTGCAGTTCGGTTTGGCTGACCCCTGTGATTACCGCAAATGTTGGTAACTCGACAGTACAATTTCTGGCAGCGGGGACCTGCGTTCACGCTAGTCCCCTTCCAATAGTACTAATGTCAAATTCTGCATCCATGTCAGCACACCACCACGACTTGCCAGATACCAGGCATCTCTCGACACAAAAATTCCCTTATTCTACAAAGAGTGTCCAACTTACCAACCGTTTGCCGTTTTCAGCATCTTCCCCTCCAGATGCCGGAAGATGCACCAACATCTACCACATCCGTACAGCCGCAACCGGAAGCCCATCCTGTGCAACACTATTTAAGAGCAAGCTGGGCTTCCATGAATGCCACGCCCGCTGTTCCAACTGGCCAGAGTCCTCACCACACCCACCAAGATCTACCCCCATCAACCCACTTTGTATGCATCAAACGGTATACGTACATGTGCATGTGCACACTTCTGCATCTCTAGCCTGTAGTGTCATGCACATTCAGGCCCTCTAGCTTTCTCCTACGACCATACCACCGTGAATATACCAGTTCTCGTCCGATCACCGCAGTCAAGCATGGTCGGGCCAGGTCAGTACCTGGATGGCTGACCGCCTGGGAACACCTGGTGTTGTAGGCTTCACTTTTTGCAATTGCGGTCCTTCTTTTCGACCAACGTAGAATATTTGCTGGATCACATCTATTGTGGTAAAAATTTCGTTGAATGGCTTCTATTGTGGGAAAATATTTTGAGAATTGTACAAACATCATGGCTTATGCTGCTGCTGCTGCTCCAACGTCTCGTGTATCAATGTACTCCCAAGCAAATGCTTTCCCCACGGCAACTGGCACCTTTAGAAGGTTGAAGCGTCCCAACTCTGTTTCTCTACGTGTGCCACCTGGCTGTCGCGCTGAGCCACAAGAAATTTACGACATCTGCAAGAACATCTTCGAGCTACGTCCAGTCTGATTATCGAAAAGCACCAGTGGTGACATCATCATCACAACCAAAGACCCTGAAGAAAAAAAGAAAATTATGAAGTTTGCGGCCATCAAAATAAGCTCTGGTGAAACTCTGGGAATATTCGATCCTGCTTCTACTATTGTTTTTGTTAACGTTTAGAGTGTACCCTTCGAGTTACATGATGATGCAATCGTTCGAAAGCTTCAAAAGCACGGCACCGTACTCAGCATCCGAAGAGGCCACCACGCCGCAATGCCCGAATGTGAAAATGGAGCCAGGCACTTAAGAATGAATTTGCGAAGAGCCATCCCCTCTTTTATTCATTTTGGAAGCGAATCATTCCGAGTTCGATACAACGGTCAACCGGAGACATGTTGTAGATGTGACCAGCAAGAAAACCCTCCATCCACCCTATCGCATACCAAATCTTCCACCTAAACCAACAGTCTGAAAACCTTCACCACAGGAGAAAGCCATCCACTCAGATGCAAGTACCTCTTCCAAGCGTGCTCTTGAGGAATCGTCAGTGTCTTCGACAGTCGGAAGCGTGATCGAAAACAATAAAAAGAAAACTCCAAGTCGTCCTCCGTATTTGAATCTCATATGCGACTTTGGTGAGGTACATATTAAATTTTGCAACATTTATGTGCCTAACCATGTTTCTCAACATAAGGACTTTTTTTAATCTTTGCACGCTGTTCTGAAAGGGGGCATCCCTACAGTTTTTGGTGGAGATTTCAATTCCATCGAAGACTCCTTTTTAGACAAAAACAGTGGAGACTCTGATTTAGCAATAACAGCTTTAAAAGCTTTGCAACTGCTCAACCTTAGGTACGATTTTAAGGACGTTTTCCGACATTTAAATCCGTCAACACGAAATTTCACATGGACAAATCCTGATGGTTCTATCTCGTGTCGGTTAGACAATTTTTATATGTCTGGAGTTATTTTTTGTAATTGTAGTTATTCCAACATAATGTTTTTTCCCTATTCCGATCATGATGCTCCAAGCATCTCGTTTAGACACCCGAACTCTTTGAAAAAGGGTCCGGGGGTTTGGAAATTTAACACCTCTCTTTTAAACAATCCTATTTTTGTCGATAAAATCAAACCCTTCTGGTCCCATAGGCAGCTACGGAAGATTGACTTCCGAGATCTAAATGCCTGGTGGGATATTGGAAAACGTAAAATTAAACATATCGCTATGAAACTCTCTAAGTGCTTAGCACGGGAACGTCGCCAAAAGCGAGCCCGTTAAGAAAAAAAGCTCCGGGATCTTAGCGCCTTAAAGCCGTCTAGGCCTGTTTTAGATGCCATAGAGGCTCTAAAGTCTGACATTACAGACCTTGATACTACTCTCGTTCATGGTGCAAGAATTCGTTCAAAGGAACGCTTCTACACCGAGTTTGAAAAGCCTTCCAAATACTTTTACTCTTTAGAAAATTCTCGTCAAAGCTCTAAAGTCATTTCTGCATTAAAATGCGATGGTAGAACCGTTACCTCCACTCAGGATATACTAGAAAATTCTGCTCAGTTTTACGAAAATTTATACACTGCCGAGAATCCTGATCTTGCAGCTCAAGAATTTCTTCTTTCGCAAATCGAAAAACGTCTATCACCCGAAGAAAGGGACTCTTTAGAGATTAAACTTGATTCACAATCATGTTACGATGCTCTGTCCTCAATGAAGAGCCAAAAATCGCCCGGCTCTGATGGCCTTCCTTCAGAATTTTATAAAACTTTCTGGCCAATACTTGGCTCCGATCTCGTTGATGTTCTCAATTACTCTCTTTACTCTGGTTTGCTCCCCGAGTCCATGAGACTTGCTTTGATATCCCTTTTGTTCAAAAAAGGAGACAAACTGGACCTCAAAAATTGGCGTCCGATATCTCTCCTTAATGTTGACTATAAAACTGGCACTAAAGCCCTTGCAAACCGCCTTAAAACCGTTCTTCCTTCTATACTGAACGAGGACCAAACCTGTTGCGTCCCCGGAAGAACTATCTTTGATAACCTTTTTCTAGTTAGAGATTCAATCTCTTACGCCGAACAAAAGAATCTTCCCTTAGCAATTATCAAAGTTGATCAAGAGAAAGCTTTTGATCGTGTAAATTGGGATTTTCTTTATAAAATTATGATGCGTATGAATTTTGGACCGGTCTTTATCAGCTTCATCACAACAATCTACAACAACGTGTCGTCATGTGTCCTAAATAACGGCCATTCTTCCAGAAAGTTTCTTCTCCAACCAGGGGTCCGCCAAGGATGCCCTCTTTCTCCTTTTTTGTATTGTTTGGTAGCAGAAACACTCGGTAACGCAGTCCGGAATAATAATCTTGTATCTGGATTACCACTTCCTGGCTCCACTTCACCGGCTAAAATCAGTCAATATGCGGATGACACAACCATCCTTGTTACTGATGATAATTCAGTAAAGGAAGCTTTCAAATCAGTCCGTGATTTTTAAGCTGGATCAGGCTCCAAAGTAAATTTCTCGAAAGGGAAATCCGAAGGTGTCTTGTTCGGGAAATACAAAGGTTGCGCTTCACGCTCTGTCCAAGAACTAAATTGGGCTTCCAAGACATTGAAATCCTTGGTGTTTCTTTTGGCTCAAATGAGGCAATCAACGACGCTTTTACTAAGCGGGTCAATAAACTGGAGCAACGTCTCCTCGCTTGGTCGAATCGCTCTCTATCATTCCATGAGAATGTAATGATCATTAACACACTTGGTCTTTCCGGTCTCATTTACCTCTCTACCGTCTATCCTATTCCTCCTAACATCCTAACAAGGATCTATACACTTGTATTCAACTTTTTATGGTCTTCTAGAAATGAACTCATCAAACGAGAAGTCATCTACCAACCCCGAGATAAAGGGGGCCTAGGCCTCATTAACCTACGGCTAAAAAATCAAGCCCTCCTTCTGCGCTCCTTACACACAATTTGCGATCAAGGAGCAACTGTTAAATGGATTTTCCTTGCTCGCTATTGGATTGCTCGCAGTCTTTCAAAATACTCTACCTTATGGTCCTTTCTTAGAAGTAATAACACTCCATATTCACTATATCGCCCTCCCCTCTATGATATTTTGTTGTCGCTTGTAAATAAGCTTAGTGCTGATATCCAATCATTTAATTCTGATAGCTTAAATGTACGTAATTTATATAAATTTATATTAAATAGGTTGCAGATTGAACCTCGATCACAACAAATCTGGGAGATCATCGTCCAGTCACGCAACCTCCCTTGGAATATTATTTGGTCCTCCTCTCTTCACGGCCTATCTACAGGATACGAAAATGATGTCTCCTGGAATATTACCCACCGCGTTTTGAAAACTTTAGATTATCTCAAATCCTGGGGCCTTAAAACCGACCGTCTATGTAAACGCTTCAATAAAGCTGAAACCATAGAGCACGTGTTTTTGGAATGCCCAGTTGCTATAGAAACTTGGATCAATTTTAAAGAAATTTTGCAATCTCTCGGCACAAACAGTTTCGATTTGACAACGGAAACTGTTTTCTTGCGCATCCTCCCCACCTCTGTAAGTTTTCATTGTAGATCTCTTTTATTGTATCTAATAAAATTAATTTGTTATCATATCTGGAATAGTCTTATCAGCTTAATATCTGATATGCACCCAGAGTGCTCAAATATTAAACAGATATTTGGAATTGGTCCGTACGTCTGAAGCTTGCTTCACCCCGGACACGGGTTGTCCTGGTATTGCAGTGCCGCCACAGATGGCCCACCGCTTCATCTTGAAGTGTAAAACAAGCAACACAGCAAACCTTCCCTTATGCCACATCTCTTTCTGTCTTCATCCTCTTGCCAACAGCAATGCAGCAAGATGCGGATGTCTTGGCAATCCATCTCTCATATTCCAATACATCAACTATTATTATGCCTGAAACAGTGTGTGTTCTGCCTTTTTATTCCACCTTTCACCACCGCATAGCATGAGTGGCTTTCGACAGTGACGAGTCCAACCCAATCTGTTCTCATCCTATGCCAATCTCAACGGAAAGGAAGTGCCACCCTTTCACTTGTAGTCTGTTGCCGATGTACCACATTTGAAAAGAGAGGTTCCTGGAGGATGCTCCCTCTGCAAGAAAAGTCTGCATACTTAGCTGACGGGGAAGAAGTGTCTCAACATGGACCCGTCAGGTAAAAGTGCCGCTGTCCAAGAAAATGATTTGGGCACTTCTACATCATGGGCTGATATTGCTGAGGCTACAGAGAAAGTCACGCATGATCAAGGTTTAACTAATGTTGCACATGCGCCGAATCCATTACCACATTCAAGAGATCAAGATAACAACAACACCAACCGCATGGAACTCGCAGAAAACGAAACATCTAAAGTCCAAGAATCCCAAAATCAAGGTAATTCATTTGCTGATCTCCTAAAAAGAAACCCGTCTGAAAATACTAGTATTGTTTCAGGAGGAATATTTTATACATCTTCAAAAACGTCACACACAGAAATAATTACAACCATACACAAAACATTGAATAATCCATGCGCCATTTTAAATCTTCAGTGAATGCCATCCAAACCTGGACATCAAAATTGGAATGCTGTATTGTCATCTTCCCAATTGGTTGACATCCTCTTGTCAAAATCAGTCTTTCTTCCATCACAATCCCATCATCTATTGCCTATCACACCCATTCTTGCCCATCCTACGCTTATTACCATACCATTTGCATCTCCAGAAATCAAAAATGAACACATTATCGCACAACTTCAGCCACACGGTAAAGTTCTCAACATTTGGCATCAACGTTACCAAGAATTCCCATCCATATCAACTGGCAAAAGACTATGCACCATTTTTCCAAACCCAGAAAATCCATAACCACCCTTCATAATCATTTCAGGCCAAAAAATTCTCATCTCATAAAGAGGGCGCACACCAAATTGTATGCATTGCAAATTGACATATCACCTCACTTCCAACTGCAATCTGCGGGGTCTAAAGCTCTGCTTCCACTGTGGAGACGATGGGCACAACTACAGAGACTGTGACAGAAGACAAAATGGTGATAGGCCTACAACACACAACATTACATGTACACCACAACAGTCTGACAACGACATTGACACAAACAGTGACGTTGCCAACGTTGACAGGGACACTGTAATACATTCCGACACTGACAGTTACAGAGGCAGACCTCTTCCTCGTAGGCCTAAGTCTCGACTTAGGCCTTTACTCACTGACTGTGAAAGTGAGACATAACAACAGGACGGACTTCCTGTACCTAGGTATAAGCTTAGGCCCTTGACATCTACATCAACCAAGCAACAGGACCAAAACAAACAGGACGAGGAGAGTGAGAGTGATATTGTTGACGATGATGATACCCAAGTCGTCAGAAGCAGAGGTAGCGAATCTGAGGGCCCCAACTCCATTCATGAAACATCAGACACAAATCAAGACCACGATTCTCCAACTGCAGTCATTCAAAGGAACCCTTCCACCTCAACACTTACAACCTCAGAGCCTCAGTCACACAGTCCTTCGCAATCAATAATTCCAACTACTCCAGCATCACCACAAGCCACACAACAATGCAAATCACAATCCATCCTTCCAAAGAAACATAATTTAACTCCCTCTCTCTCTCCATACTGCAAACAACTCAAACCATTGATACCCCATGTCCATCTCCACAGAACATCATTACAACACCCATTACATCCTCAGTATGCAATACATTCATTCAACATTCAATAACAACCATAAATTGAAGCCACTCTATTTAATTACTCAAATCCATCCACACAACTGCCACCAACAGCACCACCACAAACACAGTCAAAGCCTCAAAAAGACCATTCTCATCATCATGATCCTGCACCACAAAGATGAAAAAAAGCAAAGACAAAACGAAAGCAAGTAAAAAGAAACACAAAAAACAAACTCTCCTTTAACGTAAATATTAACCCCTTTCCCCTTCATCTTCCTTTTTAATTAATTTTGGATATTTTGGAAATGAATTGTGCCCCAATTCCCAAATAGAATATGCCAACGATAATAAGTATCAACGTAAATGGCCTGAATCATCAGGCCAAAGCAGAAACTATTTTTCACAATTTAAAGAATGACAAACCAGATATTATATTTCTGCAGGAACCACACTTAAATGATAACAGTAAAAATTTCATTATTTCTAATCAAAGGTCGAAAGCCAAAAAATTTCATTCAATTTTTCCAAATAATTTTGCAGGTGTCAGCACTGTTTTTTCTGAAAACTTAAACCCAATAATACATTCTAATGACATTTGCAAAGGGGACAATTACATATTCACTGACTTGACCATTGACCATCACTGGTTTCTCTTAATAAATCTATATGCTCCTGCTGGGGGTAATAAAACATAAAAAAGAAAAGATAAAATTTCTGAAATTCATATTAAAAGCCAAAATTATACAGATTTTGAATTTATAATTTATGGTGGTAATTTCAATACAGTTCTTTATATCAACTTAGACAGAAGTAGGGACGTATCATTCATTGACAGATCAAAAAATTCCTCTCATTGAGACCATTAATGAAAATGATTTGCAAGATATTTGGAGAACCTTTCACCCTGATGAAAAGCAATGATAGATTTTATACTTCAAAAGCTACAATGCACTACTTTACAAAATGTGAAATTGTTCCTTTTTCCCACTCTGATCACCAAAAGCTGTTACTAGTTTTTGATTTTGATCAGGTAAAAAGAGGAAAGGGATCATGAAAAATGAATACGTCAATTTTACAACAAGAAGAATATGAACTTGCAATGTCCGGATTTCTCCAATTTTGGATTTCCATATTTGATGACTTCCGTAATCCACTTGATTGGTGGGACAAAGCTAAAAAAGAAATTGCAAAAATTACAAAAAAATATTGCATAAAGCTATCAATTGAACGCAAAAAGAGAAAGTCAAAACTCTATAAACAACTGCGCAATGCAACCAAAAAAGCAGAACAGACAGACAGAAAATCATTCAAAGATATGGTTGAATGTATTACCAAAGAAATAAAATGTCTTGAAACAAACGAAGCATTTAATTTAAAAGTCAAAGCAAAAGCACGTTGGACAGAAGAAGGTGAAAGGGTCACCAAATATTTTTGTAATTTAGAGAAAAAACGCCAAGCCGCTCAAGTTATGAAATCAGTCAAGACAAAAACGGGAACAATAGTACACAATCCAAAAGATACGCTTGAAACTGTCAAAATATTTTACTCTGACTTGTTTGCAAATGAAACAACAGACACCGCTAAGCAAGAAGAATTGCTCTCAAAAGTAGAACACAAACTTTCCGACATTGACAGAGACAGTTGTGAAGGTCAACTAACAAAAGATGAACTATACACAGCCCTTTCTAAAATGAAAAATAATAAAACACCAGGCCTCGATGGTATTCCAGTGGAATTTTACAAGACCTTCTGGAATATCATTGGGGAGCATTTTACAAGAGTTGCTAATACCTGCTTTGAATTAAAACAACTTTCTCATTCCCCACGTGTTAGCCTAATTTCAACATTATATAAAAAGGGTGAAAAAAGTGACCTTGGAAATTGGAGACCAATAAGTCTGCTCAATGTTGATTATAAAATAATTGCAAAAACTCTTGCTAATCGGTTACGCAATGTGTTATCAACTATAATTTCTGAAGATCAAACATGCAGTGTCCCAAATAGATCACTTTTGTCAAATGGCCATATATTAAGAGATCTCATTTACTATGCTGAAAATGAAAATCTCCCAGCAGCCCTTCTGTTAACTGGAATTTTCTTTTCAAAACTGTGTTAACTGGAATTTTCTTTTCAAAACCCTAGAAAGCTTCGGTTTTGGGCCACACTACATTTCCTATATTAAAACTTTATATCATAATATTAGTAGTCGCTTTAAAGTAAATGGGTACATCTCTGCCCCATTCACCCTTGGTAGGGGAGTGAGACAGGGATGTCCCCTATCCCCTTATTATATGTCCTAGTTTCCGAAATTTTTGCAATATCAGTCAGAAAAAACCAAGCCGTTACTGGTATAATATTAAAAATGTAGAATTTAAAATTACCCAGTATGCTGATGACACAACAATAATACTGCAAGGTGAACAGTCCATCAAATGGACTTTTGATTGTGTCCAAGATTTTTAAATGGCATCAGGAGCTAAAATAAACAAAGGAAAAAGTAATGGAATTTGGCTTGGAAGATACAAAAACAGTTCAGATAATCCATATAATTTAAAATTGGGCAGGGAAGCATTGAAAATCCTTGGTGTCTTTCATGGCCCTATCATATGAAACTCTTTTCTGATAATCACTGTCACGCAAAAAAAGTTTAAGTGTTGATCCTCAAGATACTGCGCGTGCGCAGCATACTGACAGATTTGTTCTGTGCGAGGAAACAAAATGGCAGCTCGAAGATCACAGCGAAGCAGAAAGCCCGTGAGTAGACTCGTAGACGAGCAATCTTTCGATCTTATGCAGAAATACCTTGAAGAAAAACACGATTCTAAAGTTTTAAAAGTCGATAAGACATTTTATGATGCCGAAATCAAGGAGATTGATGTCCCAAATAACAAAGTTTTAGTCCACTTTAAAGGTTACTCGACAAAATTTGACGAATGGAAGGAGATAAGCGACGAGTTTCCTGTTGTCAAAGTTGATCGAAATCTCCAGACAGCTCTACTGTTGAGGAACGCTCTACTCAGACTTTTCGAAATCTTTATTGCGAAATAAAGAAGAAACTCAAAGCAGATCGCAAAGATGACCCTTTGACAAGAATTGATATTGACATCGACAAGGATGTTTTCAACATACACCTTGCCAAAATCGGACACCGGCTACCGAGAAAAGGCGAATCAGGCAGGAAGATAATTTCGAATGGGGAACTAGACAAAGTTTTGGGCCGAAATTGGAATGTAAGAGTAAAGAACGCTCTAGGTGACTTTGGTGCTGTAATTGAAGGGACAGTTGAGTACTGGATAATTGCTAGGGAACCCATTTCAGATTTTTTTGAGGTTGGAAATAAGTTTTTCCCATACAAAATTGAACAATGCCCAAGACTCGCCTTTACATTTTTAAGGGAAAATGGAAATGCAAGGCAGTACGAAGAAAAATTCAAGAACTGAGCAAACCGTAAAGATTAATAACTGTAAGATTAATAACTGTAAGAAATTAACGGAACGTACAAACTGAAGAGCTGCAAGTCATATAAGAACTGTTGAAAGATGCACATATTTCTATAAGAAACAGCAGGCACTAGTGCAGATTCAAATATAGCTTTCTATTTATTAGGTACTCATGGAAAAAAATCCAGCTTTACAATGTTCTTTAGAAATGCACAATCATCACCACAACATAATGTGTAGCTAATTTCAAAGCAAACGCTGCAATAGGGGATACTCAGGGATAGGGGCATAATTTGTGTTTTTGTGGGAAACTCATTTGAGGGGGTGCAGTTGCCCAAAAATGTTTCAGAAACTCTGCCTTTTGTTCTAAAACAATAGGCATCCTCATGGTTTGATTATGAAATCTTGGTTTGCCTGGTTAACAGAACTGGTTACTACAAAATCATCCACAGTACCCCCGATAAAAACATACTATGAAAATGCTGTTGGCTTCATAATCACTGAACCTTGGAAGCACCAGCAAGACCTAAACTTAGCTTCTTATGGTGTAAATATGTGCAATGTAAAAGCTTTCTGTATTTAAATTTATTTATTGAAAATTAAGAATCAGGAGTTTTACAAGTCTTAACCCACTTTCCGTTCTGTTTGATCAAGTGTGTGCAACAAATAGAATAATCACAGTTACTGCACTTGTTTGTACATTTCTTCAGTGAATGCCCTTGTTGCGAACAGTTGCTGCAGAAATAGTTTTTTCTTATTCTCTCTGCTCCCAAGGCTTGCAGATAATGCACCCTGTTTTTCTTTAGCAGGAGTTGTGCTAGAGATTCCTGGCCTCTATGGGTTGTGGATCGGAAAAAATCCTTTGATGCTTGATCATTATATTTTTCAAGACCTTGTTGATTGAAATGGGACAAGTTTCCATAAAGTTTTAGAAAACTGGGCAAATGGCAGCGTAGAGCATGCATGTAGGGTGTGACACTGCTTGCTTCATACAAAAATTTGAAATCCAATGTCCATTTTTCCACATTCATAGCAAAGTCGTTGATTTGTTGATCAGTTGAGAAATCCTGTCTCAGACGTGTATAAATTGATAGAAAATCATCCCATAAAGCCTGAATTTTTGATGCATTTGCAAAGGAAGGCAGAAGATTGCGCGTGCTGATGTTTTGAAATAGTGTCAATTTCTCAGGACCAGTCAGCTCTCGATAACACAGTTTTTTTGTGTCCTTGTTGATAGACCATGCAAATGGGATCTCTAAGGATTTCAAGAATGTACAGTATCTTTCCAGATGTTGATACTTTTTAAGGTCGAACCCAGAAGTGAATGTTTTTTTTTCAATTAGATCTTCTCTTCTTAGCTGAAGTACAAGATACTCAATAAGAACATCAGCCACTCGGAGGAAAAGATGCAGGGTGTCTATGATGACATGGTCCAATTCTATGTTTTTAAATAAAGGGATGTGTCTACAATTATATTTATGACCCTTCAAATTTTCCGTGATCTTTTTAATTGTCCTTCCCTGAAGTAAGGGCCATTGCTTCGAACAGTCATGGTGTTGCAATCTGGGGCATAAACACCATATACAGGAAAATCCTGATTTGCTGGACCTATTCCACACACTGTGGCTAAAAATTTCCAATCGCCTCCAAGAAAAAGCTCAATTTTAAACATTGTAGACTTGACTTCAATGGAGTTCAGATTTGACATCTCTTCTATCAAATCTTTCAGGCTATCTCTGATACCTTCATAATCGTCTTTTATCTTCACTATTGCTTCATATAGCTACCCTTTTCTGAGGCAGCAATAGAACCCTCATTTATGATGCTAAAGGCAACATTCAAAAGATTTAGCCTTTTGCCGATCCTTGTTCCATCACCACTTATTTTCACCTTTATAACTTCCCCTTTCTCTATTATACTTGCAAGCAACAGTCGGGACACCTGCTCGTAGAGAGCATCTCTAAGCTTGTGCTGGACACCTTCTGTGCTACAAGGAGAAGGAAATATCTCCCATTGAGAATTTAGCCTTTCAATTCGCTTCCTTAAACTATACTTTGTGGAAAGTCCCTTACTCATTGAAGCTAGTTCATGCCAAGTTTTGTCGGAAATATTGAATCTCTCATTCACGTAGAGCAAAAGACTTACATTATCCATTTGCTCATCATTTAGTTGGTTGTCCTCTGTGGAAGCAAGAGTACAACCAAGATCTTCACAATCAAACAAACTTAGTTTGCTGTAAGTCTCATTGTTCATGTCAAAATACTCCACTTTGCAAGGAACAAGATCATAAAGCCCTAGAAAATCCAATGCTGACTGACAGTCAGTCTTCAATTTGTTTTTGATTCTGTACTGACTTCGTTCAGAGTAGTCTGATAAAGGCTTTGACGCACACCGGTTTTTTCGATTTTCTTTAATCTGCTTTTTTACTACATTCTTAAAACGCTTTTTCCAGTATGAAGCAGATGCATGGGCTTGCAAGAGGTTTTCTTCTAGCTTTAAACATTTTGTCTTTGTAGTTTCCAGATCTTGTTCTAATTTGCGCTTTTCTGCTCTCATTTTTGCTTTATGTGTTTCATCTATATTGATAGTAAGGTGGTAAGCATCCGATTCTTTCAATTTTTTCAAAAACTTTTCAATTTGCTTACCCCCCTTTTTGTAAACTGAGCGTCCTTGATTGAGTAGTGACTTGATTTTTAGTCGCACACATTTGACAATTCTCTCATTTAAGCGAATGTCTGTCAATCCTGATTCATTGAATGTTTTTTGGACAATTTCAGGATATGTAACATCTTTGTTTGACTTTTTTTGGCTTTTGGCAATTGTAAACATCAAATATCTAAAAAATCAAGAAAGAAAGTTTATCTTTGATGGAAAAATTTGCTTTTGATTAGGTTTTATTTTAACAGAAGAATAATATGTATTATAAACGATAAATAACAATGAAAATGAAAACCAGCAAAGCCTACTAGAGCTTACCATTGGGTCAAGGAGCTGTTCCTTAGTTATGTCACGCTAAATTTGCCTTTTTAGAATTACCCACCACCCTCGTCACACTCAATCACACATTTGTAAATGATGTTCTTACAAAGTGTCACAAAAAACACAAATGGACCCAAATAGGCTAGGTTAAAATCAGGCCATTAACAAATGGGGTAGGGGGTTCTGATCTTAGACAGCAAGAATTTGTGAATCAATATGTACAAAATTAGAAGGTTAACGGCCTATAACTGTTTAGTTAGGGTCTTTCGAATTGAGCTTGCCCCTCACCCCAAAATATATTAGCACATTTGTTAGAATAGAAAGATAGGAAAGAATTTGTTTGGACAACCAGCCTTCATTTAATATTTATGCCCAACCAAGCCACAGGGCTCATTATACTATCTGCCAATACCGTTCCAAAATCAGATAAAATATTGATCATTGATTTCTGTTAGAGAACGAGATGTTTATCTTTAACGTGTCAGGTTATAGAATCATACTTACTGGTTGATATGTACAACAAAACTTTGGCCAATAAATTCTTGTTGTTGTTCGCCATGCTGCTCTCCTCTGTTCATTCCCCGAACGAAATCAACTTCGCTGGTTAACAGGACTATCAAAACTAGCAAATGCAAACGGCACCCCATCTTCCGCACACATAAATCCGATGTCTCTATTTTCAAACTTGAAAGTATGGTAGATTTTTTGCAGTGAAATTTACAAACTTGGTCTCAAAATAACTGCCAGATCCTGAACAATCAAACAACCATGCTGCTTTTTGTATTAAAAGAGAGGCTAGCCATGGAACCGAGATTTTCCGAGTCCATGTTTCACAACGAACTAATATCCATTCAATTTCTATGGAAAAACCGGCATTTAGAAAAGATCGAAAGTACGGGGCTTTTTTACGGACTACTATAGAAAACAATACACCATTCAAATCTACAGAAATTGCTCTATTCAATAAAGGTGCTGCTTTTGGGACCAATTATCTCAAGTTTGAGACTTTAAGGATATAATTTCTTTGCTCTTCCAGTTTGCGGTCTGAGCCTATTGTCTCTGATGTCAGCCGCTTTTGATTTGACGCGCAGCCATGTTGTTATTGACAGGGATAAGTTTCATATGTTTGAAAGAAAAAGAAACTTGGGATCCTCGCATAAATAAATTCTGTAAAGCTTTAGACTTCGCATGATCTTTCCTTGAGGGGGAGGGCTGTGGTTGCAAACCAGCTGGCCAGCTCGGTCTTTTGGTACACTGCAGCCATATATCCCCTTCCCAGTGGGTTCTCAAAAAAAATCAATGACAGACTGTGGAAGTTCATTTATCAGAATAAAAAAGATCCTATTAAACGTACGCAAGCAAGACTTCCATACGAATTAGGAGGGTTGAATATTATTGATATTGAAAAGAAATCTGATGCCATTAAATTGTCCTGGATTTCAAAATATCTTCAAAATGACAATCATTCTAAATTGAAAGCACTGTTCACCTTGAACTTTGATAAGTATAAGAATTTCAACATTGGCGCCAAAATATTCAAATGTTACTTACGTCCAATCGAAATGAAACATGTCCCACAGTTTTATCGAGATGTCATAAAATGTTTTGCAGCAATTTTACAGACCTTAGACTAAAACCCATCGATCATGAAGGAATTTACAATGAAACTTTATTCGACAACTATTTCACACATGTTGATACCAGTAATGCTTGGATACAAGCTAACATTACAACAATACGAGATATTTGTTATGAATTTACAACTGGATTCTTACCTTCCAATGCCTTGAATGAATTAATCCCTTCTGGCTTCTCTGACAATTTTTACTCAAAATTGAAATCACGTCTACCCCCTGAATGAAAAGCAAAAATAACAACTGAGAGCAGCAATGAAAGAAGTTTATCTGATGACTTTTATATTAGAAATACCAAAGATGAATATGTTTTATTTTCATCTCTGAATTGCAAAGCAATTTACAATATGCTCATCTTGAAAGATCAAAATGTTGTTCTCAGAAATTTAGGGTTTTTTGGGAACAAAAAATAGGTTTTATCAACTGGCCAAGACTCTTTAAAACTTTATTCAAAAGAAATCATGACAGAAAATCTGCCAACATTCAGTGGAAGTTCCTTCAACTTTGCCTCCCTACCTATGAAAGATTATATAGACATAGGATTGTCCAAACCCCTGCATGTCAAAGATGCAATTCCTATGATGAAACTTCACTTCATGCCTTTTTCAATTGTACCCCTGTAAGTAAACTGTGGAAATTTGTATTCAAACTTGTAAAGAAAATAGACCCCACCCTCAGTCTAAACAATAGTTGCAAATTTGTAATCCTTGGTTTTTACCAATATAAACCCGACTTACCTGTGGAAAACTTTTTACGAGATGCAGCTTTTTCAGTCATTTGGAAAACAAGGAATGAAATTATTTTTGACCACAAAAGAGATGACTTGAAAAACAGATTCATCTTGAAGTTAATTTCCAAACTCAAAGACGAACATTTCATTGCTTCACAAGATGTTGAAACTCTAAATCTTTTTGAACAAAATTGGTGTCAAAATGGCGTCCTTGCTTCCCTTGATAATCGAAAACTCAAAATCAACGTCCCATGAGACTTGCCTCGTTTCCATGTCCCCCATTTTTTTTCTTTCTTTTTTTTTTCTTTTTTTTTCTTGACTAATTTTCCGTCTTGCCTTTTATGTCAGTATTATGAATTATTATTGCGTTTATCAAATTGTTAATTTATTTGTTTCAACGTTTGAATTTTTTTAACTTAGAATTAGGGAATTTCAATTGTAGTTTAATAAGTATTTAATTAGTTGTAGTTTATTCATTTGGGTTTAACATTAGAATTTTATAGTATTGGGTTTGCTTAGGCTAGTTTAATTAGGTAATTTGAATTGTTGTTAAGTATTTTATTAATTTCTTTATTTGTAGTTTTATCATTAGTTAAGTAAGTAATATATGAAGATTAGTTGTAGTTATAGTTGTTCTTGTAGTTTTAAGTTTATTAGAATAGTTATTAGTTGTAGTTTATTGGAGTTTAGAATAATTTAGTTAAATTTTGTAATCTGAAATTTAAAATCAATAAACAATGAACAATACATCAATGAACATTGAACTTTTAGTGAACAATTTCAAACCTTATTTAATTAAATTATTTTAAAATGTATATATGTTGAGTTAAATTGATAAAATTAAACGGGGTTAGGCATGTGCCTAGCTCAAAAAAAAAATTGATCAACAAGGAGATTCTTCCAGGGCGAGGCCTTTCCATTGCAGTTCGGTTTCGCTGACCCCTGCGATTACCGCAAACGTTGGTAACTCGACCGTACAATTTCTGGTAGTGGGGACCTGCGTTCGCGCAAGTCCCCTTCCAATAGTACTAATGTCAAATTCTGCATACATGTCAGCACACCACCACAATTTGCCAGATACCAGGCATCTCTCGACACGAAAATTCCCTTACTCCACAAAGAGTGTGCAAGTTACCGACCGTTTGCCATTTTCCACATCTTCCCCTCCAGATGCCGGAACATGCACCAACATCTACCACATTCGTACAGCTGCAACCGGAAGCCCATCCTTGCAACACTATTTAAGAGCAAGCTGGGCTTCCATGAATGCCAGGCCCGCTGTTTCAACTGGCCAGAGTCCTCACCACATTTTCTCAGCAGCACTGCACACCCACCAAGATCTACCCCATCAATAGCATGAGTGCTGAAAGTTCCAACCGCGATGAGTCTTACCAAATCTGTTCTCATCCGTTGCCGATCTCAACGGAATGCAAGTGCCACCCTTTCACATGTGGTCTGTTGCCGATGTACCACATTTGAAACGAGAAGTTCCTGGACGACGCTCCTCTGCAAGAAATTTACTGGATATTTGCTCGAAAGTTTTACTTTCTTCGCTCCTGTGAGTGTACAAAGTATTATCAAGTGTTTTTATAATTATCATCCGTTGGAAATTAATAATAATGGCTTCAAACGTTCAAGAAACAACAATTTGGGGAGATCCTATCGAACCATCAACACGGCCTAAACCTGTACTGACCTTCGCAGAGAGACTGAAAAGATCAAATGCCAAGATGTCGTCAGGAGATCTTGCCGCCAGGGGTGCCAATTTTGAAACCCCCTATTGCATCGATTTCAAAGAAATTATCACTTACTTTCAAGCACATATTGAAGATCAAAACGCAGTTCAATAACTTATGCCACTATCATCCTTACCCGGAAAACAACGCTGGAATGTTATTTTCGCAAAACCCTCATATGTTGATGCAGTCATTGAAAACCTCGTTAAATTCCCATCCTTGGAAGAAAATCAAATAGGAGTTACGTTTGTTCCCGTTCAAAGGAGAGCCCTGCTGATCACCATCCCAGACGCGACACCTGATATATCGGATTATGAGATTCGTAACTGTTTATCATACCATGGGACAGTTTTGTGTATCTGGAAGCAGACATGGGAAGGCTTTCCAAACGTCTTTAACTGGAAACGTCTTGTAACAATGTTCCCTTCTGGAGGCAACGAGCCATTTCCGTTCATAATTTAAAACATTGTTATCTCTGTGGTTCCTCAGAACACAACAAACAAGATTGCGAGAAATTTGTTGTCTTAAAACGGCCAAGGGGAAGACGATTTTCAAACGAAATAGAAGATGAAGACGAAAAACAGCAACAAATCGAACCACTAGATGACCCTTTTGCAGCAAAGCCACCACCAATTGAAATAACTAAGAATGTCGATGACACGAACCCTACTGACGAAGAACCTAAGCCAAGTACCTCCACTATGCAAGAACCAAGTAGGAAAACCCCAGAGCCTGAAACTGAGACATCGCCCCCCTCAACCTCAAGCAGAACCGAAAAAATAACAATGCCTCTCCACCCAAAGGACCAAGAAGACGGAAGCGCAATTCAAAACTACCCCCCATTCAAAAAAGGAGTTAAACGTGGAATCCAAACTACGCCTGAAAAGAAGACCAAAACTAAGAAAACTCAAGGTAAACCAAGCAAATGAACCCTTAGTAATTATAAGCTTTCTTTTTACTCCTTTTACAATTAACCATGGCTTGTATTGCAAGTATAAATGTAAATGGGTTGTGAGACCCCCGTTGTCGTTACATGATTTTACAGCACTTATTTTCTAAGAATTTTGACAGAATCCTTTTGCAAGAAACGCACTGAAATTCTACAGAACTTGACAAAACCTTCGTAAATTGGAAAGAAGAATCCTTTCATTCCGTGTCAACAGACAACAGAAAGGGTGTCTCGATTATAATCTCTGATAAAATCAACACCACAAATTCATTCGCATTATGCCTGCAATACAGGTCATTATGTAATCTTAGACCTTTCAATCGATGACAACCGGCTTATTTTAGTCAATATTTACTCTCCTACAGGAGGCAAAGACGGCATTGTTCGTCGCAAACAATTCCTCCAAAACCTTCAAAAAGATCTCGATAAGTACCCACGTACTTTTCCTTTCCATACCGGAAAAGTGGGACCCAGGACCCTAGGTGGGACCCAGCGGTACCCGGGACCCTAGGTGGGACCCTAGACGTTGGACCCTGGTGGGACCTGGAACCCTAAGTGGGACCCTAGACATGGGACCCTTGTGGGACCCAGGACCCTAAGTGGGACCCTGGAGGGACCCTGGACTCTAGGTGGGACCCTAGACGTGGGACCCTGGTGGGACCCGGGACCCTAGGTGGGACCCTAGACGTGGGACCTAGGTGGGACCTTTCAAAAATTGATACAAATCATTAAACAATCAATAAAAAATTGGAATGATAACCTATTGTGCCAACAGTGTAACCAAAATGGGAAACATAGAGTGAGTTGTTGCGCATGACGGGCATTAGGTGCAAATTGTGGGAAAAGTGAGAAAAGATTCCATGATAGAAGTGTGCGAAGCCAAAAATTCACGATGAATTCAAGATGAATCAAGAAAAGTTACGTTAAGAAGCTAAAAAAGACAAATTTCAAAGTAATTTAAGTCCATTTAAACTATTTTCAGCCTTCTTCATGTACATATTTGCAAAGTGCCGCAAGCAACAACTTTCAGTAGGCCACCATCAAAATATCAAGTCCAGCAACTGGACCCTGTAACAGGTAATAGTTCGACCTGATATGGCCACCTTTTAGCAGCACGAGTTGCTAAGTAGTTGCTTAATTCTTATTGTATATTTTTTGCCCTAAGAATAGTAAAGAGGCTAGAAAAACAGCAAAATTTGGAGTTATCGCCTCCATAACGCTAGATCATGTACTGTAGTACAGTACTGTATACAGCAAAGAAGTACTAGAAATAACATCAGTCAAGAACTACCATGTAATTGTTACCATACTGTATAGAGACTTTTTATTGAAAGTAAAACGGAAACACCTCCAAGGGATCCCTTCTAGGGTCCAACCTAGGGTCCCGGGTCCCATTAGGTGTAACAGGAATAAACGTCTGTTATATCAGAGTAATTCACGATGAGATACTACTCGAACTGAGATTAAAGATTGACTAATTATTATATTGTGCGTTACAATATATATACAAGTGCAAACGAGGCTAAAGATTATGTGCATAATTAGAGTGCATAATTAATCCTATTACAGTCCATCCCTTCTACAGAAAAAAAGAAAGAAATTTCTTTTTTACGTTAGTATAAGGTTAGCAACTAAATGGCTAAATTTAACAAAGTAAACAAACATGAAGGGTAAAAACAACATAAGGACTAATATACAATGCAATTACACTAGGTAACATCAAATCCGAGTCCAAAAGACGGAATGATAGTCAACATTGGTGATAACGACGAATTCTCTGGGGCAACATTAACAGTTGACGAACCAATACGAGAAGAGCTATTGTTCGCTACGTCGTGAGAAAATTCGGTTGTATTGTCATAAACGTCCATTGGGATGTGTCTGTTGGTAGCAACATCCAAACTATGCGTATCCAACGCAAACGACGAAGAGGGGCGTGCTTCAATTTCCGAAATTTTCCTTGGATTTCTTTTATAGACTTCACCAAATTATCCATCATCTTTGACAATCCATTTAAAACATCGAAAATCGGCGTCGGCAAAACATTTTCTTGACTAAAAATACCATATACATGATTAAAAGCTTTGCATCCTGACTTCGAACAGATGATGCAGGCATGAGTTCTTCCGCGAATACATATATTTGAATCTTCATCAAATTCGCAAGGAGAATGACCATAGCGATTAAAGTCACGGCAAACATTAACATCGTGAAACTTTGTTATACGTTTCAAACATGTGTTCTTAAAATGTCCTTGTCCTTTGCAATAGGTACAAGAGTAAGTTGCCATATTAGATCAAGTCCGACGATTCCAGAAACTATTTCGATAAAAAATTTGACTAAGTCCAGTTCTGTTTAGTTCTGTTTCAGTTAAGAGGACTGAAAACAAGAAACCAATGAAAACGACCAGATTCACCAAACGGGAACTGTCTTTATATATAAATATAACTTACGAATTCAGCATCAACCACGAACGGGAGCTTTAAACAGCAGATGTCTCCAATATTTACGAGAACAATCTATTGAAAACGACGACGAAAAACTCACGGTATATCCCGGATAAGCACTAACGCTATACTGAAACTTTGAAAAAGCCAGATTCTTCAACATTTATAACAGAGAAAGTATGAAGCACATATGAAACATCGGATTCTTGAAAAACACCGGATTCTTCACCATTTGTAACAGGAAAGGTACAAATCACAAGAACGACTCCGGATTCTCCACCATTTGTAACAGGAATAAACATCTGTTACATCAGAGTAATTCACGATGAGATACTACTCGAACTGAGATTAAAGATTGACTAATAATTATATTGTGCGTTACAATATATATACAAGTGCAAACGAGGCTAAAGATTATGTGCATAATTAGAGTGCATAATTAATCCTATTACATAGGGTCCCACGTCTAGGGTCCCACTTAGGGTCCCAGGTCCCACCAGGGTCCCACATCTAGGGTCCCACCTAGGGTCACGGGTCCCACTTTTCCGGTATGCCCTATTCCTTATATTGTCGGCGGTGATTTTAACTCATTTTGAGTAATGACCTTGATAGATCAAATAATTTCGTCTACGTAGATAGAACAACTCTTAACCTCAAATCTTTCCTAACCAATTTTAACTTTGAAGATATCTGGCATACTCAGAACCCTACTAAAAAAGAATTCACCTATCTCAGTCCTCATGGGTCTTTTAGCAGACTCGATAGGTTTTATACTTCCCGCGAATTTCGCGATAAATTTACTAATTGTTTTATTAACCCCTTCCCCCACTCAGATTACGATAAAGTCATATTAAAACTTGATTTCTCTAAAATTAAACATGCTCTGGGCTCCTGGATGCTAAACACCTCTATTCTAAAAGAACAAGCCTTTATTCACCTCATTAATGACTTCATAGACTCCTGGAAGGGCAGAAAAAGGGATTTTAACTCCTTGTCTGACTGGTGGGAATATGGAAAGTCGCGAATCTGTCAAATAGCAAAGGTTTTCTCAGCAAAACGCAAAAAAGAAGCCTTGAAAAGGAAATCCCAATTATATAAAAAACTACGTAATTCTAAACGCAAAGCGGAAAGAAGCGGGGACCCTAGGTTTCTTACCCTCACCCAAACTATCTCTAACAAAATTAAGCGCATAGAGACCCAAGAGGCCGAGGCTACTAAAATTCGTGCTAAAGCAAAATGGGCAGAACAAGGTGAAAAGGTCACCTCTTATTTTTGTTCTCTCGAAAAGAAACGATTAGGAATAAACAAGGCAATATTGTAATTACACCAAATCAAATACTGGATTCTGTGAAAACCTTTTACGAAGACTTGTACACCGAAGAACCTGTAGATGAAACCGTGCAAAACGAACTCTTAACAAACTCTCCAGGACCCTTTCTGCAAATCAAAAACACTTCTGCGAGGGCGCTATTACTATCAGAGAACTCTCTCTAGCCTTAAGCCAAATGCTAAATAATAAGTCACCTGGTACTGATGGCTTGCCTTATGAATTTTACAAAGTCTTTTGCAAAAAGCTATCAGATTGCCTGTTAGAAGTCATCAATGAATGCTTTGTAAAGAAAAATCTAACCCCTTCGCAGAAAGTTGCTCTAGTTTCTTGCTTATTTAAGAAAGGTGAACGAGAAAGGATTGAAAACTGGAGACCAATTAGTCTACTGAATTGTGATTATAATCTCCTTGCTAAGGTTATTTCTAATTGCCTTTCATCGATTCTATCGTCAATTGTCTCTGAACACCAAACCTGTTCTGTTCCAGGACGCACAATTTTATCAAATTGCCATGTTTTACGCGATCTAGTGCAAATTTGTGAGGATCAAAACCTACCTGTGGGCTTACTCGCAATTGATCAAATGAAGGCTTTTGACCGGGTAAACTGGGGTTTCCTTTTCAAGACTCTCAAAAAACTGAACTTCGGCCCGGTTTTTATAAGCTGGGTCTCACTTACAACGAATGCCATCCAGACAAGGTCATCAAAATTGGAATGCCATATCATCATCATCAAAATTGGTTGACGTCCTCTTATCAAAAACCATATTCCTTCCTTCCCAACCTGAAAACCCATTACCAATACAGCCAATACGCCAAAGACCAACACTCATTACCATCCCATTTGCTTCACCTGACATCTCAAATTCAGCCATTTTTGAAAAGCTTGAGCCCCATGGAAAAATACTCAACATCTGGAATCAGACCTACCAAGAGTTCCCAACCATCTCTACAGGAAAACGTCCTTGCACAATTTATTCCAACCCAGAAAATCCACTGCCTCCATTCATCATCATATCTGGCCAAAAGATCCTTATTTCATTCAGGGGGCGTCAACCAATTTGCATGCATTGCAACTCCACTTTCCATCAGACCATCAATTGCAACCTGAGGAGCCTAAAGCTTTGCTATTACTATGGAGATGATGAACATAACTACGTGGACTGTGACATTAGACAAAACGGTGACAGACCAACAACTCACAATACTGTACGAAGACAAACATCTGACAGTGACTTGAGTGACGACAACAGTGACGACAACAATTTTGATGGTGATACAGTAATACTGTCTGACTATAACAGTGAACTGGACAGGCCACTGCCTAAGAATCGTCTTAGGCCTACATCACAGCAACAGCAACAGGACAATTGTGAGAGTGAGACGGACGAACAGGACAGACCAGCAGGGCCTTAGTATAGGCTTAGGCCCTCAAACAGACAACAACAACAACAACAACAACAACAACAGAATGAGAGCGACAGAGACCAACAAGACGACGACCCAACACAATGGACGGAAGCAGTGGTAGTGAGGCTGAGGGCCCTCCACCCATTCCACAAACAACAACGTCTCAACCAACCCAACCATTAATATCAGCACAAGGCAATATAATCATTGCAACATCCCCAGCATCTCCAGAAGACACACAACAGTTTGCATCACAATCCATCCTTCCAAACATATCACAACAAAACACATTTCCACCAAAAAACTCTAATTCCACACAACCACTCATTACCACACCTTCAACCAACTCACCTATCACTACCCCATCAAATGAAAAACAACAACAATTTTCACCATCCACACAAATCTCCCCGAACTCACATTTAATCACACAAACTATTGCACAAACTCTTTTAAATTATTCACCTCCAAACACACAAGCAACATCCCCAGTCATTACATCTGTATTTTCGCTCAGTCAACCCACCCCATCTCCAAATACTACCTCCATTTCATCACAACATAAAAGACCCATTTCCTCATCCTCATCATCACAGAAGACAACATCCACACACCTAGAAACAGAAAGAACAAAGACGAAGAAGAAGCAAAAATACATTCACATCAACACACATTCACCTATTTTTTTTTATCAACATCAACACATATTCACTAATTTTTTTTACTTTTTCATTGAATTTGTAGCTTGAATTAAATTGTGTCCGGAAACCTAGCTCAATATGCCAACTATAGTTAGTATAAATGTTAATGGTCTAAATGACAACAGTAAGGCAGACCAAATTTTCCACAATTTAAAGAATGATTGTACTTTTGCAGGAATTTCTGATCATAGGTGGAAAGGAATAAAAATCCATTCCATATCCCCCAATAATTTTGCAGGTGTTAGCACTCTTATTTCTGAAAATTTAAATCCAATAATACATTCTAATGACATTTGCAAAGAGGGCAGTTACATATTCACTGACTTGACCATTGACAATCACCAGGTTCTCTTAATAAATCAATATGCTCCTGCAGGAGGTAATAAAACACAAAAACGAAAAGATAAATTTTCTGAAATTCATACTAAAATCCAAAATTATCCAGATGTTGAATGTGTTATTTATGGTGGTGATTTCAATACCGTTCTTGATACAAATATTGACAGAAGTAGGGACATAACATACACTGACAGATCAAAAAATACTCTAATTGATACAATTAGTGAAAATTATTTACAAGATATTTGGAGAGCCTTTACCCTGATGAAAAGCAATATACATACAAAAGCCCAGTTGGAACATACAGCAGACTTGACAGATTTTATACCTCAAAAGCTACACTGAATTACTTCACAAAATTTGAAATTGTTCCCTTTCCCCACTCTGATCATCACAAGCTGTTACAAGTTTTTGATTTTGACAAAATAAAGTTCGGTCTTCTGGTACACTCAAAAAAATCAATGACAGACTGTGGCAGTTCATTTATCAGAATAAAAAAGATCCTATCAAACGTACACAAGCAAGGCTTCCATACGAACTAGGAGGTTTGAACATTATTGATATTGAAAGGAAAGCTGATGCTATTAAATTATCTTGAATTGCAAAATATCTTCAAAATGACAATCAGTCTAAATGGAAAGCACTGTTCACCTTGAATTTTGACAAGTATAAGAGCTTTAACACGGGTGCCAAAATATTCAAATGTTTCTTACGTCCAATTGAAATTACACATGTCCCACAGTTTGATTGAGATGTCATTAAATGTTTTGCAGCAAATTTTTCTGAACTTAGACTAAAACCCACAGATATTGAAGGAATTTACAATGAAACCCTATTCGACAATTTCTACACACACGCTGATACCAGTAATGCTTGGATACAAGCTAACATTACAACAATCAAGATATTAGTTATGGATTTACAATTGGATTCTTACTTTCCAATGCCCTGAACAAATTAATTCCTTCTGGTTTCTCTGACAATTTTTACTCAAAAATGAAATCACGTCTACCCTCTGGAAGGAAAGAAAAGAAACAACTGAGTGCAGCAATGAAAGAAGCTTATCTAATGTTTTTAATATTAAAAATACCAAAGATGAATATGTTTTATTTTCATCTCTGCCTTGCAAAGTAATCTACAATATGCTAATCATGAAAGATCAAAATGTTATTGCTCAGAAATTTTGAGTTTTTTGGGAACAAAAAATAGGGTTTAAAAATTGGCCAAGACTTTTTAAGAACTTATTCAAAAGAAATCATGACAGAAAATCTGCCAACATCCAGTGCAAGTTCCTTCAACATTGTCTCTCTACCTATGAAAGATTATATAGACATAGGATTGTTCAAACCCCTGTATTGTACCCCTGTAAGTAAACTGTGGAAATTTTTATTCAAACTTGTAAAGAAAATAAGCCCTACACTAAGTCTAAACAACATTTGTAAGTTTGTTATCCTTTGCTTTTACGAATATAAAACCGACTTACCTGTAGAAAACTTTTTAAGAAATGCAGCATTTTCTGTTATTTGGAAGACCAGAAATGAAGTTATTTTGACAACAAAAGAGATGACTTGAAAAACAGATTCATCTTCAAGGTTATTTCCAAGCTCAAAGAAGAACATTTCATTGCTTCACAAGATGTTGAAACTCTCAATCTTTTTGAACAAAAATGATGTCAAAATGGCGTCCTTGCTTCCCTTTAGAATCGAAAACTCAAAATCAACATCCCATGAGACTTGCCTCGTTTCCATGTTCCCCATTTTCTTTTTTTTCCATTTGTTTCGTTTTTCCTTTTCTTGTTGCTTCCCGAATTTAATTATTTTGTTTTAACATTTGAATTTTATTAGTTTAATATTGAAATAAGGTAATTTCAATTGTAGTTTAGTTTGCATTCCATTAGTTGTAGTTTAACATTAGAATTAGTTTAATATTAATATGGTTAATATTTGGGTTTCTTAGAGTTGGTTTGATTAGTTTCTTAGGTTATTCAATTGTAGTTAATTATATTTTATTAAAGTAATGTTTGGAATTGTAGTTGTAGTTTAATTGTTAGTAGTTAGTAGTTGTATTTGTAATTAGTTGTTGTTATTTTAATTAGGTAAATTTAATTAGATTTTGTTGTTTAGAATAATTTAATTTAATTTCGACAATTGGAAATAAAAATGAACCCTTGCTACACAATGAAAGTAAGCAGAAACAATATACATGAACATTTGATATGAGCAATTTGAAACCTTATTTAATTAAATTATTTTAAAATGTAAATATGTTGCGTTGAATAGAAAAATTAAACGGGTGTAGGCATGTGCCTAGCTCAAAAAAAATTGATCAACAAGGAGATTCTTCCAGGGCGAGGCCTTTCCATTGCAGTTTGGTTTGGCTGACCCCAGCGATTACATAAACGTTGGTAACTCGACCGTACAATTTCTGGTAGTGGCGACCTGCATTCGCGCTAGTTCCCTTCCAATAGTACTAATGTCAAATTCTGCATACATGTCAGCACACCACCACGACTTGCCAGATACCAGGCATCTCTCGAGACAACAATTGCCTTACTCTAAAAAGAGTGTGCACATTACCAACGCTTTCTCGTTTACCTCATTCTCCTCTCCAGATGCCGGAAGATGCACCAACATTTCCCACACTCGTACAGCTGCAACCGGAAGCCCATCACTTCTCTCACCATGAAAGAGCAAGCTGGGCTTCCATGAATTCTGTTGAAGATAAATTTTCTGAAATTCATACTAAAATCCAAAATTATCCAGATGTTGAATGTGTTATTTATGGTGGTGATTTCAATACCGTTCTTGATACAAATATTGACAGAAGTAGGGACATAACATACACTGACAGATCAAAAAATCCTCTAATTGATACAATTAGTGAAAATTATTTACAAGATATTTGGAGAGCCTTTACCCTGATGAAAAGCAATATACATACAAAAGCCCAGTTGGAACATACAGCAGACTTGACAGATTTTATACCTCAAAAGCTACACTGAATTACTTCACAAAATTTGAAATTGTTCCCTTTCCCCACTCTGATCATCACAAGCTGTTACAAGTTTTTGATTTTGACAAAATAAAGTTCGGTCTTCTGGTACACTCAAAAAAATCAATGACAGACTGTGGCAGTTCATTTATCAGAATAAAAAAGATCCTATCAAACGTACACAAGCAAGGCTTCCATACGAACTAGGAGGTTTGAACATTATTGATATTGAAAGGAAAGCTGATGCTATTAAATTATCTTGAATTGCAAAATATCTTCAAAATGACAATCAGTCTAAATGGAAAGCACTGTTCACCTTGAATTTTGACAAGTATAAGAGCTTTAACACGGGTGCCAAAATATTCAAATGTTTCTTACGTCCAACTGAAATTACACATGTCCCACAGTTTTATTGAGATGTCATTAAATGTTTTGCAGCAAATTTTTCTGAACTTAGACTAAAACCCACAGATATTGAAGGAATTTACAATGAAACCCTATTCGACAATTTCTACACACACGCTGATACCAGTAATGCTTGGATACAAGCTAACATTACAACAATCAAGATATTAGTTATGGATTTACAATTGGATTCTTACTTTCCAATGCCCTGAACAAATTAATTCCTTCTGGTTTCTCTGACAATTTTACTCAAAATGAAATCACGTCTACCCTCTGGAAGGAAAGAAAAGAAACAACTGAGTGCAGCAATGAAAGAAGCTTATCTAATGTTTTTAATATTAAAAATACCAAAGATGAATATGTTTTATTTTCATCTCTGCCTTGCAAAGTAATCTACAATATGCTAATCATGAAAGATCAAAATGTTATTGCTCAGAAATTTTGAGTTTTTTGGGAACAAAAAATAGGGTTTAAAAATTGGCCAAGACTTTTTAAGAACTTATTCAAAAGAAATCATGACAGAAAATCTGCCAACATCCAGTGCAAGTTCCTTCAACATTGTCTCTCTACCTATGAAAGATTATATAGACATAGGATTGTTCAAACCCTGTATTGTACCCCTGTAAGTAAACTGTGGAAATTTTTATTCAAACTTGTAAAGAAAATAAGCCCTACACTAAGTCTAAACAACATTTGTAAGTTTGTTATCCTTTGCTTTTACGAATATAAAACCGACTTACCTGTAGAAACCTTTTTAAGAAATGCAGCATTTTCTGTTATTTGGAAGACCAGAAATGAAGTTATTTTGACAACAAAAGAGATGACTTGAAAAACAGATTCATCTTCAAGGTTATTTCCAAGCTCAAAGAAGAAGATTTCATTGCTTCACAAGATGTTGAAACTCTCAATCTTTTTGAACAAAAATGATGTCAAAATGGCGTCCTTGCTTCCCTTTAGAATCGAAAACTCAAAATCAACATCCCATGAGACTTGCCTCGTTTCCATGTTCCCCATTTTCTTTTTTTTCCATTTGTTTCGTTTTTCCTTTTCTTGTTGCTTCCCGAATTTAATTATTTTGTTTTAACATTTGAATTTTATTAGTTTAATATTGAAATAAGGTAATTTCAATTGTAGTTTAGTTTGCATTCCATTAGTTGTAGTTTAACATTAGAATTAGTTTAATATTAATATGGTTAATATTTGGGTTTCTTAGAGTTGGTTTGATTAGTTTCTTAGGTTATTCAATTGTAGTTAATTATAATTTATTAAAGTAATGTTTGGAATTGTAGTTGTAGTTTAATTGTTAGTAGTTAGTAGTTGTATTTGTAATTAGTTGTTGTTATTTTAATTAGGTAAATTTAATTAGATTTTGTTGTTTAGAATAATTTAATTTAATTTCGACAATTGGAAATAAAAATGAACCCTTGCTACACAATGAAAGTAAGCAGAAACAATATACATGAACATTTGATATGAGCAATTTGAAACCTTATTTAATTAAATTATTTTAAAATGTAAATATTTTGCGTTGAATAGAAAAATTAAACGGGTGTAGGCATGTGCCTAGCTCAAAAAAAATTGATCAACAAGGAGATTCTTCCAGGGCGAGGCCTTTCCATTGCAGTTTGGTTTGGCTGACCCCAGCGATTACCGCAAACGTTGGTAACTCGACCGTACAATTTCTGGTAGTGGCGACCTGCATTCGCGCTAGTTCCCTTCCAATAGTACTAATGTCAAATTCTGCATACATGTCAGCACACCACCACGACTTGCCAGATACCAGGCATCTCTCGAGACAACAATTGCCTTACTCTAAAAAGAGTGTGCACATTACCAACGCTTTCTCGTTTACCTCATTCTCCTCTCCAGATGCCGGAAGATGCACCAACATTTCCCACACTCGTACAGCTGCAACCGGAAGCCCATCACTTCTCTCACCATGAAAGAGCAAGCTGGGCTTCCATGAATGCCACGCCTGCTGATCCAACTGCAGAGAGTCCTCTCCTCACCACACAACCTCAGCAACAATGCACACCATCACCAACATCTACACCCATCCACTTCACATCAATCAAACGGTATACATCCATGTGCATGTGCATGTGCATGTGCATGTGTACCTCTCGAGCCTGTAGTGTCATGCACATTTGGCCCCTTAGCTTTCCCCTACGACCATACCACTATGAATATACTGGTTCTCGTCCGATCACTGCAGTCAAGCATGGTCGGGCCAGGTCAGTACCTGGATGGGTGACCGCCTTGGAACACCTGGTGTTGTAGGCTTCACTTTTTGTGATTCCAGTCCTTCTTTTCAACCCACGTAGCCAGCCAGGTATTGCACACGGACTGACAATTCCTTGTTGCTGTACTGCACCCACCTGTGATTGCAACACGTGTGGAGACGCGGCCTGAAGCGAAGACTAGTTCGTTATCGCTTCTCGGCCTTTTGGATAAGATCATAGGGCGAAGCTCTATTGGTGTGAACCGAGATTTAGTTGAGGATTCACTGGCCTTATGTCAGTTTAGATCTACAAATTTGTGTTCGTGAACATGGCTCTTCCCACATCTGAAGCGGCCCAGAATGTTCCTGCAAGATCATATAGTGCTGTAGTTGGAGATTCATCTGTTGGAGATTCAAATTCACGTCAAGATGTTGAAGCCCCAAAAAATCAACTAAACCAGCGATCTGTTCCTCAGTTTGAAGTAGGTAGACGCCCTGCCACTGTTATTATCAAGTCTAGCAAATTAAATACTTGTACCACAGATGTTATGCAATCGCTTTTAGCAGGTGATTATCATCCTCGGTGTGTACAGCAAAACCAACAACGTGATTATACTGTTTCTCTTAAAAGCATAGAGGAGAGAGATAGGCCTTATGAAGTTGGTTCTATCAAAGTTAATGATACTCTTGTTCCTGTGGCTGTTCCTGACCTCAATGTTACTTTTGTGTCTATATATTATGCTCCCTTTGAATTGAGCACTGATGTTTTTGAGTTAAAACTACGCAAGTATTGCTAACTCTGATGTCTACAATGTTTTAATAACTGTTCCAATTGCTTTGTGTAGTCATATCCCAAGCTTTATACAGCTTGGTAATTACTCGGTCATGCTTAGGGTATCCTGGTCAGCCAAGAACATGCCGGAAATGTGATGGTGTCTGCCACGAAGCTTCTGGCTGTCAGCATTATAAATGCTTCAACTGTGGTGAGCGTGGCCACTCCAGATCTGTATGTCCTCAGTAACCGCAATGTGGCGCATGTGGATCTGTCAGCCATAGCCTTAGAGACTGTTTTTATTGGGAGGAAGAAGATCATTTGCATGACCTTGGTGATGTGGAAGCACCCACTCCGGTTGATGATGAAGTCTCTGAAGCAGATACTGATCAAGCTGTAGCTCCCGCTGCTGCTGCCCCTTCTCAGATGTTGGTTGAGTTTGAAGAGATAACCGAAAGTGAACAAGCAATGTGGTCATCTGCTTTAGACTCTCATGGCTTCAATGCAAATGTTGGCCCTAAATATAAAGTTACTCCTGGGTCTCGATCTACTTTGGCACCTGATCCTGTTGTTAAACAGTCTCAACAAGATCCTGAAGACAGTGATTCTGGCCAAAGTACATTTTGTGTATGCTCCAAATGGGCCAGAGATGATAGTGACAACTTTATCAATCTGAACCTGTTCATACTATTAATCAAGATGACCTCCTTGATTCAATATCAAACAAGCTTCCTGATTCTGTACGCGAGTCTCTTGAATCTAGTCTCAAGATAGATAAATGCACAAATGCTTTAAAGGCTATGAAGCTTTGTAAATCTCCAGGTTCAGATGGTTTACCGGCCGAATTTTATTCCTTTTTCTGGAAAGAGATTGCCGCTGATCTAGTTGAGGTTTTTAACTTTTCTTTTTCCAAAGGCCTACTTTCGGACTCCATGCGTCAGGCAATCCTGTCTCTGATTTTCAAAAAGGTGACAAATTTGATCAAAAAATCGGCGTCCAATATCATTATTAAATGTAGATTACAAGATTGCCACTAAAGCTCTTACGTGTCGTTTAAAAACTGTATTGCATCGTGTTATTCACCATTGACCAAACATGTTCTGTGCCCAACAGGTCTATCTTTGATAATCCTTTTCTTGTCAGTGATAGCCTTGCATATATTGATCAAAAAAAGCTGCCTCTTGTCTTGATCAAATTGATCAAGAGAAAGCTTTTGATAAAGTCAATTGGGACTTTATGTCTCAGGTACTAATTCGTATGAATTTTGGTCCAATTTCTTGGGGCTTCATCTCCATGTTATACACGGATGTTTTTGTAGAGCAATGAATAATGGTTATCTTTCTCAAGGATCCCTCTTTCTCGTGGGGTTCGTCAAGGTTGTCCCCTTTCTCCATTACTGTTCTGTCTCACTGCAGAATGTTTGGGAAATATAATTAGGAAAAATGACAATATTACTGGTTTGCACATACCTGGAACTACAGAACAACTAAAAATATCTCAGTATGCACGAGTCTGACTTATGTATCCTTATCTAAAATTTAGTATTTCTCTGATTTCTAACGTTATATCTTTGGAAACTTTAACATACTTGATGTAATCTTTTTTATATGTATTGCTGTTTTACAAAATATATTTTTAACATTGTAAATAATATTGTGCTGATTGGAAAATGAAGTAGTGGTGACGTCGCTGTTCCAACAGGGGGCATACACTAAAAAGAAAAAAAGTATCTGTTCTTATCAGCTTAATATCTGATATGCACCCAAGGGTGCTGAAATATTAAACTGATTTTTGGAATTGGTCCGTGGGTCTGAAGCTTGCTTCACCCCGGACACGGGTTGTCCTGGTATTGCAGTGCCACCATGGATGGCCCAACCCCTCATCTTGAAGTGTAAAACAAGCAACCCGGAAAACCTTCTTCATCGTCACATCTCTTTCTGTCGTCATCGTCTTGCAGATGTCTTAGCCATCCATCTCTCACACTGCACTGCTTTAACAATTATGATACAGGAAACAGCATGTGTTCTGCCTTATTTATTCAACCTTTCACCACCGCATTGCATGAGTGCTGAAAGTTCCAACCGCAACGAGTCATACCAAATCTGTTCTCATCCTTTGCCGATCTTAAAGGGATGGAAGTGCCACCCTTTCCCGTGTGGTCTGTTGCCAATGTATCACATTTGAAACGAGAAGTTCCTGGACGACTCTCCCTCTGCAAGAAAAATCTGCATACTTACCTGACGGGGAAGACATCTTGATCAACAAGGAGATTCTTCCAGGGCGAGGCCTTTCCATTGCAGTTCGGTTTTGCTGACCCCTGCGATTACTGCAAATGTTGGTAACTTAACCATACAATTTCTGGTAGTGGGGACTCGCCTTCACGCTAGTCCCCTTGCAATAGTACTAATGTCAAATTCTTCATACATGTCAGCACACCACCATGACTTGCCAGATACCAGGCATCTCTTGAGACAACAACTCCTTACTCTACAAAGAGTGTGCACGTTACCGACCCTTTGCCCTTTACCACATCCTCCGCTCCACATGCCGGAAGATACACCAACATTTCCCACATTCGTAATGCCGCAACTGGAAGCCAATCACTTCTCTCACCATGAAAGAGCAAGCTGAGCTTCCACGAATGCCACGCCTGCTGCTCCAACTGCACAGAGTCCTCTCCTCACCACATGACCTCGGCACCACTGCACACCATCACCAACATCTACACCCATCCACTTCACATCGATCAAATGGTATACGTGCATGTGCATGTGCATCTCTCAAGCCTGTAGTGTCATGCACATTTGGCCCCTTAGCTTTCGCCTACAACCATACCACCATGAATATACCACTTCTCGTCCGATCTACGCAGTCAAGCATGGTCAGGCCAGGTCAGTACCTAGATGGGTAACTGCCTTGGAACACCTGGTGTTGTAGGCTTCACTTTTTGCAATTCCAGTCCTTCTTTTCAACCGACGTAACCAGCCAGGTATTGCACATGGACTGGCAATTCCGTGTCACTGTCTTGCACCCACGTGTGATTGCAACACATGTGGGGACGTGGCCTGAAGCGAAGAATAATTTGTTATCGCTTCTCGGCCTTTTGGCTAAGATCAAGTGTAGTATCTGTTCTTATCAGCTTAATATCTGATATGCACCCAAGGGTGCTCAAATATTAAACTGATTTTTGGAATTGGTCCGTGGGTCTGAAGCTTGCTTCACCCCGGACACGGGTTGTCCTGGTATTGCAGTGCCACCATGGATGGCCCAACCCCTCATCTTGAAGTGTAAAACAAGCAACCCGGAAAACCTTCTTCATCGTCACATCTCTTTCTGTCGTCATCGTCTTGCAGATGTCTTAGCCATCCATCTCTCACACTGCACTGCTTTAACAATTATGATACAGGAAACAGCATGTGTTCTGCCTTATTTATTCAACCTTTCACCACCGCATCGCATGAGTGCTGAAAGTTCCAACCGCAACGAGTCATACCAAACCTGTTCTCATCCTTTGCCGATCTAAACGGGATGGAAGTGCCACCCTTTCCCGTGTGGTCTGTTGCCAATGTATCACATTTGAAACGAGAAGTTCCTGGACGACTCTCCCTCTGCAAGAAAAATCTGCATACTTACCTGACAGGGAAGACATCTTGATCAACAAGGAGATTCTTCCAGGGCGAGGCCTTTCCATTGCAGTTCGGTTTTGCTGACCCCTGCGATTACTGCAAATGTTGGTAACTTAACCATACAATTTCTGGTAGTGGGGACTCGCCTTCACGCTAGTCCCCTTGCAATAGTACTAATGTCAAATTCTTCATACATGTCAGCACACCACCATGACTTGCCAGATACCAGGCATCTCTTGAGACAACAACTCCCTTACTCTACAAAGAGTGTGCACGTTACCGACCCTTTGCCCTTTACCACATCCTCCGCTCCACATGCCGGAAGATACACCAACATTTCCCACATTCGTAATGCCGCAACTGGAAGCCAATCACTTCTCTCACCATGAAAGAGCAAGCTGAGCTTCCACGAATGCCACGCCTGCTGCTCCAACTGCACAGAGTCCTCTCCTCACCACATGACCTCGGCACCACTGCACACCATCACCAACATCTACACCCATCCACTTCACATCGATCAAATGGTATACGTGCATGTGCATGTGCATCTCTCAAGCCTGTAGTGTCATGCACATTTGGCCCCTTAGCTTTCGCCTACAACCATACCACCATGAATATACCGGTTCTCGTCCGATCTACGCAGTCAAGCATGGTCAGGCCAGGTCAGTACCTAGATGGGTAACTGCCTTGGAACACCTGGTGTTGTAGGCTTCACTTTTTGCAATTCCAGTCCTTCTTTTCAACCGACGTAACCAGCCAGGTATTGCACATGGACTGGCAATTCCGTGTCACTGTCTTGCACCCACGTGTGATTGCAACACATGTGGAGACGTGGCCTGAAGCGAAGAATAATTCGTTATTGCTTCTCGGCCTTTTGGCTAAGATCAAGTGTAGTATCTGTTCTTATCAGCTTAATATCTGATATGCACCCAAGGGTGCTCAAATATTAAACTGATTTTTGGAATTGGTCCGTGGGTCTGAAGCTTGCTTCACCCCGGACACGGGTTGTCCTGGTATTGCAGTGCCGCCATGGATGGCCCACCCCCTCATCTTGAAGTGTAAAACAAGCAACGCAGAAAAACCTTCTTCATCCTCACATCTCTTTCTGTCGTCATCGTCTTGCGGATGTCTTAGCCATCCTTCTCTCACATTGCACTGCTTTAACAATTATTATACAGGAAACAGTATGTGTTCTTTGTATTTTTTTACCTTTCGCCACCGCATTGCATGAGTGCTGAAAGTTCCCACCGCAACGAGTCGTACCAAATGCGTTCTCATCCTTTGCCGATCTCAACAGAATGGAAGTGCCACCCTTTTTCACTTGTTTTGGTTGGAAATCGAACAAAAAGTAATCGAAAGTATTATAAATATTGTTTTAAAGTAATCCTCTAGAAAAATCAAGCGAAATGGCTTCGAATAGTGATAATTCTCATTAAATTTCTGTTTGGGGAGATATGGTTCTTGAAACAAACAGGCCTAAACCAACCTTTGCTGACAAATTCAAGAGATCTGATGGTAAAATGTCACCTGAAGATTTTGCTTCAAGAGGAGCTAAATTCGAGACAACCGATCAGATTAATTTTAAAGAAATTATTTTGCATTTTCAAGACAAATTTAAAGATGCTGGAGCTGTTCAACAACTTATGCAACTATCACCTCACGCTGGAAAACAATGCTGGAATCGAGGGGCAATTCACTTCGAAAGTCTCGTACACTTTCGCAAAAATCGGTAAAAGTCCCAAAAGTCTGCAGCAATTTCAAAAGTCCATAAAAGTACGGGCGAATTTTAAAAAGTCCAGGAAGTCCTAGAAATTTCTAGAAATCTGTAAAGAAATCCTTGAAAATCTATCACAAACACCTTCAAAGTCGCAGTTTTTCTTCTCTCGACTGCCTGAATATTGTTGTCTGTGCTCCAGATCCCTTGAATGGTAAGTTAAATCTGTAAGAGGCCTGGGATCTAGGCTACTGCCATGACAACGAGATTGTTTTCTCTTCTCTCGTCTGCACATGGCAATGGCAAGTGAAGTTGTCAAGAATTTTCGAAGTCTTTTGAAATAGAAGAAATGGCTGCAAGCAATTTGTCAAGGGAGTAATAAATAACTTCCCAGCCCTTAACATCTTATGAGTAAACATATTTGCAAAAAATTGGACCAAAATAAGGTTGGCCTAAGTGAGTAGCGCCTTGTCTTGTTGTTTTGTTCCTAACTTGCTGTTGAGGTAGAGGCCTAGTGGCGAAATAAATTGCAATCTTATCTGACAGCCTACAGTCAGCATTATAGAAGCCAGAAAGATTAACGCTGATTTTTCTCTGCAGGTAAATCTGAAATAGAGGAAAGTCTTATAATATCCCAGAAGACTGCAAATACTTGTGACTGCTCTTCTTGTGCAAAACTAAAAGAAGAGCTGGAATCATTAAAGGTAGAATTTGATGAAAATAAAAATAATGGTCTTCATTATCCCTCTGGACCTGGCCCTCTTAAACAAATTGGGCAAAGCTTTAAGAAATGTTGTGTCGTGTTGAATTTTTCATCTGTTATTTTTTAGTTTGGAAAATTTATCAAAAGACACTCAAGTTGAAATTCAGTAAAATTTTACGCTGGGTTTCTAGTCAACTTGCCCCACTACCAACTCGTCCCATTCCCAACTCGGCCTAATTTTAGGCCAACTGAAATGTTTTGGTCAACCCCACCTTTGAAGTCAACTAGCCCCATCAAAAAAATCTACTAGCCCACACTGAACTATAAATAATTAAATATGGGGTCCCTCCCCCCAACCCCTTTTATTACACTGATGGATTCACTCAATTATATCATTTCATATCATTTGTTTAATTGGTGGGATGATTTGACTAAATATTTGGGGATTTGGGGCAAGTTGGATAAACATGTGGGGGACATGACTTGAAAGAGTTCTGACTTTATCTGGTTAAGGTAGGGCAAGTCGACCTATTACTGTCAGTTGCTACGAAAGTTTAAGTCCGGAAATTTACATTTTATTCTTGAATGATCCACTACCCTTAATTTTTATTTTCTTTCCGGAACAATATTTGCCAAACATCAACCATGTTCCATCAGAGTTATGGAATATATTTCCTCCTCGTGAAAATTATGTAAAGAACATTCTCCAGTTTAGTGGATTTGAAACAGTAGAATCAATCCTGAAGCTGAAAGACAGAAAGGAGTTTGATAAAATTTTTGAGTTTGTGAAATCAATAAGTGATATCATTCCTGATAAAGTTGAGATGTTTGGTGTCTTCAGTGCAAATCCACAAAAGCTCATGCTGATTCCAGGTCTTGAGGTAAGTTGGGAGTACCAATTATCTGCTGGTTAATATTAAGGTAAGTCATAATCAGCGCCTCAGTTGGGTTTATTTCCAAGACAACCTAAATAGGGGGCTTCAGAGATTTCGGGAGTTACACTTTCTATATCTTTTTAAAATTACTCTCCAACATTTTCAATGAAACCAGCTCAACTTACAAACTGCCAAAAAAACGAACAAATTGCAAAAATAGGACAAAAACAATACTTCAAATAACGAGAAAGTGAAAACTTGCTATAAAGTGATAATTTGTCTGAGTGACATTTATCTTTATGGCCAAAATATTTGTCAATTCATATCGTGCTACTATGCTTTTCACATTTACTTAATATTTCTAAGATCCTATTTCAAATCCGATAACCATCAATATTGGCGTAACCACTCTCAGAACTGATCACCAAAATGTTTTCTGTCAGATAATCATTTTTTTGTCTTTTAAGCCGGTTCTGGACAATTTATCAAAACTGTAGAAAACCTTCGAAATGGTGATAGTTCTACAGAGTTCATACAGTCAAAATCAGTTCCAGTACCAACAAAAAGATCAGTCTCTTTCCAGCCAGTATCAAAGAATGTGCCTATGAATGCCACTATCCTGATAGCGAAACTAAAGCAATGGATTAAAAATCAACCCCATTCTTGGCAGAAATTAAATGAATTAAACCTTACATTGGACAGTATATTTTCAATTGCAGTAAGTAAATAGTTTCATTGCTTTTTACAGTATATCTGTCCCATGTCTTGATCTCAATCATTGACAATATTTCTTTATCTCTTACTACATGCTATAGTATTAAAATGTTTAACAGTGTCTTGGAAAAATTCGATTTTTGGGGATACCCAATAGGTTTTTGGGGATACCCTTCTGAAGTTAACAGGAAAAGGAGTCAGCCAGTAAGACTTAAGGGGATATCAGTCCTTGATCTTATATATGTCTTAAGCTACCTAACAGATTCTTTCTAAAAAACTTAATTTAACCTTTCAAAGAATGTTGATTATATATATTTTGTACATCTACTAATGTTGGTATTTCCTATCTTAGGTTGATTCAGCCTCAAAAGCTGTATTTACTTGTGCAGTTTGCCAGTTGAAAATAATATTAACACCAAATAATAAGGGACTTGTCTGCTGCCCTAATGCTCAAAGGCACATAAGAAAAAGGTGTTGGCTAAATAAGCCCTTAAAGAAAGCTGCATCCTCAAGTTTTACTATCCTTGAATCAACAACAAGATCAACAAAATCATTTAGCTCTACTGCAACCGTAGACTCGTACTTTTCAAGAGTTAAAAAACCACTTGAAGGTAAGCAACCAGTCTTTCAAAACTTGTGTTCTTCCTCCTTTTTCTCTCTAAATGCTAGATTATTCTATTTAATATGATAATATCAAATGTTTTTCAGGAAAGCCTGTTATTGCCAACATGTCTAATATGGAAGATTCTGATTCTGATTTCAGTGATGAAGAAGAAGAAGTGCTTGTGAGTACCTTTGTTAGTTATATATTGATAGCATCATTACCACACTCACAACTGTCAAGGCAGCAACATGCTAATTCACAATTATGTTTCAGATTCAGGAACAACAAAAAGACCTGTATCTGCCGGCTGGTCCAGCCAAAGCTTCAGGAGGCAGTGGGCATTAAGCAAAGATGGTAATGCTGTTGGCCGGGATAAGATTACCCACTTTTTCAATCCAGCTACTGTGAGCAGTATTATTGACGATCATTCAGCTATGAGAGAAAATCTAAATCAAGTGCTTGGAAATGACAAAACTGCAAGTGTTAAACCAATTCTGTTAAAAATGTTTGCAAATGCAGAAAAAAACAATGACAAACAGTCAATGAAAGGTCACCGCCACGATGAAGCAGTAAAGAAATTTGCATCTTCTTTACTTTGTCTTATGGGCAAAGCGTCGTATGAAATGTTGCAATCAAACCTTGGTAACGCTTTACCATCTGTCTCAACTTTACAAAGGAATATCTCGAGCATGGCAAAAATAAAAGAAGGAGAGTTTCGTTTTAATGAACTAATTGATCATTTAAAGAACTGTAATGCTCCTATGGGAGTTCACCTTGGGTTAGATGACACACGTATACTAAAAAATGTAGAATATGATCCTGTAACTGGTTGCTTTGTAGGATTTTGTTTGCCTATGAACGATGGAATTCCGGTTGTTGATACTTTCGTTCTACAAACATTTGAACAAATCGAGGACACGTATAATTCTACAAGTATCGTAACTTATGCACACTGCATCGTTGCAAAGCCAGTATGTCCTATTGCTCCATCTTTTGTGCTGTTTCTGCTTGGGACGGATTCCAAATACACACACGTAGAAATAACAAAAAGATGGCAATTTATTAAAAGTGAATTATGGAAACGTGGGGTGAAAGTTTATTCAAATGGTGCAGATGGTGCAGGACCTTTTCTAAAGGCAAAGATGATAGAAAGTAATCTGTTCCAAACTGCCATAGAATCTAATATACCTGAAAGCTGGAAATTTTATCTAATGCCGACTCCGAAATCAGACAGTTTAAGTGCACAGGATTTAATACACCTATTAGCCAAGTTACAAACTCGCTTGATTATTCCATCAATTATCATAAGTATTGGTTCAGAAGTTGCATGCAGAGGTCATCTGACAGAAATTTTGAAAAAGTTTCCGAAAGCAAAACATTGATTAACTTATCGAGCAATTGATGATAAAGATAAACAGTACTATGCAAGTATTGAACTTTTAGTCAAGCAATCTGTTCAAGAATGTTTGAAGGAGCTAAATGCATCGGTTAAAACACAGGGGACTGTGGTTTATCTCAACTTTATGCGTGATATTAGAGTTTTTGACAAGTCATTGTCACCCTTGCGTAGGCTTTATTTGATATCGAAGTCAGTCCACTTTGTAACAATATGGAGATGTTGGCTGGAAAAAAATGATCTTTCTCAAAATGACCACTTCATCACAAACAATGATATCTTTGCCTGGAATTAAATGCCCATATGATCCTCAATCTTGTTTATAACGTCATCATTGGGGTCTTTCCAAAAGATACCTTGGGAATATGGATGAGTGGATCTCAGTCATGTGAGCAACTTTTTCGCATTCTTGGCTCAATGACACCAACATTCTCCATGATAGTAAACTTCACACTCAAAGGCGTTCTAGAAAAAGTCCACAAGCTGCAATTTTTATCCTCATCAGAGTCTGATGAAACAATTTCCCGTCTAAAACAACGCTTGTTACAGCTAAAGGAAGAAAGCAATGCAACTTTCTCCATACCGACAATAGATCAAGTTACTATAAAGGCGAAGAAAGATGCTATGCAGATTTGTCATTCTTGTGGAATTCAACTGGAGTCGTATGATGATCTGGAAATAGTAAAGAATGTGCAAAATATAATTGAAGAGGCAGTAGCTAATGATCACGAGTCAGAAGAGATACATACAAGTTGCAATGAAAATATAAGCGCAATCAGCAAAAATTCCATGTCGTCAGATGAAGTTGTTATGATTCAAGAAGACGTTTCGCGCATTAAGTTCATGAAATCGTCAACTAGTTCTTTCCCAGTGTACGAAAAAATTACAGGCGCTACTTTGCAATAAAAAAGAAAGACAAAAACCTACGAGCTATTGTGCAAAACCAGTCCAAAATCAAGTTTTTTTTCAAGAATTTCGCCCTTTGTTTTGTACAAAGAAACATATATAAGAAAGAGCACGGCTCTTTACCTATTTCAAGAAAACTGCAAGGTTTCAAGCGACCGATTATTACGTGTGCGTTCAGAACAACCAAGCCATATTTTTTCTGGTTTAGACATGCAAAAGTGTGGCCCTATGAATTGTGTTAGAGCAGGAGAGTTATGTGTTTTTAGAAGAGTGGATTGTAAAGACAAGTATTTGTTGGGTCGGATTATCCAGTTCTCTTACATGCAGGGAAGCAAACGAGAGCGACAGTATTCTTCTGATTTTGTAGATCTAACAAAAAACCCTGGGGTTGACAGTACTCAGAAAAGAGGACGGGGATGGGTGGAGGCCAATCTTTACTCTAACCCAAAAAATGAGGACATTTATAACAAATTCAACCCAAAAATAAGGGTCTTTTTACACACAACACCCAAAAAAGAGGATTTGCTAAAAAGAGTACCCCACATTCACTTAACAAACTTGTGATATCAGGTAGTAGTTTTGTTTTTGAAATATTCCCCTTGTATAGGCAAGGGAATACATTTTTGGCTTTAAAAGGACTCTTTGGCTTGTGCAGTGCAGTAGCAGAGTTTTACAAGGTTTTTTCTATCTTCTTGAGTGGCAGGAAATGACCACCACAAACCCTCTTGAAAACACTGTGGATTCATGCAGCATGCTTCTATAGCATAATTTACCACCAAAAGAACAGTGTAGAACAGAATACAAGCTACATGAATCTTATAGGGCTACAGTTCAAATCAAAACCATTGTGAATAAAAAAACTTTTCTTAAATGGTGATACAGTAAATCACATTCATTCCTGGGACGTGGTACCCAATCTCAGCCTAACCTCTGACTGGCAGCATACATACCGGTACACATCAGTGATAGAAGACAGTGGCCTAGTTCCACAGCGCCGCAGTCCGATTCATGCAAAATCATTTAAATATAGCTGAATTAAAGAAGTTGTTAGTTTCAACAATAGCTCATATAATTTGTATTTCATCTTGTCATTGCTTAAAAAAATTATTTCAAGAGTAATTTCCGGGATTGAATTGACTGTTGAGTTGGTCCATGCTAAGATCGTTGATAATACTCCAGCTCGATATTCACATCTTTATGGATATTCCAGATACACACAGGGGTCGAAGGGATGTGGACGCACAGGGACAGAGTGGGCAGGGTCAGTGGGTGTAAACAGTGAAGTAATGGTGGACAAAATAAGTACAAGGTGGTTATTGTGGTTAGATTGAATAACTCAATAAAAAGAACCAAACGTACAGGAACTTTTAAGCAAAAGACAAACAAACAACAACAAAAGATGAAATAAACTTCAGCAGTCCTCCTGATCAAATAATTACATTTCAATTACAAGTTTATGAAATCAGTCAAGTTAAATGTGTGATATCTCAACCTTCCACAAGACGATTGGTCAACATATTGTTGTGTTGCGTCTACAGGTTCAGGAGTTAGTGTAACATAATTTCTTTCTTGTGGCTCTACTGTGTTGTCTTGGAGTTGTAGTGTTCTCGAAATTAATTTGAAACAATGGGCGTTTGCTCCCTTTTTTCAAGCTCTCTAGTTTGTCACACTATTACTCAGATTTGTAGTTTTCAAAAGACATTTTTACTATTTTTGCCTACAATTAACCTTATAATCAATAAAATGGTACAGAAATTTCGAATCTTCTTGTGAAAGTACATAACTTTGAACTCCTTTACTGTCCTCTAATTAGGCCTTATTAGTGACAATTTTAGTCCTCTTTGTGAAATTTGCACATATTGAAATTGATTTGAAACAATAAGCGTTTCCTCCCTTTTTTCAAGCTCTCTAGTTTGTCACGCTATTACTCAGATTGGTAGTTTTCAAAGACATTTTTACTATTTCTGCCTACAATTAACCTTATAATCAATAAAATGGTACAGAAATTTCGAAGCTTCTTATGAAAGTATATAACTTTGAATTCCTTTACTGTCCTCTAATTAGGCCTTATTTGTAACATGATTTAGCGTCTCTTTGTGAAATGTGCGCATATTGAAATTAAAGTGAAACAATGGGTGTTTCCTCCCTTTTGTCAAGCTCTTTAGTTTGTCACGCTATTACTCAGATTTGTAGTTTTCAAAGAAATTTTTACTATTTCTGCCTGCAATTAACCTTATAATCAATAAAATGGTACAGAAATTTCGATGCTTCTTATAAAAGTATATAACTTTGAATTCCTTTACTGTCCTCTAATTAGGCCTTATTTGTGACAAGATTTAGCGTCTCTTTTTGAAATGTGCACAGATTGAAATTAATTTGAAACCATTGGAGTTACCTTCCTTTTTTCAAGCTCTCTGGTCTGTCACGCTATTACTCAGATTTGTAGTTTTCAAAGACATTTTTACTATTTCTGCCTACAATTAACCTTATAATCAATAAAATGGTACAGAAATTTCGATGCTTCTTATGAAAGTATATAACTTTGAATTCCTTTACTGTCCTCTAATTAGGCCTTATTTGTGACAAGATTTAGCGTCTCTTTGTGAAATGTGCACATATTGAAATTAATTTGAAACAATGGGCGTTTCCTCCCTTTTTTCAAGCTCTCTAGTTTGTCACGCTATTACTCAGATTTGTAGTTTTCAAAGACATTTTTACTATTTTCTGCCTACAATTAACCTTATAATCATTAAAATGGTACAGAAATTTTGAAGCTTCTTATGAAAGTATATAACTTTGAATTCCTTTACTGTCCTCTAATTAGGCCTTAGTTGTAACATGATTTAGCGTCTCTTTGTGAAATGTGCACATCTTTAAATTAAATTGAAACAATGGGCGTTTTCTCCCTTTTTCAAGCTCTCTGGTTTGTCACGCTAATTCTCAGATTTGTTTTTTTCAAAGACATTTTTACTATTTCTGCCTACAATTAACTTTATAATCAATATGGTACAGAAATTTTGAAGCTTCTTATGAAAGTATATAACTTTGAATTCCTTTATTGTCCTCTAATTATGCCTTATTTGTGACATGATTTAGCGTCTCTTTGTGAAATTTGCACATATTGAAATTAATTGGAAACAATGGGCGTTTCCTCCCTTTTTTCAAGCTCTCTAGTTTGTCACGCTATTACTCAGATTTGTAGTTTTCAAAGACATTTTTACTATTTTTGCCTGCAATTAACCTTATAATCAATAAAATGGTACAGAAATTTCGAAGCCTCTTATGAAAGTATATAAATAGTCTTTGAGTTGTACAAAATTTCAAAATTGCGATGAACAGCGGAATCATTTTCAGGCATACTTAATAGATTTTAAGTATGCCTGAAAATGATTCGGCTGTTCATCGCAATTTTGAAATTATATAACTTTGAATTCTTTTACTGTCCTCTAGTTAGGCGTTATTTGTGACAAGACTTAGCGTCCATTTGTGAAATATGCACATATTGAAATTAATTTGAAACAATGGGCGTTTTCTCCCTTTTTTCAAGCTCTCTGGTTTGTCACGCTATTACTCAGATTTGTAGTTTTCAAAGACATTTTTACTATTTCTGCCTACAATTAACCTTATAATCAATAAAATTGTACAGAAATTTCGAAGCTTCTTATGAAAGTATATAACTTTGAATTCGTTTCTGTCCTCTAATTAGGCCTTATTTCTTGCAATTTTAGCGTCTCTTCGTGAAATGTGAACAGATTGAAATTAATTTGAAACAATGGGCGTTTCCTCCCTTTTTTCAAACTCTCTTGTTTGTCACGCTATTACTCAGATTTGTAGTTTTCAAATACATTTTTACTATTTCTGGCTACATTTAACCTTATAATCAATAAAATGGTACAGAAATTTCGAAGCTTCTTATGAAAGTACATAACTTTGAATTTCTTTACTGTCCTCTAGTTAGGCCTTATTTGAGACAAGATTTAACGTCTCTTTGTGAAATGTGCACATATTGAAATTAATTTGAAACAATGGGCGTTTTCTCCCTTTTTTCAAGCTTTCTGGTTTGTCACGCTATTACTCAGATTTGAAGTTTTCAAAGACATTTTTACTATTTCTGCCTACAATTAACCTTATAATCAATAAAATGGTACATAAATTTCGAAGCTTCTAATGAAAGCATATAACTTTGAATTCCTTTACTGTCCTCAAATTAGGCCTTTTTTGTGATATGATTTAGCATCTCTTTGTGAAATGTGCACATATTGAAATTAATTTGAAACAATGGGCGTTTCCTCCCTTTTTTCAAGCTCTCTAGTTTGTCACGCTATTACTCATATTTGTAGTTTTCAAAGAAATTTTTACTATTTCTGCCTACAATTAACCTTATAATCAATAACATGGTACAGAAATTTTGAAGCTTCTTATGAAAGTAGATAACTTTGAATTCCTTTACTGTCCTCTAATTAGGCCTTATTTATGACAAGATTTTGCTTCTCTTTGTGAAATGTGCACATATTGAATTTAATTTGAAACAATGGGCGTTTCCTCCCTTTTTTCAAGCTCTCTAGTTTGTCACGCTATTACTCAGATTTGTAGTTTTCAAAGACATTTCTACTATTTCTGCGTACAATTAACCTGATAATCAATAAAATGGTACAGAAATTTCGCAGCTTCTTATGAAAGTACATAACTTTGAACTCCTTTACTGTCCTCTAATTAGGCCTTATTTGTGACAATTTTAGCGTCTCTTTGTGAAATGTGCACATATTGAAATTAATTTGAAACAATGGGCGTTTCCTCCCTTTTTTCAAGCTCTCTAGTTTGTCACGCTATTACTAAGATTTGTAGTTTTCAAAGACATTTTTACTATTTCTGCCTACAATTAACCTTATAATCAATAATATGGTACAGAAATTTCGAAGCTTCTTATGAAAGTAGATAACTTTGAATTCCTTTACTGTCCTCTAATTAGGACTTATTTGTGACAAGATTTAGCGTCTCTTTGTGAAATGTGCACATATTGAATTTAATTTGAAACAATGGGCGTTTCCTCCCTTTTTTCAGGCTCTAGTTTGTCACGCTATTACTCAGATTTGTAGTTTTCAAAGACATTTCTACTATTTCTGCGTACAATTAACCAAAGAATGGGACTTCTTAGAAACCCAACTTGATCTAGATTCATGTTACACTGCTCTTTCGGCCATGACGTCTCAAAAATCTCCTGGCTCCAATGGCCTTCCTGCAGAACTCTACAAATCCTTCTGGAAGATCTTGTTGATGTATTGAACTATGCTCTATCTTCCGGTCTTCTCTCTTAGTCAATTAGGCTCGCTATGATCTCTCTACTATTTAAAAAGAGAGACAAATCAGATCTTAAAAATTGGCGCCAAATTTCTCTCTTGAATGTCAATTACAAAATCGGTACTAAAGCTCTTTCAAATCGCCTTAAGTCTGTTCTCCCTTCTGTCTTAAATGAAGACCAGACATGTTGTGTCCCCGGAAGGACAATCTTTGACAATCGTTTTCTTGTAAGGGACTCTATTTCCTATGCAGAGCAAAAACAATTCCCATTGGCTTTAATCAAAATTGATCAAGAAAAAGCCTTTGATCGCGAAACTGGGACTTTCTGTATAAAATCATGATTTGCATGAATTTCAGACCTATTTTCATCAACTTTATTCCGACACTCTATAATACTGTGTCGTCCTGTGTTTTAAATAATGGCTACTCTTCATGATATTCCTTCCTCCACGAGGGGTTCGTCAGGGTGCCCTCTCTCTCTTTTGCTGTACTTCTTCGTAGCAGATACATTAGGGAATGCAGTTAGGAAAAACCCAAGAATAACCAGTCTTTCCTTACCTGGAATCAAAACTATGGCTAAAATTAGCCAATATGCTGATGATACAACCATCCTGGTCACTGATGACAACTCTGTTAAAGAAGCCTTTCAGTCCGTTCGTGAATTTGAATCTGGCTCAGGCTCAAAAGTCAACCTTTCGAAAGGAAAATCGGAAGGCATTCCGAAGTTCAAAGGCTGTGCTTCTCATTCTGGCCCAGAGCTCCATTGGACAGTTAATGACATAGAAATTTTAGGAGTATCTTTCGGCTCTAAGGAGGCTATCCATGACGCCTTCACCAAGCAAGTGAACAAATTAGAGCAGCGCCTCCTTCTTTGGGCGCAGCGCTCACTCTCTATGCATGGAAAGGTTATGATAATAAATACCCTCGGCCTTTCAGGGCTTATCTACCTCTCAACAGTCTAGGCTGTTCCCTCAGCTATCTTAACTAGAATAACTGCCCTTGTGTTCAATTTCTTATGGTCTGGTAAAAATGAGCTAGTCAAACGAGATGTTGTATATCAACCTCACGACCAAGGTGGGTTAGGTTTGATAAACAGCCACTTAAAAAATCAAGCACTCTTACTACGTTCGTTAAAACACATTTGTGATGAAGATGCAAATATGAAATGGATTTTTCTTGCCAGATATTGGATCGGTCGTAGACTCTCAAAATATTCGAAATTGTGGTCCTTTCTAAGGAGTAACAGCACCCCTAACTCTCTTTACCGTCCTTCCTTGTATGATACCTTACTATCGCTTGTCAACTGCTTTATTTCTGATATTAAACAGCTTCGCTTTGATGGTTTAAATGTTCGAAACTTCTACAAACTAAATTTAAAGAACCTCCTGATTGAACCTCGCTCACAGGGAACATGGGAGATCATTTTTCGGTCTCACTCCCTCCCTTGGAAATGTATATGGTCTTCCTCTCTCTTTGGTCTTTCTACTGGATATGAAAATGACCTGTCGTGGAAAACATAAGACTGTCTTAAATCTTAGGGCTTCACAACGGATGGCTTTTGCAAACATTGCAGCATTTCCGAGACTATTGAGCATGTCTTTTTAGAATGCCCTGTTGCTATAGAGACTTGGATTAATTTCAAAGGAATTTTACAGTCTCTAGGAGGTCAAGAGTTCGACCTATCAACGGAAACTGTTTTCCTCCGTGTACTCCCAGCAACCGCTAACTTTGTCTGTAGATCTTTGCCTTTATATTTAATAAAACTTATTTGCTATCACATATGGAATAGGAGGTGTAAAGGCGTGTGCGACAAAAAGTTACAAACAAGTAACGAAATTATTTTCGAAATCCGGAAAATTATACGTGATAGAGTCACTGATGCCTTCAATACTTCCTCGCGAGATGGTGGAAAATCATTAAGAATGTTTACCGTTAATAATATCATTGCACATGTAGAAAACAATTCTATTCATTTTAATTTTTAACTATTAATATTAATATTAATATCCATTAATATCCTATTTTGATGCTACAGCCAACCAATACATGATTGTACTAAGTAAGCCGTTCCTAGTATATAATAATTTTTTGATGCTTAATTTTGTGCATGGAATTAACTGGTATGATTGTATTAACTATTCGTCAACTTAGAAGTATCATTGTAATTAATCTGATTCCATGTACACTGCCCTTGCCATGTCTATGGGGGGCCTGGAGGTGTACCTACTGCTTAACAGGGGGCACCTCCAAATAATATATAAAAAAGTATCTGTTCTTATCAGCTTAATATCTGATATGCACCCAAGGGTGCTCAAATATTAAACTGATTTTTGGAATTGGTCCGTGGGTCTGAAGCTTGCCTCACCCTGGACACAGGTTGTCCTGGTATTGTAGTGCCGCCATGGATTGCTCACCCCCTCATCTTGAAGTGCAAAACAAGCAACACAGCAAACCTGCCACTATGCCACATCTCTGTCTGTCATCATCATCTTGCCAACAGCAGTGCAGCAGCATGCAGATGTCTTGGCAATCCATCTCTCATATTCCACACATCACATTTTACTATGCCTCAAGCAGCGTGTGTTCGGACCTATTTGCATTATTCAACCTTTCACCACCACCATTGCATGAGTGGCTTGCGACAGCGACAAGTCCAACTGAATCTGTTCACATCCTATGCCAATCTCAACGGAATGGAAGTGCCACCCTTTCACTTGTGGTCTGTTGCCGATGTACCACCTTTGAAATGAGAAGTTCCTGGACGACGCTCCCTCTGCTAGAAAAATCCTGCATACTTACCTGACGGGGAAGACATCTTGATCACATGATTTTTTTGCTCTTTCTTATTTCGCTTGTTTTGGTTGGAAATCGAACAAAAAGTTATCAAAAGCTCTCTCAAATTAATAATAAAGTAATCCTCTACAAATATAAGTAAAAATGGCATCAAATATCACTGTTACAGAAGAAACTTCAGTCTGTGGAGATATAGTTTTACAGACAAGGCCTAAGCCGACATTTGCAGAGAAGTTCAAAACAGATGGCAGAATGTCAACAGGAGATCTCGCAGCCCGTGGAGCAAAATTCGAAACCAACGATTCAATTTCCTTCAAAGAAATTATAGAGTTTCTTCAAAATAAATTTAATGACCCTAGTGCTGTTCAACAGTTAATGCCACTTTCTTCAATGCCAGGGCGACAGCAATGGAATATCATATTTTCTAAAGCCAAAATGGTAAACAAAGTTATTGATGAAATGGTGAAATTCCCCTCAATGAAGAAAGAAGAGACTGGCATCAATTTTACTCCCGTGAGAAGACGAGCCTTGCTGATAACAATCCCCGATGCTACCCCTGATATTTCGGACAATGAAATCAGAAACGAACTGGAGAAATTTGGAACTATGCTCCGTGTCTGGAAGCAAACTTGGGAAGGCTTTCCTCATTTCTTCAACGGAAAGAGGTTAGTCACCATATATCCTTCAGCTGCTAAAGACCTACCTCCGTTTATCTTAATAAAGAACCATAAAGTTTCATTGTCATTGAAGGGAAAACCCGTATTTTGCAAAATATGCATGAAGGACACTCACTGCACTAGCGATTGCCCTGCATGAAATATCAAACATTGCTACTTATGTGGCTCTGTTGACCATGCCAAAAAAGACTGTGAGAGGTTTGTTGTTTGGAAAAGGCGTCCAAGAGGACGAATCCTGTCCGAAGAACTCCCTAAATATGAAAATGAAGATATGGTGTCTGAAGAACCCAGCCCATTTGATATTGATCAAGATGACAATGAAATTGAATCTGTAAACAATGATAATGAACCTCAACCAGAAAATACCACAGAAGAGGAAACTCTAGAATGACCCCCCTCTGAAAATGCTGACTTGCACACAAATATCGAAAATTCAACAACACCAATGCCAAAAGACCCCAAGCAACCAGTTTCAACAACACCAAACCTACCAGAACCCTCCACACGCCCTAAACCAACCCCAACTTCTATCAAAGACATCACAGACTACCAGCCATACAAAAAAGGTACCAAACGCCCAATCCCATCAACTCCTGAGAAGAAGTCAAAGAAGAAAACCTCAGGTACACAAAATAAACAATCTAAGTAACTAGTTGAACACTGATATTTATGTTTTTATGTCTTATTTTATCCCATAAACCCTTACTATGATGGCTCGCATCGTAAGCATAAATGTAAATGGGTTACGAGACCCCCACCGTCGTGACACAATCTTCCACCATCTATTTTCTAAGAATTTCGACATAATTCTCTTACAAGAAACGCATTTAAATTCTACTGAGCTTGATAACACCTTCGCAAATTGGAAAGGGAAATCCTTTCATTCCATGTCACTAGACAACAGAAAAGTTTTCTCAGGGCTATCTTTAAATCCTGGAATGAGGAATCGGAACCGGAACTGCAATCGGAACCGGAATCGGAATGGCTATTTTAAAAACCCAGAACGAGGAATTTAAATTGGGACTGCAATCGGAATCATCATCGATAAATGTAATTAATTTATTACGTTGATTTGTAGGCTTTCTGAAAGATCTTAAGTAGGGACAAATGACAAAATTGAACCAGAAAATAGATTGTTCAGATGTTTGCGTAATAGAAATTGATTATTTTCATCACAGATTTTTAAAAAAATATCCGAAAGCAAAGCATGTCTTCCCTCCTCAATCTACTCAACTCAATTTTAATTAAGAGCTTTTGAATTCTGATAAACGAAGGTAACAGAAATCAACGAAAGAAAACAGCATTGGCAATGGGAATTCAGAAAAAGATGAAAAACGTCCCGAAATGTATTAGAAACAAAACTTCTGCAAAAAAATATTTTTTTTGAATAACTTTCCTAAGCAATATAGACAACAAAACATTTGAGAATATCTAACTAGATAATATAGACAACAAAACAAGCTTTTAGTATTGAGAGTAATAAAAAATGATATATGCATTGATTGTTAATTTCAAGATTGAAATGGCGACAAGCAAAATTCACAACTGAGCGCATCAAGATGTTCTCTGCATAAGAGGGGAAGGAATTCTTTGCTACCTTCAGATCGTTGGTGGAGAAGTTTCCATATCCATTTCGTGCAAGTATGCATGCAAGTTTCATGTGAAAGTGCACATTTTGTGGATAATCTGTGCTGGTTTTTTGTCCTGTTACCCCTGTCTCTGTCCTTGGTTTGGTTGCTGTTGCATAATGAAAGGAGGAAGCGGGCAGTTTCCTTGCATCAGAGGTTGCAGATGTTGTGATATTGGTTGTTGAAACTGCGACTGTATTTCTGTCTGTAATTGGTGAGCTGGTATCGGATTGTCATCAGGTGAGATCTGAGGTTGCAGGATTCCTTTGCGTGCTTTGTCTGCGTTTCCGGGGAAATCGATATACTCAGTTACATCTTGCTTCTTTTGATTTGTCTTTTGCTGTGACTAGGCTTTTTCCCAGCACCTTTTGGGCCACCTTGTAGAGCAATTTCGGTTACACTTGATCCGAATTTGGAATGATTAAACCATTTTATCATATCTTGAAAGACTCCGTTTCGAACAGTGACGGCTATTGTATAATCACACAGCTTTGTTGAGTGGTTAATGCATTGCCGGTCACATGACCACGACCTACCTTTGCCTGGAGTAACTATGTGGATTTTGTTTCCATTGCCTGCCACTATAAACGAACCCGTTGTTGACCCTGTCCGCCCATCGATCAACAGTTTGTCACCATCGATCAACAGTTTGTCAACAAGCTTCGTCAGAAACAAACCGGAAAGCCACCAGTCTTCATAGGGCCACTTCTTATCCATCAACGAAAAGACTGGCAGACGTATTCGAGATTTGCTCATAATTGAAGAACTGAGAACCCCATTCTCGATGCAATTTTAGCCTGTGGAACAGACGGTGAGCAAGCCTTGATAGACGGTTTCAAACAAAACTTTAGATATGCTGTGTTTCTGCGGAGTTTTATACATTTTAAGGATAATGTGGAAAGGGAGATGAGCAAGAGAGGAATCGCAGCAGGCAACAAGCAACTTATTTTGGAAGAAATTTTTGGGAAAACGTATGGGACAACAAAGTATACTGGACTTGTAGACTGTGAAACAGAGAAAGAGTTTGAAGAGAAGTTTACCGGACTAAAAAAAAAGTGGGAAGAACGAGAGAAAGGCTGCAGTGGCAGAAAATCAACAACATTTCACGAGTGGTTCAAGAAAGAAAAGGTAAGAATTCTTCGTCTTCGATATGTTGGATATGTAGTAATATTTGAACCAATCTATGATGAAGCCTATTTCTCGAATATTATCTTTTATCTTGATGTTGAAGAATATTTTGATACCAATTTCAATATTTTGATTTGTTACCCATTAGTTGACTTCGTACATTTAGACGCGAAACAACTGAAACAATTTTGTATTGAACACTAGGGGAATTGATAAAGTCAACCTAGTTGTCACTGCGCTTTTATTTCGGAAATGTTGATGCAGTTGACAGTGTAAGGGGTAGGGATAGTAATAAACCTTGATTAACTGACATTTATTTATTGTTTGTTCCTTGCTCATTGTAATGGTAAATGTAAACCTTTTTTAGCTTGAGGACATGATCTCATCCATGTTGAAGCCGGTGAGGATTGATGCTGGTCTCGGCAACCCGCCGGAAGAATACACCAATAATGATGTCGAATCTGCAAATTTTATGATCAAACACAATCTGCAATTTGATATAAAAAAGCCGCATGAGTTTATAAAGAGCATCAAAGCCTTAATCGCAACTCAACATAACAATGAAGAACGCGCAGTCTTTGGTAGAGGCCCTTATGTTGTTGCAGACAAATTTAAGCGCTACATTGTTGACGATGACTGCTGGGGACGTATGACTCATGCTCAAAGATCTGCAAAAGTCTGCAAGTTTTTGCAAGCTGATATGAATGTAACCAACGACGGTGCTGCAAAAGATGACCAACCTGAAGCAAAGTCAAAGCCTGGCTCAAAATGTATGCAGATTTCTGCCCGTGAGGCGGACATCCAATCTGTGCCGCTTGCTGTGCTTGAAACCATGTTCGAGAAAGCCAAGAAACTATTATCTTTGCCAGATTTCGTCATACCACAGCCAGGATCAACAAACGGCTCTTACATTGTGGCTGGTCACTCTAATCGAATATATTGTGTTAAACCGGGTAAAGGCGGTCATTTCCGATTTCACGTATCTTGTGTGAAAAGACGATACCCAGGCTTTAATTGTAATCAACTCGTGGTATCAAATCAATTTTGAATTTCTTGCGTAGAGAACACAAAGGAAGGTTGCTTCTCGAATTCGGGATAACTGTTTAGATGAGTAGAAAAAGCACTGCATTTTGCCTTCCTTTTATTTTCATGCAAAAAAATATGCGCTTTTTTGTTGCTGTCATTACTCATTGCTAACACCTATCACTGATATTGCAAAATACAGTCATCGTTTCTTGTCTTTTATTACCTTTAGTTGTTAAATAAGCCAAGTATTCATTCAGATAAAGCATCTGAGAGAAAAAGTGGATTTTCGATGTTGTTTGTGCAAGGGGTAGACTTACCCTTAGTCTAAATCTTTCCTTATCCCAACACTAAGTCATGCCAGAAATATGATAGCGCTGCGGAGGAGACATCAAGAAAAGTGAATTGTTGCTCCTCAAAAACCACGGGGCCTTTGGGCTTAGTTTGAGAGATCTCAATTTGGTTTTAGTCTCGCTTTGATTCTGTAACTGGGAATGATGTAATAAGTCTGTATTTCGGCTAGAAAAGGATTTTTGTAATAGGGTATCTACTGAATAAATCTTTGATATTTTAGTCCGAGGTTCCCAAAAGCGATTCCCTGCATCAATTTCCCGTGTCACAGAAAAAAACCTTTTGCATTTCAATGGGATCGAGTTTATGTGCAAGACATTGTTCTCAATTATTATCGTGATGCAACATAAATATTCAACATTCCGACTTGAGTTAGCCTTTGCATCAGATCTTCGCGAAACGGGGTACTCAGTTGTTGGCATCAGTTGTTGTGGATGTGGATGAAGTTGGAAGTAATGGCGGCGCGAGTAGTGAATCTCTCTCTCATGGAAAAAGGAGTGGATGCTGCCCAGAGTTTCTTAGAATTTCGCACGTTGAAACCTTTTCAAAGGAGTGCCTTGACTGGGATGCTGCAAGGAAGAGATATTTTTGTATCACAGCCAACTGGAAGTGGAAAGTCTGTGATTTATCAGTTGGCTCCAGTTGTATTTGACTTGTACGACAGATTGCTTTCTTGCGAACATGAACGCCTACCATCGACAGCCTTCCCTCAGACTGGAGAGCTGATCAGTTCAATGCCTCACAAGGCGCAAGTTCTCGTCATTCAGCCTCTTATTTCCTTGATTGAAGACCAGATGAACAAATTTAGTGGTGGCAAAATCAAAGTCAGCCGCCTTCGGTGCGAAAGGGAGCTGTCATCTTCCAAAACAACTGCAGGACATTCAAAGCCAGATAAAGAAGATTTCACCACCACATCACAGATTATCTTTGCCTCTCCAGAAGCAGTGCTGGATACCCACAGGTTCTTTCTTAGATCTTCATGTGAAATACGAATGGTTGCAATTGATGAGGCTCATTGTGTAGTAAAATGGTAAGGGTATTATTCGTATGTTAGTGTCGCTTCAAAGCTATATTCAAAATAGACTAGGCCTATAGGGAACAAAATGAAATTTCTCCTTGCACACTGTCACTGGAGATCTCGTTGAAATGTGCCATACTCTGCAGACTGACATATGTGCTTTGTGGAAAGTACATAATTCCTCGATATTGTAATTCTATAAAAGCAGTACTCCTGCCCTGCCCCATTGAAATCTCATTTCCATATCCCTACCCCTGAACTGACATCAACTGTAACAGACCATTTTTGGCAGCATTGTGATTCAAACTGATGATACTTGTAGAATGGAATAAAGGTATCAATATCATATAAAATAATTTCCTTTGACATGTACAGTACAACTTATATTATTGTTGACTCCTTCAGCAGTTTCATGAATATTTAAGAGAAGGTCATTAAATCAAGATTTGGGCATTTTATCAATTGATCTATTCTTTTCAAAATGTTCATGAAACTTCATCTTTAACTTCAACCAGCATCACATTCTAATAAAAAAGGAAGATGAATGTTTCAAAACAAAATCTTTTTCAATGAGCTTTCTTGGGTATTGTGTGATATGCAAGTGCCAAATAAGACTAAAGTAAAATCTATATGTGCAGTATAATTCTACCAGTATGTTGCTGTGATAAATTAGTGATGTTTTTGAAGTTAAATGATTAGAATTCCCACTTTACAAGAGATTAACAAGTAATTAAATTCAATCTATTCTGGAAGGGGAAGGCCATTAACCTGATACAATAAAAAATCATGATGCAGAAAGCAACAAGTCATGAAATCGTGGAATTCCACTTTGTTGTATTAACTAATTGCTAACATGACAAATTTCCTCTAATAGGGGATCATTAAGTGGAAAGACTCAGGCCTTCAGGGAATCATATTTCAGGCTTCATGAGCTTCGATCCCTGTTGCAAAGCAAGGTACCATTTATCATACTGACTGCAACTGCCTTGCCAGAAATTGAGAAGCAGATTATAGTAAATTTACAACTGCGTTCAATCCTGCATATAACTGCCAGTCCGGACCGTTCAAACATCAGGTATGCAATAGTAAATACAAAAACTGATGAACCAAGTAAGTTGTTCTTGTGGTTATTGGTCCTGCTGAAGGAGAAAGGTGACAAAACGGATAGGGTAATAGTGTTTTGTCAGACACACCGACATTGTAGATCACTTTACAGATACTTAGATTCAAATCTTGGTAAGCTCTATACCAATTATCTTTCAAGACCATATGCAATGTTCCATGCAGCCACTGAGAATATAGTGAAATCACATATCATAGAATCAATGACAAAAGATGATGGCACAGTTAGAGTTTTAATAGCAACAACGGCATTTGGAATGGGAGTTGATTGCAAAAATTTGCATCTGATTGTTCATTTTGGTCCACCCACTGACATTGATGACTATGTACAAGAAAGTGGCAGAGCAGGCCGGGATGGACAGCCAAGCAATGCCGTCTTAATACGTTATCCAAGGTGTACATCAGGAAGAAAATTAAAAAATAAAATGAAATTTTATTTGGACAACACAAATGTTTGTAGACGCAAAGTGATTCTGAAATGTTTTGGTTGTAATGTTGATTCAAGCATAGTTAAACATGATTGTTGTGACATTTGTGCTACTTCCTGTTTTTGTGCAGATAATGGATGTGTGTCTGACAAAGAAAATATCAGTTCTCCTATAGAAATGTCATTTCATCAGAAGGAAGTAGTACTTGATGAGGATTTAGACAGAAACTTACGAATGAAAGAAGTTTTTTCAGATGCTTACAGAAAGGACTTAGAGAGGCTGCTTTTGGACTACCACAATCAGTTAACAGAGACCTGTAAAAAATCTGTTGTTGGAGCAGACTTCACATCTGGTTTTCCACTGTGTGCTGTAAATTAAATTGTTGACAATGTGGAAAGGTTACAGAAGAAGCAGTCAGTCTGGCTAAAAACAAGTATTCTTAACATCGATCATGTTACTGAGATACACAGCATGATAAATCAGTTGAATGAAGAATATCATATTAATGACAAAGGAATTTCTCTACCAAGTTACTTGGACAAACATGATAAGAATGGAAAAGACTGCAATTTATCCACTGACAGTGATGAAGACAATAGTACAAACAGCAGTGATGAGGATACATAAAGAAGCCAGCAACAAAGGGCAAATTTCGTTTTATCTTCGGATTCCTCCTCTTATGCAAGTGATGATTAGAGAACCAGTGCTTATCTTCAGTGTTGTGTTAAATGCATTAACATGACAATCAGAAACTGCATAAAGTTCATGCAAAATCTTCTTTTTATTCAAATTTATCTTGAAAGCCTGATTTTGACAGATTTTCAACTTTATGACATCACTGTGATGTCATAAGGCATGACATCCACACCCAAATTGCGCTATGTACTACAAATGACTTTCTCTGTAAGTGTGCCAAGTTGTATTGAATTCTGACGATTCCAAGGCAGTTTTCAGAGGGGGTGGAAAGAATCCCCCCACATAAATGGTAGCTAGGAAAAAGGCCATATGGATTTGGGTTAAACACACTGTAACTGGACCATTGTTAAAGTGGAGAAAAAAACCAGTTTCTGTGATACAATAGGCATAATGATCAAGTTTTGTGGTTTCCTAAAGTGGGACATTTTTGGGATGTCGCGGTATGATTTTCATTTCAATGACAGTTTTGTACCTTGCTCAATCCTTCTTTTAATGAACAGCTTGCTTTCACAATTTGGCATAAACATTCAATTCTTTAAAATGTTTTAACTTTTTTGACATCCATTCCTTTAAGACAGGAACATCTATTCCAGCAAATATGTTTGAAGGGAAAGTAGGAAAGGCAGAATGGCATCTCCCAGGCTTTTCTCTGAAGACTTCTCCTTTTATCAACTGTTGACTGAGAGCAATGATATCACTATTTGTGTTGCGTTTTCTGTGCTTCCCTGATGGCTTCTTTACATTGTTGACAGTGTCAAAATTGTTCATAGCAGCTTCCATCTCTTGGTAAGAATTGCTTGCCCTTTTGATGCTTTCATCTGTGATTTTACCTTGAAACTCTCTGCAGTCTAACTTGAATAATTTGTTCCAGTGTTCCACTGCTCTATCTATTTCCTTATTATTATCCACTTTCCCAGTGCTATTTATAAAGCGATTCCAGACAAGGTCAAAAGACAGCTTTGGTGGCAGCAAATAGTAGATTTGGGCAAACATGAGAAATGTGTAGTATGTATATTTGGTTCGACCATCTAATCGGTACAGGAGAAAAATGATCTTGTAAAGACGCAGTATACGCTCACCATCTGCATGCTGTCTTGCATCCTCAAAATCAAGTGCAAGGAGCCCCAATGCCAAAGCATTTGAGGAATATCGCAAAACGCTGTCAGAAACTGAGGATGTACTAGGCTGTCTTGTGACATGCTCTTCGTCATTGACTGAAATGCTTTTGGGTGCATGTGCATCTCTTAGGTGATTTCTTAAATTGCCACTTCGCTTGTACCTTTTTCCACAAACCTCACAGACAAAGTTATTGGATGTTGTTGGCTCAAACTGATTCTCATCATCTCTTGAGCCTGTCAATACATCTGGATGGAATTTTGTGAGATGTTTCTTTAATGCTGCTTGGCTTCTGGTCTCCCTTCCACAATAATGACATTTTTTCTCCTGTGGTTCCATCAAAGGCTGCTCCACATATTTCACATTTGAATCATCTGAGTGCTTTGCTTTTATGTGTTTTCGCAGGGTTGCCACTTTTTTGAAGCTCTTGTTGCAGTGCTTGCACTTGTATATATTTTCATCTTCAAACTGAGAGTGAATGGCAGGAAAAGCATTGTCAACCATAAGGTCCAATATGTCATTCATTGCTGTCTCTTCTTGCAATGGTAAATGATTTGCTGTAACTTTTTGTTGTTGAATAAGTTCTTCAAGTGCAGCAAGTATCATGGCTTTTGTGTATTCTGTCAGGAAATCAATGGTTGCATCAACATCTTTCATAGGATCATCCTGAACTTTTGTGGCATGCAGGAAGTTTTTTGCAGCATAAAGAGTACCAATATCACGACTTGAATCTTTGTCATAAAGAAGGTGCCACACAACCTGTAAATCAAATTTATTTTTTGTTCAGAATTACTGATACCTTTAAAAGCACCAAACCAATTGACTTACACTTGAATTACATGTTACTGATTAGGAGAACAGAAGAATTGTGTCATAATTTTTAAGTCTGTCTCAAGTCATTGTAGGCTATCACATGAGTTTGCATCAAATGAAAATGAAATCTTTGTTTCCAAACTATTGACACCAGAGTGCTCTTTTTATATTGGGCACTTAAAATAAAATCAATCAGACTTAATGCAAGGATGCAAATAGTGCAAATTTATTGATTATCTTTACCCTTCAGAAATTTTCTTATCATCTTTTTCAGGACATAAATGGGTGAATGAAATTTGAAAGGAAAAATCTTACACCCAAAAAGTTGCCAAAAGCATGGAAGTCAGCTATGCAGCCAATTAGTCCTTCAAGTCTAGTTGTCACAGTTGAAGAGTCCCTTCTGTCCTCCTGGGCATTGTGTAACCTCTCACATGTGAGCTCATCTCCAAAACACAAAACTGGTTTGATACTTTCTCCATCACTTGGTACAAACTGATGCAAAAATGTCATAATATCGATCATTTCATCACTGATATTTTCATCTTTATGTAAAACGCCTAGACACACCTGATAATCAAATGAACATACTGTAGATCAATTGAAATGGAAATCATGTTATTCAATACAACATATCACTTATTTCTTTCAGTTTTATTATACTCCAGGCAATATTGCAAAAGGTTAAGTGCTATGTGCTTGTTAATAACATTATTCATAATCATAGTTAAAACATTCCAAAAGTACATAAATCTTGGAAGTGCTGAACTTACTTGTTCTGATTTAGTAGCAGTTTCCTTCATGTACTCATGACCAATTCTACTTGGCAGATATTTTTTCATCCAACCAAAATCTGTGCGTAACTCTGCAACTGTCCAACCAATAATTGTTTTGAATTCACCTCGAACCTTGTCATTATCTTCTCTGTCCATGAAAAAAATTGATAGGGGTACATCTGCTGGCTTTGTCTCTGTAGGAACCACTTTTGCAATTTCTTTGTCATACGAGACTCTGTGCTTCGTAGAAATGCAGTTGAACAAATTATACTGTTTCTTTTGATCATGTTTTGCTGTTTTCCTTGAACTCTTTGACAAGTTAACATTATCACCTGCAAGGCTAAAATTTACATCTGCATAATTACATGTTTGCTGCAGCTCTGGCTTTTCTATAGCTCCAGGTGTATATGATGCAGAGGTCAATAACTTAATATCTTCTATAAATTCGTCCAATGAATCATTGTCATCTAACAACATTTCAGTGTGAAAGCTTTCCTCCACACTTTCCATTTCTGTTATGTCTAGTTCATGAAATGATTCATTCAATGCAGCAATTTCAGCATTTGATAAAATTGGTGGCATCTGGGATGCTTCATGTTGACTGAATTCTTGCTGCGGATTCCTTCTTACATCTGTGACATCTGTGATAGGCAAAGTGTCATAATTCTCTACAAGGGGCTCCCACCAACTTTTTACCAAAGCTGTATTATCTTTCCCAAGTAATCCCTGAGATTTCAAAGCATGTGGATAGGATAAACAAATACCAAGTCTGCTCAGCCTTCTAAAGCAAGCCTTGTCTGCTCCCCCTCTACGTAGTACCAGTGATAGTAAGTGGATATTCATATTTATCCTTATACTGTAGCAGTGTAAGAGAATAGAGGCTGCTGTCATGATGGCTGGAAGTATGCTTTCTTTGCTCTTAGTGGTGTTCCTTGCTAGAGCTTTGGCATTGTATGAAGCTGCTTCCAAGCATGCATATAGGATTGGTGCCTTTTGTAGAAGCTCTTGCTGTTGCTTAGTTGGTGTAGCTTCCTTCAAAGAATCTGTATTTTTGTCAAATTTAAATGGTGAGGGACTTGAAGTACTTATTTTGCAACATTCCTTGGAGATTTCTTTGGTCACACATTTTATCATTTTGTCTCTTATTTCTGAATTTTTGAAGGCACATTCTGCAATGACAGATGGATCATTGGCAATGATTCCACGAACAAGGCTCTTATGGTCATCACTTATGACAGCATGCAGCACCATCCCAGACTTTTCAATAACTATTACCTTCAAAATATATAAAAACAAGGACTTCTACATGGTCATGGATTACACTCAGTTTCTCATACAGTAAGAAACAACCCAAAAGAAACAGAGGCTCTATTTTTTCAAACTTAAGAAACTACTTGACCTGAATGTACAATGCTAAGAAACTTTTGTAATTTGCAGGTCTAGGTCACTCAAAATTGTTTTGATACTGCAAAGTAATATGTAGCAACTGTTTTGACCAAAGTTACTTGGAGCCAGTGGCCAAAACTAAATCAACTCTACACAGCACCCGACCTTTTTTAGTAAAAAATGAGTGTATACTAGCTAGGAGGACTTGTACACATACATGCTTTTTATAAGAAACTAAAAATTTGGGCCAGTGCTAAAAGTTTCTTAAAAATTATCAAATTTTCAGTACTCAGAGTTTCTTACAAGTTTCTTAAATGTTCCATAACAATCGTCAATGTTCACTACCTGTGCCTTCATAAACATTTTCAAAACAATGTCTTCAGAAGCCTTTTTCAATGTCTAGATGTTGCTCAAGCACCTTGCGAGTAATGCGATATACTGTAGGAAACAAGCGGAAATAAAGTGAAAATATGCTAGGGTTTTCCGTGATTAACATAAATAGTTTCTTTAAGTTTTATTTTCCCATTACTGGAGTTTTTTAATTGTTGGCAATCTGAGGAGTTGAGTTTCTTTATAAGCAGTTTCTTATAAAAAAATACGTGTATCCTGAATAAAGTACAGTAAGTGTAGGCATTGCTTGTACATTGTTTAAGCAGGTTTAAAAGTTGGACAGCAAGCAATGTCGATGTGGACCTGCCAAAGGAACAATCAATACAGTATTACCCCACCACTAAGACACCGACTTATAAGATAGAAGAAGCTGCAGCCTGCCAGATGGCACCGTAGTTATTGTCAAATATTTGGCTTAATATAACATTTAATATAATATTTATAAGAAACCAGGCAGCCTGGTTTTACAAAAGAAGTTTCTTGGTGCCGGGGTAATACTGTATTGATAAAGGTATAATAATAAATTGTATCAACCTTTATGCTGCTCTGTTGGGACATGTTTTGCGCGAGCAAGGCTGTTGGAAAACTGTGGAAAGGGTTCACGACCATGTCTTCTGAATCTGCATCACCGCCGCCGACTTCGATTTTTCTCCTCGATTTAGGCCGTCCACAAGCTCCTTGCATGTCAGCAGCTTGAATTTCTGACGGCACTCCTCTTTTTACACGCTTGGAGAGGTGCAATGGTACGATCTCCTTCCTCGTTGACTCCAGCTGGAGAACCTTTTGATCTCTTGCTTTCTTGAAATTTTGTGCTCCTCGGAAACAAGATTTGCAAACCACTCTAAAATCACTGTCGCGCGAAAAAGATTTTGCCAAGAAATCCTCAACAACTTTACAATGATCTGTCTTGTTATCATTTCGCCAAAGATTAATAGTCAGATCCTTTGGATTATTGTACTTTAACTGAATATCTTGGGCACAAATAGCGCAATACCTCTTACAAGAATCAGATGTAACAGTTTGTGTCACTTTTACCGGCGTTGTTACAGCAGCCATTTTTGTTTCTGAGAATTCTGCATCCCCCCCTTGAAGGCTGCATGAGTTTGATCACATGTTATGAAGCTCATTAATATTCATGAGGTTGCGAGGATTACAAGTCTATTTCCTCCTCCACTTTCATTTCTTTCCTTCCCCCCGTCCGCCTCGTTTTCAATTTTCGCTCCTTCGCATTTTCGCGAGGAAATTATTTCCGCTGTAAAATACTGATGAAGAAAGGAAATAGACTTGGAGCAAGTCTACACTAATGACAACACTTGCGGCGACTTCAAAGATTACTTCCTAGCATTTGTGGTTTATCTTTTGTTACGCTTTCAGCAGGAAAAAGCGTCTATATGCCTATATATTAATCTATTACGACAAACACCCTTTTAATATGTCCTTCGGACATAAAAAGCATCTTGTGAGAATGCAAATTGCATTTTATTTTCATGGAATATTGCTGATTTTAGACTGTGCTCAATGCCATTAATTTTATTTTAGAAGCTGTTAGTGAATGAACAAATTCATTTTCTCCATAAAATTGGATTGTTTTTAGCGAATTGATGTTATGTTTTCCTTACACTCATTGACGTAAGTAAATTGGTTTTTCTTTCATGCAGGCATATTTTGAGAAGTCAGGATCGGTGTGGCTGCTGAGGAATAATTCACAAGTCACTTCATGTGAACAGAAAACAGAGCCATTAGTGTCTGAATGAACATGGACTTAAAATAAGACAACCACAGTTGGTCCTGTTTACAAGTTTTGTACTGAGTTACAAAAATCTAGCCTCAAAGATTGAAAAAGAAATAAATGCCTTATCTTATGCAATGTCTGTGCAAAGAATAACCATTATGCAATGGTCAAATTCCGAAATTCCTTATATAACATATAATGTGTACAAACTTTCATCTGATTTGCTAAGATAAGAAAAGAAAGAATGTCTCTGAAATTATTCCCTGCACGGAAATAGTAGGTTAACTTAATGACAAAAAAAGGATGTAATTTGAAGTCAAAACCTTGTCTTTTTCAGTGTTGTTCTCTTATCACTTTCTTATTTGCCTTCTTTAAAAAATGTAAGAGGAAAATAAAAGAACCCAGATGTCAGCAGTGTCTCCTAAGTTGCATTTATCTTGATACCTGGAGAAATGGAATACTGTAGCAAAATAGCAACTTACATAACTCATTATTGATTGATCCATGCTATTTAAATTTAATATTGAAATCAGATAATGTCAACAATATTGTGTAACATGGAACTGAATGGATGGGATGATCTGCCAAACCTATTATTTCAATTAATTTGTTTGAGCTTTTTATTCTTTAATCAATACTTTTTGAAAAAAAAATTAAAGAATGTCCTACAACCCAAGAACTTAGCGAATTTTACTATAAGAACAGGGAATCAGTGCTATCTTACTTCTTCCAAAAGCATGCTGTCTGTCTGGATTTATCCATTGTCTATTCTTGTTCCTTGCAAGCTCATTTTAGTTACTGAGCTACATAGTATGATGAACATGGCGGAAATCTGGAGAGCTGGGGTGCTTGGAGTTCACAGCCCCCTAGATATTTTTTCAAGATTTGTTGCCCTAAGCATTAAACACTTCATTATTTTTGTTCCTTCTCCAAGTGTTATTGTCAATCTTTCTCCAGAAACATACAAGCTCTTGTGGGAAATATAAAATTTTCCTTACAGTACATGTATTTTCCTTGCAACCTTTTACCCCCTTTTTACACAGTATTTCGAGGTTCAAATCATTTCTGATACCATGCCATAGTTTTCGGAAACTTTCAACAGCAAATCCAAGGCAATCTGGAGGCAGTATACTGAAAATATGTCCCCCTTCATTGACTCCGGTGCTCTGCGCGCCTTCGCGTATTATGTTCCTCAGAATGAGGTAGGGCCCCCTTGTTATTTCCAGCTTTACGGTACTGACATGCCCTGAAATGTGCAGATGACTTTTGCAAAAGAAACGATGCTGTTATTAAAACATTTTTATTTACTCAAATTGATCTGATAGAAGTTCGATGAAACAGAAAATTGCAGCAAATGGGCTGCAAGTTTCGGCTCCCTTAAAGGGAATCGACACCCATAAATGTGACATAAAGTATGCTCAATCTATTTTTATCTCAGATATCGTCTTTGTCTTTTGCTAATGAACTGACTCTTGATATTGATATTGATATTTTTTTGCTTAACTCACTCTAACGTTCTTGATGTGAAATTTCACTTGTATACTCTATTTGTTGGTTAGAACTATGGATTTCCTTAGCCTACAAGTACTATAGGGCCCCTCGCTCTGTGTTTCAGCAATGTTCTGAAAAAGCTTGTCAAACAAATTCCAACCCCCCCCCCCCCCCGTTTTTTTCTGACATCCCGCTAATTAGATCCTGACAGTGAGATGCATAACGAATGAATGAATGAATGAATGAATGGATGGATGGATGAATGAATGGATGGATGGATCAATGGATAGCTGGGAGAGAAAGCAGAACATGAATTGATCCATTTTACAATTCATTTTCATGACGATCATTTATTGTCTATGCATTAGGTACAATAATTCAGTGCAGAAAAACAATCCAAAAAACGGAGAGCCCTTTAACTGGATTTACAAAGACAATCTGGATGTCAGACATGTTCAATTTTTGCGGAAATGATCAAATTATGCTCTATTTGATCAAATTATGCTCGTTACAATTTAGTATTAATGGATTCATTTGCAATGAAATTCCCCGGCCGACAGAATTGAAATTTTTCGAAATCACAACATATATCGTTTGATGCAAAAATCGTATAGCTAAATCGTCCAGAAGTTGGTCTACGTACAGAGTTTCACTGTCCGATAGCGATTGTGTTCTTAATTTTATGACCGTTCAAAGTTCCCAATTCTTTTAAGGACTAGATCGCCAAAAATTGGGAACTTTGAACAGTCATCAGTTGGTGAAACTTTTCACCCCACTCGGTCCCTTTCGAAGCCCTTAAATCATAAACTTTAAAAGCTTGGAAAATCAATAATAGAAGCCCCGAGATAGTATAACTTGATTAAATTATACTAAATTAGAAGCATGTATTTCAAATTTTTTGTGTTCCGTCCAGGAAATGCAACATAAAAAAATAAGAATGCATGAAAGCATCCTCATCTGAATTTGAACAGGTGTGGGCAATTCTGAATAAGTATAAATGCCGAACATAGAATTTGTTATTCTGTAAAAGCGTTCCAACAAGTAGCATGGCAGAATCTCTATTGAAGCAAAGTAAGGGGACCGGGCAAGGATACGGAAAATGTCAGTCATGCAGAAAACCATATCTTAACAGGCACAAACCAAGATTTTGTGAATGTGGTTATGAACTGGGTGGCTCCTTCTAAAAAAAAGATAAACTACGAAGGACAAAGACTCCAGTCTGTGTTACTGTATACAAGACAGAAGCTGGAGAAATGCTCCGGACAGTGAAGGTAACCCCAAATAATGAAAGACAATTGTCATATATTGATGGTACAGGTAAAATTTGTTTTCAAGCCAGCTGTTTGTGTATAAGGTGCAGTTATGTAAATAGTTGCCGACTCGCACAATTTTCATGCAAGCATTTGAGGCAGACCCCCGAATTGCCAGTTTATGCTGTTTCTTTCACTTCTTCCAAAATCGAAAGTTTCACACCAGATAAACAGGTGCAAGACATTATGCAGAGATGCCAACGTCCAGAGTTCCCAACTGTTGTGAAGGTTTCTCAAAGACCTATGCTATCAGGGGACCAGCATCAACCTCAAATACAATGGAGTACGCTCATGCGATGGTGATACAAAAATACCAAGCAAAAAGATTACAAAAGTGCAGTGCTTCTAACAAAGCAGGTAAGAATTTTGCAACCTCTCTGGTCGTGTTGCTGGTCAAATCATTATAACCCTATAATGAGCATTTTGTAGATTTAGTTCTCACTAAAAGGAACAAAGTACCAACAATCATCTCATGAATTATCATAAACTCTTAGGAACCACAATGCAAAAAGATTATTCTTGCATGCAAATCCCAGCAAGGCCATATGATTTCCCAAAAAGCGTAGAGAAGTTGAAGAACTGTCCAAGATCAGAGGAAAACTAAGGAAAGGATATAATCCTGATAAGTTGATGTTCCGACAGCTCAATTTCACTCAAATTGATGTTTTCTCACATTTTCCCTGAAACAAGCCTGATACTTTGCTTTTAAAATACACCCGTTAAAAACATATCTGATAACTCGAACATTCGTCATCTTCTACCATATCCCCCTTTTATTTACTCCTATGGCTGCTAACACTGGTACAAGAAGTTGCGCAGCCCTTCTCTATTCTCACTATTGCAGCTTATGGGAGTAACCTTTGCGGTGATGTGAGTCACAAAGTTGCTGTTTTTTGAATTTTATAATTTGATAATGCAATGAACAATAAGGAACATCAGACTCATTTCTACAAGATGGACCACCTACAACCTCAAATCAGACTGAAAGAAGCTTGATTTCTGTGAGTTAGCTTTGTTACAAAATAATACGAGTGTACTTTGCCAGGTGAAACGACGACAACTGTGTTTTCATTTGCATTTCCTTGCATTGGCGAGAAAACTTAAAGAAAACGAAAAGGAGGCTTTGGAGGAAATGGATGAAGACGTGCATGTCGAAGGAGAAGGACGAAACAATAAAGGAGGCGAAGAGGTGGAAAGAGACGACAGTCAAGAAAACGTAGAAGTGAGGGAGAGAGAACTGGAGGAGGTGAACACATTGCTAGAAGCAGGAAGGACATAATAAGAATGTGGGACAATGAGCTACAAGGGCTATCTACTTCCAATGCAAATACGTTGCGGTTACAAATGCAAAGGCAGATTCCTTACGAAATCGAGCTAGTCATAGTTAATAACTCAACTAATTCGCACTATGGCACTAAGTGTGGAGTTTCTGGAGTACCGATCTTCGAGCCAGTGCATCAGAAATGTAATCTTTGCTCAAGCCCTTTAGGTAAATCCGTGTTTCCTCAAAGATGTAGTGCCGCTGGAGGGAATGGCATGCTAATTACTCATGCTCAGCCGTTCAGACCAATCTCAATAAAAATTAAAAAGTGTAAAGATTGCTGTGCAGTAAATCAAATATTCCCATAACACATAGGTATGAATCTAATGTTTATGAAATCCATTTTAAATTAAATAAAAAAGCATCCTTGTGTGATATATTAGCATTATTGTTTTTATACGCTACTGCTATTAACCTTGCAGGTGTGCATTGCGGCAACCACCTCAAAATATTTTTTTTAGGGTCATATTCACATCAAACAAAAAGATATAGTAAATATCAGGTTTAAATAAATGAACACTTACACGGAATTATTATTTTAGGTCTCTTTAACTGTTGTAACAAGGTCCTTATTGGGCTCGATATATTGTTGGAGTGGAGAGAGTATTTCAAAGACTGCTACTTCATAACTTTAGGATATTTTGTCTTTTAATGTATTCGCCTATGCATAGCAACGCAAACGTTCTTTATTTACTATTTTTTATTGTCAAAATGCTATTAACTTTTCCATCTAACTTATGCGGGTAGTTTATATTGCTTGTAGAGTATGCTGAAAGCTTAATAACAACAACTTTATGCAACAATTCTGGTAGGAAAACCGGCTTGTCACGCCTTCACCAAATCTCCAGGACATACGGGCGGTTTTTACCACATTGTAAGTCCACACAGTGTAAGTACCCGTACAGAAGCTATCGGTAACCAAATGAAAGTTGTTTACTTACATTGTAATCATAACAGGATCCACAACTACCTCAAGTGATATATGTTATCTTACAGTGTTCCGTTGCTTCAAAGTTCCTGATGTTAACAGAGTCGGTGTGGGATGCTGCAGACCTTTTGTTATCCTTAAAGTATCCACCTGTTACCTTTGTCTGCGATACTCCTTGTACACTAGTAAGCAATATCAGCAACCGTGTACCAGACCTGGCCGAAGAATGTTGGGGAGAGTACCATGGTTGCTGGATTTACAAAGACAATCTGGAAGTCAGACATGTTCAATTTTTGCGGAAATGATCAAATTATGCTCGATTTGATCAAATTATGCTCGTTTGTTGAGATGCGGTCAATTGTTCTGGGCACCAAGGATGTTACAATTTAGTATTAATGGCACGATGTTGAAGAATATATAGATTCACGATAGCAATGTGACTTGAATTGCTAGCGTGTTTAAACTCAGCTTAAATATCAGATGCTGGATAAACGCAAGTCATTTGAAAACGTTGAGCATTTGCGGTGTGAGACAGGTCAGGAGCGCCGCAATCAGAACAAGGCCGGGGGAGCAGAAGCAACAAACCAGGGCCAAAACAATATGTGGGAAACAATAGGAGATTAGGGAAAAAATCAATTATGCAATGTTGACAAGGGCAAGGGGGCAGTGGGTCCCGGTACGCTCGTGTTTTTTGGTGCCACTGAGCTAGTTTCATGATGCATGTAGTACAATGTTACTGAAAATAATTTATTAGTTCATTCTGTTCTTCTGTGTAAAAAGTTTGAAGCTTTTGCTTGATCTTTCAGGATGTCAATATACCAGACATTGACACCCTGAAACAAGAGTTTGGGTCAGAAGCGCCTTCAGCAAGCTCTCAGTTAGAGTCTGATAGCATGCATGCCCATCCATCGACGGGAAAAGCTCGAAAGTATATTCTGGGTGACAGGTTTCATGCCAAAGCCTGTCCTCACAAGTCTCCTCTTTGTGATTATCATGATGTAAACCTTGCCTCACAAGCTAACACCATCAAAATAAGTTATCAAGGGTCATTGAATAACAAGAAGAACAAGAATAGGCTGCGATCATCTTTGAAAACCAATATTTATTTCAACTATTTGCAAGATTTCTAGGACAACATAAAGATCGTTCAAAGTCAAAGGGGGGATCTTGAGAAAGACACTGGTAAGAAGATCATGCGGGATGAACTTATGAGGTTCATTATAACTGATGATAGTTTAGATTCGTAACATATGTTTTGCATTTGTGTTCAGATAGTGAATTTTGAACATTCTAGAACATCTTAGTTGTACTAACGGTTGCCCTTCTTACATACAATTTTTGTGACTAATTTTCGAGTCATTGCTAATGTAATCATATCTGAGCGTAATGTTACTCAATGTTAATAATAATGCTACAAGAACGTTACTTAATAGAAATTTCTAGCAGGCCTTTTTTATATTCAATATGAAAGTTTACAACAAGAGAATTACTTTAGACACCACGGACAAACTGCCTTACAATTTTACAAAGACGATACCCCAATGAGCAATAGATCATGACTACCTCAAAGCCATATTCATTAAGAATATGCAACTATGAATATCAAAATAAACCAATACTAAAATAACTAAACCTAACTACAAAACAACAAGAAAACATAGAAAACAATAACTTCGTGGCTGTGTTGCATGATACAACTTGATATTACGTATCTGATTAAGCAAACCGACCAGTTTTGGATGAGCTGTAGAGTCAGTTCAAGTATACTTCTATTAACATTTTAAGAGAAGTCTTTATGATTGTAGCTACAACAAAATTTGAGTTAAAAAATTCTCTAAAAGGCTATTTATTTGAAAACTGGCCGTAAAACTGTCAAAGCTCCAGCAAGAAGATCTCTTAATTGAGATTGAAAAGAAAGGCAAAGAAACAAAAACGTGCTCCTAAGGCTACATGCTTCAGTATAAGAAGGTAAGTAACACTTTTGTAGCAATTTGAATGCACTATCTATTGGGCAAGCCACTCTCATATTCCAGTTAAAGGGTAGCTGTAGGAAGCAATTTCCTCTGGGGGGGGAATGAAATATTGAAAAATCGACCACGCCCCTGGTCCAATTTTTTTGGAATTTTGTATTATTCATTCCTATAAACCAGTGAAGGGTTAAAACAAACGACAGTTAAATTTCAACTACTGACTGTAACAAGGTATTAGGAGTTCATATTGACGCAAAACTCTAGTTTATACACACGGGAAAGAAATGTGCGAAAAGTAAATAAAAAGATTAGCCCCTTCGGGAGATTTCGCCCATACCGAACACAAAAAGCTACACATAAACGCTTTCTGTCACGTTTACGAATCATGATATGATACACTACTGGAGAAATTGGGTATCTTCAAACGGTTCATGTGAGAATTTTTGCAAACCCTCATGACTCAAATCTAAAAAACAATGAATAATCTTTACGCAGAATATATGAGGGAATTTTTTATGTGGAAAGAAACAACCTACAATCTCCACACCAAAATGTTCTGTAAACTCCCAAATGCTAAAATTTTGCATAAGATCATCGTCGTTTCAAGGGAGTATCCTCTGGAACACTCTAAGTGATCAAGCTAAAACTACGTAATCTCTGAGTGAATTCAAAACACTTATTCGTAAATGGGATGGTCGAAAATGGAATTGTCATAGGCCTATCTGCTCTATTTTCTATGTCTTAGAGAGTTTCAAAAATTTGTTACACTTTTCTCTGTTTAGAAGCACATAATTATTATAATTGCAATCTAAATAGTAAAATATGTAGCTAATCTGTATGTAGATAAATAATTAGTTGAATTAGTTTTTTTCAACTATTATATTATGTTATTAACTCCAAAGAAGGTTTTATTATTATTGTTATTATCATTATCATTGCGAAAGGAGTAATTCAGTTGCCGAAATTGCGGTATTGGCTCCTTTGCAGGCTCCTTTGCATAAAAGGAGCTGAGATTTTCATGCTCTCAGAGAACAAGGGAAGGCAGCTACTCCACCTTCGGGAAATTAAAGACTCCCAGCCAGGCTCTGCATACAGTTTACCGTGTGATGTTCCCCTCCATGCTCCTGAAACCGCCAAACCAGCAGAGAACTGGACGGACTCTATTTTCCATTTAATTTGGCAAGATGGTTTGTTGGCTACTTTAGGTGGAATATTCCCGAAGCCAAAACACCAAAATCGAGACCAAAATCGTGAAAAGTGGCACCGTCTTATACAAAAATCGAAAAATGAAGACCGTCTATCTATACCGTTCCGGGCGGCACGTCCTCAGTACCCAAATTATACATAGTGCACCCCAACTGGGGTAGGAAGATTATAAGCATAAGCATAATTCACGAAACTAGAAGAGTAGGTTGAAAAGTAGGTAGAAATTAAAGCCCTCTTCAAGTATGTCTCCTTCTTTAAAGTGAATATTTGAAATAAGCCCCTCATAAGTATAAAGACCCCCTTTTTTGACCTTTCGAAAGTTCAGTAGTAAATCCCAGAAATGAAATGCAAATCAAGCGGTTATGAGTTTCTTAACATATGTCTTATAACTACAAATAACAACTATTTAACTTTGAATTTCATGTGATTTAAGGTGAAAATCTTCAATACACATGTAGTTCATTTCTAACATCTGTTTCTACTTCTAAGAATAAAACCCTGAATAGGTTTGATAATTTCATAAGCCCTTGCTCTAGAAAGGCTCCCTCACAGACTTCCGAAATGAAAGACTCCCCCGGGTGGCACCCTGAGGGTCACTTGACCAAGTAATGGATAGCCTCGTGCCACCCAAGTATCAAAATATCTATCGAGATTTATATGAAATTCCTGAAAATGTACACCCAAAAATATGCAAAAATATGAACTCCTAAACTGCTTTATATGCTTAAATGCACTGTAATAAGCTTTCTCCGAATTAAAATTCACCAAGAAAAGTGAAAGCAAACAAAAATAAGACCGTTTTTAATAAAGTTTGTACTGATTATCGATAAACCAGTACCCATATTTACACCAATTTTCTGAAAATTAATACACATGTTTATACCAAAATCATGAAAAACTATACCCTTTTGGGCGGCATGTCCCCAGTACACAAAATATATTAGGTACCCCCCCCCCCTTGGGCGTGTAACGTTACTATAAGATACAGTATGAAGCTGCTTCCTTTTTCACAGTTTATTCTACAATAATAACTTTTATGCCATTGTCAGATATTTGTAAAAAGATGTAATACCTGTTGTATCTGTGGAGCAGATATGTTTGTTAATCGTAGTAAGTATAACTGTCGGTAATAGCGGGAAATATTAGCGGAAAATATTACGTTAAGAAACATTATAGAAAAGCATAATACGTTTACTTAATTTGATGTGAAAATTCTAAAAACACATTTTCTTGTTCCTTATTTTCCATTGCAGGCTGGACATTCCAGGTTTATATTTTTTTGGCCAATCAACAATGCCTGCCAGAATTTGTCTGAACACCCATCATATTTCTAGCCTTTTTCCCATGAAAGAGTGTTTACAATTCCAAGCACAACTCACAGACTCAATCCCCCCTCCCCCTGAAAACAATGTTGTTTTGTCATGTTGAAGGGTGCTGCTACATGATTTCAATGTTCATGTGCACCTGAAAAGTTTTATCATTCATTAAACCAACATTGTTTGTTGAGGGGGGAGGGGAGATGTGGCGTTGAGTAGGAAATTCAACCTGGCGTTCCAAGTATTCTGGCAGGCATTGAAGCCTTGTAAAGTGAGTTATTCTAAAAACAACAAGTGTGGCTACAACTTGAGTCAGGCTGTCAAAATAATTTGGCTGACTTCAAGATTGGTAAAAATTTGTGTTAATTGAATGTTGATGAGAAGAAAGGATAAAGTACCAGAAGAAAAATACATGCATTTCATTTTAAAGGAAACCACACCTGAGCTTTGTTTTCAGTTTATCAAATTTGCAATCCAGTTTAATACCAAAGTGCTAACGAGTCAGATCATTTTAACTTTCAAATATTCCTTATCGTTAACTGTAAAAACTAGAACTATGAAAAAAATGCATCAACTCTAATCTGCCTCCATTTGTATTCGAAATTTGGGAGTAATATCTTTTTGTATCAAGAAGCTTAGTAGCGTGGAAGGGTTGCTACCACATGCAGGATCTGACTAGTGGGGGTCCAAACAAATGGGGGAACTGAATCTTTGTAGACAGGAAACTGCTAAAGGGCACTGCGAAAGGGCCCTGTAGTAGCTAGCTACTTATGCATAGTTCTAAAAAGTTAATAGAGAACACAAGTGCATTTGCACACCACATGCAAGTCACAGAAACCTAGAATAGTAATGCAAATCTTATTAAGTGCAATGTCCTAATAGGAGCGGGGTGGGTGGGGGGGATTTTTCTAAAATATATTAGTCGGAGGGGGACCGCAATCAGACACGTAAGAGTATGCAAACTGTTATAACGTGAAATTACACTGTTCCAATGCATTTTCATTAAGCACAAATCTTTCTTGAGTGTTGGTCCGGCTGCTATACCGTGCTAAAAATATTGTTTTTATAAGAAACTAAACAATTGCTCTAGTACTGAAAGTTTCTTAAAATTTTCATATTTTGAGTGCTCGAAATTCCTTAAGAGTTTTTGACTATCCATATTGGCAACTCTATATGAATGATGTTCCAAACCCATTTTTGATCGTATTTGAAAGCATATAGGTTTCCTGGTCACCTGCTTCTGCTTGTCACAGAAATGGTCTATTGCAGATGAAACACCAGGAAATAAAAGAAAATTTTAGCTATCTGAGGTGACAAATTTCCGACGTAAAAAATTTCCAGTACTAGAGTTTCTGAAAAATTTTGCCATTCCAGAGACTGGGTTTCTTATAAAAAGTTTCTTAAAATACGTGTACTGGGGTCAAGCGAATAGCACATGCCCATTTACTTGAAAATGAAATTAAATATCTAACTGTTGAACTGTCTGACAAGCATTTAGCCTTACAATTCTAGCTAGCTACTTGAAAAGTAGCCTCAGAAAGTATGCATATTAAGAGTACTGCGTACTTGTTTTAAAATGTTTCAAAAACCAGGAAATTAGCAAAATCAAAACATCGACAGACGCTAATGATAAAGTATGTAGAAGGAAAATTCTACTAGACAAATAATTTCCATTACTAACTTAATATAAATTGTAAGGAAAAGCATTTCAGATAGAGGTATATCAATATCAATTTCTGTCGAGCTTGATTATCTAATTTTTTGCAAAGATCAAGCAATACTACACTGGGACACACATCTTTGTACAGCTTTACAGCTTTCAACCATTGCACAAATTGTGCAGGAAACATGAAAAAGGGTGACCTTGCATAAAGGATAATGCGTCTGGGTTTGAAGACAAGATGTGTATTCAATAGGGATAGCATCGCACTTCAGGCTGAAATATTGAACAAACATTGGTGGATGCTTTTCATGTCTAAAATAAGTTCTATACCCTGACAATTATGTAATTGCTATGTTGCAGCTTAGCAATATTTCTTCAGATTTTTATACTTGATGGTAAATCACACCAAAACTTGTCCTATCCTCGCTTTGTAAATTTGTCACAAATCCAAGCTGCAACTAAAAATGGACCGGTGCAGTGAAGAATCTGATTACACAGGCGTAGAATTGCACAATGCATCATGGGATGTTTCCTTGATAAGCTCAGCTGAGGAAGAAATATTGCAAGAAAGGTCTACTTCTGGGGAAAGGGAACCTTTGCCTTCTAACAGCTGTGATGATGGTGATGTTGAATGATGAGTATTCCACTTCTGAAGACAGTGAAAATCAAAGTAATCAATAATCAACAAATGGTAATGTCCAAGAAATTTTTTGGGACAAACACATTTGTGTCAATTGGTGTCAATCAAAATGTTCACTGCTAGTACATTCTGCATAAAGAATTCTTTCCCTTTGCAATCTTATAGGTAGCGATGATTATGCCAGCAACCCAACTATAGCAAATCCTGGAAACCGAGATATTCCAATGCTAAGAACTGGAGACAGTGCATCGGAGGATGAAAGTTGTGTGGTGTATCTAAACAACGAGTACCTGCCTGAGTTGGGAAATGAAATGTCGGCCACACTCCCAATTATCTCTTCGGAAGAGAGCTGCAATACCCGTGAATGGCTCGGTATGCCTACTCTCCAAATAAAAAGGGGAAAGCTTAATAAAACCAGTGACAATGACAGTGCCTTGTAAATGAATGGTTTTGTTTTTATTTTAACAGAATTGTCTGTTCTTTTTGTTCCTATTTTTCGATAATAGTAGTAGCTATTTTGTAAAATTCTTACTTTTACCATTTCATGTTCTGTTTGATGTTCACAGGGTTTAAAATGCGCTGTAGAAATACTCTCTCCAGCATGTGCTTGCGTTTGCAAGAAGAGATACACGCTTTTTTACAAAGAACCACTTTATAAGGAACCTACATGTAGAAGGACAGAAAATTTATGAACCAACAAACGAGCCAACACAATTAACACAGTGTGATTTTGTGATTCAGGGTACTCACGAAAGTCGACCAAAGTTGTGTTATGATGGCTCTTGCTACAAAAACTGTGTATCGTACCATTACCCTCAACTGCTCTTTTGTTTTTGCAGAACAATAAGCCTCAGTTTTGACTGTTTCGGAAATCTGTCAAGGTTCTCCAAAGAGTATATGGCATCATTTGGTACTGGTATAATTATCTCTTTGGAAAGGCAACCTATCCGACTATCTGATGTTCTTGAAAGACGATTACATCAGCAAGGGGGAGCCCAAGTGCTTCAGTGTGACAAATCACATTGGCTTCATGGGAAAAGGATATTGGTTCCTTTCTCCAGAAGTAAGTTCATTGTTCACCCTAGCGAATCTATACGCACTTCTGTGGTGGTATATTATGCTTGAGGTGGTGGGTTATTATGCTAGAGGTGGGTGGTGGTATTTTTGGCGTACTGTGATGGATAAGCGCTACTATGGTGGGTTATTATGCTTGATTTGGTGGCAAAGTTTCCTCTGAGATGCATCCAGTGTTTTTGTTACAGAAAAGGATTATAAGGGCAATAACTTTTGAACACTCTACTTCACACTCTGCTCCTATCTTCTCCAACTTAAAAATCCCAACCCTGCATGATATTTTTCAGTTAAAATTGCTAAGCTATTTATTTTTTAATATTATATTGTTTTGTATTAAGGGAATTTACTTAAAATGAATGAAATGAACTGAAATGAATTTCTGGTTTTCAAGGTCCAAATTTAGAACAAGCAATTCCTGAACCCAAATGAATGTCTTTACATGATGAAGACTACGACTTAAAGGACATGCATGTCAGTTTTGCGAGAGAGCTCTTGATAAAAGAAATTTGCATTGAGATAAACCAGAGGTAAGGCGAGAAAATTTAGAATTATATAACGATCAAGTTAGCAGATCCACGAATCTTGTTTTATAAGAAACTCTCTATAAGAAACCCAAACTCTGGAATGGCCAACAATTTGGGAAACTCCAGTACTGGAAAACGATTACCAAACAGATTTTTTCACCTCAATCTGTGAAATTGTTTCTTTTGTTTCCCGTGTTTCCGGGAACTAAGAAACTTTCAAGCCTTGGCAGGATTTTTTATTTTCTTATAAAAAATATGTGTACTACCGGTTCGTGGATGCAGCTATGAATCAAATTAACATGGATCAAAAATTCCTTTTGACTAGGCTGATGGACTATACAAAGCACTGTGGTGTCAATGAAAGGGTAATCCAGACCACATTGGCTTTTGCACTGGCAAGACTTCTAAAGTTAGGAAACAGCGACTCTGAACCAATAAGCAACGGTGAGTAATTTTAAATCCTTATTTATATCCATATATAAACTTGTCCTCACTTCTGTTAGCGTTGTTGGCCCTCGTTACTCTTTCCACACAGAGATGACAAATGCATGTCCATACAAAGCAGTGTACTTAGTTTGATATACAGCTTTGTCACTAATCTTCTGCATTAAAAGATGGATATGGACTAATGAATTGAATCACGGCAACATGCAAATAATTACTACAAGTGCTAAACATCATATACACTGTGCTACATTTTTCCACGTAATACAGTTTATGCTGAATTTGTGATCAGAAAGCTGATGGCATACAAGGATTGTGCAAACCTGTTTACAATCGGAAATTGTGATACACCGCTCAAGCATAAATAGATACTTCTGTTCAACATTTAAGAAACAATATAGATATCCATAACATTTTGTCATACAACGTATACAGTAGATATCTATAACATGACATTATAGAGGCTACGCAGTGTTTAACAACACTCCGATTGTAAAAGACCCTTGATACAAGTTCCATTTTACAATATAGTGTATTTAAGTAAGAAAACTTAATTTTTCTATCTTTCATTCTTTGCAAAGGAGAGGTCAATATGATTCTTTTGTTTGGGGACAAAAATGTGGGAAAGACTATGACGCAACATATCGTCCATTTTGGTCAGGGCGCAGACAGAGTTTCTCATGACCTGCTTCTCTCAGCCGGAAATGCAACAACTACAGGGTCTTCCATGTGAGTCTGATGCATGTTGGTTACAAAGCAAAAAAATGACAATAGGTACAACTAGTTACATACTGTAATACAGGGCCATACAGCTGAGAATTTCTGATTGAATTACATTGATATTAGTATCAAACAGAGTATTCAACAAAGACTTGTATCTGACAAAAATACGTCATTAAGGCAATGATGTTGGTTTTCTTGCATTACACTCTTTTTTATAAAAACCAGATAATTTTTTCCGAGGCTCGATGTTCTTTATTTTTTATAATTTGAGGCTCGAATGTTGTTAACGGTGTTCTTGTTTCAACATTGATTTCTCTACAACTACACACAATAAATTGCCTCTACGAACAATAAGTAACAGTTTGCCGTATCTTCTATATACTGTTTAGTAAGTAACTTCAAAAATTTGTTGTATTCACATGAGATAAAAATTTCTAAAAACACAGTTTCTTTCCTCCTATGTTTCAGGCGGGGCTGGAAATGTTCTTACATTGTTCTTATTTTTTGCGGCAAATCTTTTCTCAATGTTCTTATAAAGTGTGTTCTTATAAAAAAAGAGTGTAGTAACAGTTTCGCAAGTAACTACCAGTTAACATGTGGCTTCATTGAAAACCAATATTATCTATTTTCAACCTTATAGGAAATCGGTTCTTTCTTGCTGCACGAGAAGCTCCTTCATTCTGAATTTGAATGATGCGATGGACAATAAGTCTATAGCAGACAATCTGGTACACATCCACGAAGGTTGCAGACAGGGCTTAGAAAGTCGTGGCAGGGGCAGCCCAAGAGATGTGGTATAATAATATCATCCAATCAAGCCACTCCAAACCAGTGGGTATACAGGAATTGAAAATTGCATCCTTTTCTATTCTCACATGCAAATAAAACAAGTTCGCGTTGTTTTCTTTATAATGGAACCTACTTATAGACATACTTCTGATGAAATGAAAACTCACACAATTACAGCAACATTACGAAGAAACACTCTAAATCAAAACTCTGCTTCTATACCAAAGAAATATAAAACAACCCATTTCAGGACACCTTATGGACATGTTTATACTAAAACATTGTAAATGATTGAAAGACTTCCCTCACTCAACGTTGATCAAATGCCGTAGAATTGTTTCATTATCACTCAACATTAATGGAAGAGAGGAGGTTGAATCAGTTATTGTCCAGCCAAAGTTAGGGATTTCTTATTGTACTCAGATTTTTTTCCCATGTCTCATAAAATTGCGTCCAAGATTGTTGGTTTGCTATCAAATAGAAACAGTGGACATTAATATATTGGTTATAGTTTGCCAGTCACTGCTGCGATTCTAATGACAAATAATATACTTCCACAGTCTTAAGTGTAGAATTATACAGCTGGATTATGACTGCAAAGCTCTTTCCACTGAAGACAAAGTCCAGTTGCATGATATGAAGGAGATGTGCTACAACTACCATGTAAGTCATAGCAGATGATAATAATCACAAATATCTGGACATTCTAAAAAATTCCTTGATATAAGGTTGATCACTGTTTTACAAGTCCTATTCATACATGAATTCATACATGCATTCTCTTATGTTTTTGTTTGTAGGGATACCTTCTTGCTTGGGTCCTACACCATAAAGAAATATGGGATATGTTTTCAAAGATTGCACCGAGAAAGATAAGCGAGATCCTCATGCGATGTCTCAAGAGAAAGCAGCAGCGCTGGTGTGATGGCATGGCACTAGTTATTTATACAAAGGCGATGGTGTGTTCTTCTCTTCTCTTCTTACTCTTGATTAAACGGAAACTTTAGTCTTTTTCAAAGGATGAGAAGTACTGATTCAATATTTTGTTTGCTATTACTCTTTAGTGTTTCCTATTACTCTATTATAATTCATTGTTTGCTATTACTCTCTTTGCATTGACCAGCAAACATCGTGGAAAATCTGATGGTATGCTTGCGTAGCCAGCCCAAGGAAAGCTTTGAAATGGGCAGCTTAATGGAAAGGCTTGAAGATGGAATTTTTAACAAGCTGCGAAATGAAGAGAACAGTGTAAGTATCCTTCAAGTTTAATGAGATAATTGTTGCAGTATATGTCTTGCAACGTAAAAAAGGACATATACAATATAATAACAAGAAAACAACCATAGGTTACCAAATTTTGTTGTCAATGATGAGTTAAAGTGACACTGAACACGCTGAACAAAACATTTTCATTTCATAATTATAAGCTGGAAAACGATAGTTAGTTAGTTTGTTTGTTAGCAAGCTGGATGGTTAGGTTGCAAACATAGCTTGTATGTTAGTTAGCTACTCAGATAGAGAGTTAGTTACTAAGTTGGTTAGTTAGCTACAAAGTTAGTTAATTTGTGAGTAAATTAGATAGATAGCGAGTTTGTTAGTTAGTTAAATAGTTAGTTTGATAGCATTTTAACAAGCTGGTTGGTATGGTTGCAAGCATAGCTTGTGTGTTATTAAGCTATTCAGATAGAGTGTTAGTTAGTTAATTGGTTAGTTAGTTACCTGGGTAGTTAGTTTGTGAGTAAATTAGATAGTTAGCGAGGTTGTTTGTTAGTTAGTTAGTTAGTTAGTTTGTTCTTTAAAAAGCTGGTAAGTTACATTGCAATCATAGGTTCTATGTTAGTTAGTTAGTTAGTTAGTTAGTTAGTTAGTTTGTTAGTAAATTAGATAGTTAGTGAGGCTGTTTGTTTGTTTGTTATTAGTTAGGTAGTTACTTAGCAAGCTGGTTAATTATGTTGCAAGCATAGCTTGTATGTTAGTTAGTTAGTTAGTTAGTTAGTTAGTTAGTTAGTTAGTTAGTTAGTTGGCTAGCTTGTTTTTCAGCTTTTTGTTGCATTTCGACAAATTTCGTTGAATCTCAGTCAAAATCCAACACCAATGATGCATCTCATTGCTTAGAGGGTCTGAGATAAAATTGTTAATTCCAGCTATGGACAGTAGATGTTGATACAATAGGTGAATTTTACCATTCTAAAGTTACAAATATCAATTTTTTCCGTGCATGCGCTTTGAGTCGTTGGCTGTAGGCTGTAGGCTGGCCAAAATATATACTTGCAACATGTTAGCAAGGCTATGACGTTGCGCTTCTTTTTTCCGTGCATGCGCTTTGAGTTGTTGGCTGTAGGCTGTAGGCTGGCCAAAATATATACTTGCAACATGTTAGGAAGGTTATTCACAAGAAGTCCATCCGAAAAAGCTTGAATGCTGGTGACGCGTGGCGTGGTAACACACTTGGTTATAACATGTCGTCAGTCGGTACTGTTCTTCGCTAACTTGGCGCTTTGCGTTTGTAGGCTTGAGACTCTGCGGTTTGTGCCGTAACTGCACTCTAAGAAAAGTCGGCTATTGGCCTTCTTGCATTTGAGGTAAAAGGTTAACATAGGCTGGCCCTGTATTCTGCAGTTGCAATTACTAATTAGTAATTTGCGAAATTTATTTAGAAAGGACTCAGAAGCAGAGAGAGGCAGAGCAAGGACTCTGACAACTTGTTACGCAAAGTTAAATGATCCTAAATGAACATTAAATTGAAACTTTGAAATGTTGAACACCCGAATGTAGTGGAGAAGGTGTTGCTTAGGCCTGGGTCAAAAGTGTCAAAAATTTATTGAAAAATCTCTTTATTCAGCATGAAAGGCAGGTTTTTGATGCAAAATTTGAAGCAATAGGTCTCAAATGTCCAAAATTTTAAAAGCAACTTTGAGGGAACTTTAAGAACAACTTTAAAAGTGTATTTCAAAGTGTATGCTACATGCTATTGACTGAAAACTAGGTCAGGTCACAAAGGTTAAGCTCTTATATGAATATGTATATATAAAGGTTGAGTTTGCCAATAGGATATGAGCAGGGAATCAGGCTCCTACCGATTTTTTGCAAGATATATACCTAGAGAGTTGGAAAATGCTTGATAGCATGTGATCAGTGGTAGCGTTCTAAAGTTTTCAGCCTCTCTTATTGAAGTCAGTCTCTGCGAAATTGCTACCAAACAGGAGTGGGTACAAGAAGACTTGACTCTCTGTAACTCAACAATAACAGATCATATAATGATGAAACTTGGTAGGTAACTATAATAACGACAAAGGAAGCTTTTTATTTAGTAATAACACATTATAGTCTATTGGCTGAAAAGGTTTTTAGTACTACTTGGCGGGAATAACAATGATGACGATTCTTATCAAGTATATGATCCTACTATGCAGAATTGGTATGATAGACATTTTTAAAATGGGGCATGTTGTAAGGACAGGGTTCACACATTAGTAAATCTCTGCTAAACATGATTTCCACACAAAAGCTTGGTAGTTGGTGCAAAGTATGGGCTTCAACATGTCTACACGGAGGAAGTTTATGGGACTCCAGCTCACCTTTTTTGCACAGAACATTTGATAGCGTAGCTCATTCACATCGGTCACGCTGTTCCCTCTGTATAAATGACATGTGAAGACTTCTAACTCGTGCAAATACATATACGTTCTGTGATGATAAAAAGCTTACATATTTTTTTGTTGCTTCACACTCAATCATGTTTTCATTTTTATGTCTTTTCTGAAATAAAACAGAAGGTAATTGACGCATGAAACAGCTTGCAAAAAATTATGAAAAGTCTAAATTCGAAAGTATTGGTTTTTGTTGAGAACCAAGCTCAAGTCCTATTTTCAAAAGTTAATCTCACTGTTTCAGTTTCATCAATCAACAAGTAGATCAAAATACAGCTTAGAATACAAATTGGTGGACATTGCTTGTGAAGCCAAAAATAAATTTTGATCAAAAATTTTTGATTGGTTAGCTGTGCCTTAAAATGGAACACACAATTGATTTGCCTCTCTGCTGTCTTTTCAATTCTTGGTCCAGAAAAAAATTACCAAAGCCATTGATTCTTTTTGTATTTATGATTCTCTTAGTTATTTATGTCCAAAACAATCTACATATATTTGCTGGTTTGCGATTTTTTTATTTCTTGTTTAACTGAGTCCATTTCTTCAAATAAACTTGGCTCCAAGAATTGAAACTAGGGATAGCTGTACATTAGGCATTTCTACATGTTGGAATTAGTCAGAGCCACCAAAGCATGTCTGAGCCACCCAAAACCATGTAACAGTTTTTCGTGACTAGCTCTTGCTGATTATACTGTTTAGTAATGCTTCTGTACATAATTGCACATATAAGCAGATTGACGAGCAGTGAAGGTTGATATGATATTTACCATTGAATCTTGTGCCTTGTGCAGCTGCCCTCATTTGTATGCGTTGAATATTGTCATCAGTAACATTTTCTACGATTGGATTAAGTTGTGTCACTACAGTTAAAACAAATTTTAAAATATGTTTGCCTCCCTTTAAGCCTTCTAACTTAATTATTTTCACATACTAATTATTATTTCTTACCGTACTTCAATTTTGACATTTCTTAAACTTGTACAATGCGTTTTTGTTCAACAAGCACCTTTCTCTGTAGCTTTTGTTCCTGTTCAGTTTAACAATTGCAGTATTCAGGATAGCAGGTTTAGGTTTTGTAAGATTCAGCGTATCATTTTTAAAAAAAGGTTATTTAACATTTTTTAAATAAAAATGGCTGTTACCTATTAATGTAATTTTATGGACATGCTGAAAAGACACTCCACGGGTTACAATGATGCTTAGGATGTCGTCTATTGCCAGCTGAATTCCATCTTGGTGAAATGCTGTAATGGTTGCATAGCCTTCCCCAACATACATCCCAAATGACCACTTTTTCTTTCCTCCCAGACGTTGCAACCTGGTTTCTCCTGCAATTTTTATATGCAAAGTTGCATCTTCATTGGTTGCATTTTCTGCTTAGAAGTTGGCATCAAAAGAGTCGTCTACAAGAAAAGACAAAAAATATTAAAGGTAGTTTATATTACTTCATTATTTCGTGAGCAATCTATGCACGGTATCATTGTTGATCTCAATTAATTCTCATTCAGTTTTGCAACATAATCTACAGGATTTCAGAGCAGTTTTTTTTTACAAATTAAGATCTGCATGATGGCAATTTGTGTAATTTTGATGACTTTTTTGTAGTTTCCATGTTTTTAGTTTGTAATTTATTTCAGCATCTCAATAATATATTAATTAAGCTCATTTTGCTTATTTTTCTTTCAAAATAAGACATCTGGTTATGTGACTTTGGCAAAACTCATACATATATTTGTGAAGATATAAATATTGCAAGGCCGGCCTGAAATGACAGCTAATATTCCCCAAGGGTCTAGATAACATGCTGGCCAAACCTACTGAACATTTCTAATTAAACAATATTGGGGTTGTGAACATGTTCAGTATGTTTTGCAAAGGCTTCATTGTCAAAAAGTATATAATAAAAATGATACCTTTACCACTTTTGTTGTACCAATGAGGCAGTCATTGTAGCCCTGTAAAGTAATAACAATAAATCAAGTAATGTTAAAAATATTAATGTTTATAAATTTTTCAGAGGATCTGCAGAGCATGCCATTAAAGCAATCAGTTCAACCATGTAAGTAGACAAAAAGTTTTATTATTTGAAAACTTTCTGTTGCATTGCCAGAAAGTAGCAGTTAAAAAGAGAAAAATATTCCTGCAGGTTTATTTTTTCAGAGCTGTATCCAAATGTACAATATCTATTTAAATATTTGAATATCTTTTATAGATCTGATTTTAGTTTTGTCACTACAAATCAAAAGAGACTTAAAGTGGCAAATATTAAATCAGCCTGTGTGCAGAAAATTTGGCATGAATTACTTGTGACTTTCCTTATTTATGCATTGGATTTATCTATTTAAGAACTCTGAAGACCCAAATATTTTAGGTTTTTCTTGGCTTGTCTTGTAGTGGTAAATTATTCGTAGGAATCAAATAAGAACAATGTACCCAGCTTCCTTCTCTGATCCCTGACTCATTACTCTTACAACCCTTGTTCCTTCTTCACAGATATCGATGGATGAAATGCGACTTGCCAGTGCAATCTTCTCCATGCAATGGGTGACAAATCTCCTGGGCCTGTCCTTCAGATAGTCAGGGATCCAAGACGTGTAGCGTCTGTAGCCACTTGAGAACTGCGCATTTAGAGATGAGTACCTGTGAATTAAATTGTTAGAGTGGTTCATTAGCTGCTACAAGATACCGATTTTTCCATGGCAGAGCCTGCTGAAGAAGAAATTTTAAATCAAACAATAATGACAATATTGACAATAATGACAACATAACTTCCAGTGTCTTGTTAGAGTAACAAGTGTGTATTTGTTTTCGTTTCCTTGCATATAATTTACCATTTGTATCTCTCTGGAAAAAACTGGTCAACAAGAACCGTAGCCATTCTGCTTATGGTATTGCGCTTCTTTCGAAGGTATTCATACTTGAAGCTCTTATTTTGCCTTTCAATCCCATTGTTTGTCTTGACAAGTAATTGAAAAGCATTTCGTCTGAATGCCCAGATCCATCGCTAAGAAGAAAAAGAGTTTCTTTAAATAACGGCTAGGGACAACAGGTATGCCCATTAAAATTTCGTTGCACAAAAAATGCCAGATTAGTCCGGTGGCCAGTTGAGATGACCTTGACATCGAGTACATATGGGTTTTTATTTTATTTTCTGTTTATATAGTCATAGAAGACTCGAAAAAGCCAAACTTGCCCCTTCGAAGTGTTGGGCAAATTTTTTTACGACCTGCCGAAGATACGTCATGTCCAAGGCAAAAATTTCATGGAAAAATTTTGATAAATTGTCAAAACATGGTATTGTTTGGTCTCATTCGAATGGAAATTGACTGTAGATTCCGAATTTGGCAATAAGGTTAGATTCTGTATATATTGATCAAAGATATTGCTCAAGACATTTGATTTTTATAAAAAAATCAAAAAAGAAAAGCTAAGAAAATGCTCTTTGAAAAATTATCTTTAGTTAGTTAGTTAGCATAGCTTGTAAGTTAGTAAGTTAGCTACTTGGAAGATACTAAAATAGTAAGTAAGTTAGTAATTAGCGAGTTGGTTAGGTAATTAGTTAGTTTGTTATTTAGTTAGATAGTTAATTAGTTGTGAGTTAGTTAGATACTGAGTTTGTTACTTAGTTAGTTAGTCTGATAGTTAGTTATCTAGCGTAGCTTCTTAGTTAGTCGGGTAATAAGTAAGCTACTTTCCAAGATATTAAGTTGGTTAGTTACTTAGTTACAAAGGGTAGTTAATTAGTTAGGTAACTAGTTATATTTAGTAATATTTAGTTATATTTATATTTATTATATTTAGTCAGTTTGTTAGTTAGCATAGTTTGCACGTTACTCAGTTCGTTAGTTAGCTAATTTGGGAGATAGTAAGTTAGTTATTAAGTTAGTTATTAAGTTAATTAGTTAATTAGTCAGTTAGTAAGTTAGTTACCTTGGAAGATAGTAAGTTAGCTAGTTAGTTAGTTAGTAAGTTAGTTAGTTACTTAGCTTATCTTGTAAGTTAGTCAGTTAGTTAGTTAGCTACTTTGGAAGATACTAAGTTAGTTAGTCAGTTAATTAGTAGTTGATTAGTTAGATAACTACTTAGTTAGTAACTTAGTTAGTAAGATAACTAAATATAGTTAGTTTGTTAGTTATTTAGTTAGTTAGTTAGCGTACTTGTAAGTTACTTAGTTAAGCCTACAAATATGATGGGCGTTCCAAGTAATTCTGGCAGGCATTGTAATTAGCTAACTAACAAACTAACTAATTAACTAACTAAGTAACTATGCAGCTTAGAAACTAACTAGCTAGCTAACAAAACTAATACAACTAATTAACTTAATCGATCTTATTAACTTAAAAACAAACAAACTAATTACCTAACAAGCTAGCTGACTGACTAACTAACGAACTAACTTACTAACTAACTAACTAACTAACTAACTAACTACCTAACTAACTAACTAACTAACATGCAAGCTATGTCTACTAACTAACAATCTAGCAAACAAACTTATTAACTAACTAACTAACTAACTAACTAAATAACAAACTTACTAACTAACTTATTAACTAACTAACTAACTAACACTAACTAGCTAACAAATATCTAGCTTGTTATCTAACTAAGTAGCTAACTAACAAAGTAACTTACTAGCTTACTTACTATCTTCTAAAGTAGCTAACGAACAAACTGACGAACTGAGTTACAATATTCGAAAATAGCTAACTAACAAACTGACTAACGTACAAGCTATGCTACTTAAGTAATTAACTGACTAAATAACTAACTAACTAGCTAACTAACTAACTAACTAACTAAATAACTAACTAACTAGCTAACTCACTAACTAACTAACAGCTATCTAGCTAGTTACGTAACTAACTAGCTAACTGACAAAGTAACTTACTATCCACCTTACTATCTTCTAAAATAGCTAACTAACAAACTGACTAACTCACAAGCTATGCTACTTAAGTAACTAACTAACTAAATAACTAACTAACTAGCTAACTAACCAACTAACTAACTAACTAAATAACTAACTAACTAGCTAACTAACTAACTAACTAACAACTATCTAGCTAGTTACTTAACTAACTAGCTGCCTAACAAAGTAACTTACTAACCACCTTACTATCTTCTAAAGTAGCTAACGAACAAAACTGACTTACAAAATTCTAAAATAGCTAACTAACAAACAAACTAACTAACTCACTAACTAAATAACTGACTAACTAAATATCTAACTAACTAACTAACTAACTAACTAACTAACTGACTAATTAACAACTATCTAGCTAGTTGCGTAACTAACTAGCTTACTAACAAAGTAACTTACTATCCACCTTACTATCTTCTAAAATAGCTAACGAACTAAATGACTGACTGACTTACAATATTCTAAAATAGCTAACTAACAAACTGACTAACTTACAAGTTATGCTACTTAAGTAACTAACTAACTAACTAACTAAATAACTAACTAACTGAATAACTAACTAACTGACTAACTTACTAAATGAGTAGCTAACTAACTAACTAACTAACTAATTAACTAATCAACTAATCAACTAATTAACTAACTAACTAACTAACAACTATCTAGCTAGTTACCTAACTAACTAGCTAACTAATAAAGTAACTTACTAACTAACTTACTATCTTCAAAAGTAGCTAACGAACAAACTGACTTATTTACAAGGTATTCTAACTAAGTAGCTTACTGACTAACTATAAACCTAACTAACTAGCAAACTAACAAATTAACTTACTAACTAACTTAAAATCTTCTTAAGCAGCGAACTAACAAACTGACTAGCTTACAAGCTATGCTACTTAAGTAACAACTAAATAACTAACGGACTAACTAACTAACCAACTAAGTAAGTAACTACGTAACTAACTAGCGATAAGACTATCTAATAAAACAAACTCACTATTTTACTAACTAACAAACCAACAAATAAATTACCTAACAAACTAACAAACAAACTAAATTTAACTAACTAACTAATATGGTAACTGACTTACTTACTAACTTACTATCTTCTAAAGTTAACTAGCTAAGTCACTAACATACAAGCTATGCTAACTAACTAACGATAATTTTTCAAGAACATTTTTAATTTAACATTTACTTTTTTATTTTTGTTTATAAAAGTCCAATTCCTTGAGCAATATATTTTTATTTTTATATGCGGAGACTAATATGTATACTATATTTGGAATCTAAAGTCAATTTCCATTCGAATGAGACCAAACAATACCATGTTTTGACAATTTATAAAATTTTTTCGATGAATTTTTTACCTTGGACATGACGCATCTTCCGCGGATCATAAAAAAATTTGCCCAACACTTAGAAGGGGCAAGTTTGGCTTTTTCAAGTCTTCTTTCACCATATAACCAGAAAATAAAATAAAAACCCATATGTACTCGATGTCAAGGTCATCCTTGAAATTCGCATTTGGCCACCGGACTAGATAAGTTTAACAGTTCCATTTCACCTCTCCCTGTAGTTTTGGCTAGATTGTTCATCTCTCCCTGTCTCTGTACCGCGGCCCCTGTTAACTGATGATGAACTTGGATTTAGTAGTTGAAAATTAACATATTTTTACAAGATACAAAAACGCAAAAAAAGTTCCATTCTTAAGGAAATCGAGTCTATCTAATCTATTGCTGCAGAATACAATGCAAAATAGAGATCAATTAAATAGATCAATTAAGTAGAGAAACGGCAGTAGCAAATTGTGATTGCTACCAATGTGCAGAGCGTTCTTTATTTATAAAGTTATTGAAGTTAGCAAAGAAGTTTATACCTTGTGATGGGGATACCAATAATCATTGAACAAATTTCGTAATGTGCTGTAATTTGCCAAATTGTAGATTTGTACAGTGCATCAACAGCATTTTCAAGACATTGCTCATTGGGTAAAATAGTTAGTAAGGATCAGTAAGGATTAAGTAATGATTAGATGAGGATCAGTAAGGATTAGTTAAGGGTCAGTAATGATCAGCTAAAGATTACTAAGGATTAGCTAATGATTAGTGAGGATCAGCTAAGGATCAGTAAGGATTAGCTAAGGATCAGTAAGGATCAGTAATGATCAGTAAGGATTAGCTAAGGATTAGTAAGGTTCCGCTCAGGGTCATGTAATGATTAGTGAGGATCAGTGATGATTAGTGAGGATCAGTAAGGATCAGTAATGATCAGCAAGGATCAGTAATGATCAGTGAGGATTAGCTAATGATTAGTAAGGATCAGTAATGATCAATAAGGATTATTCAGGATCAGTAAGGATTAGCTAAGGATCAGGTAATGATTAGTTAAGGATCAGTAAGGATCAGCTAAGGATCAGTAAGGATCAGTAATGATCAGCAAGGATCAGTAATGATCAGCAAGGATTAGCTAAGGATCAGTAAGGATTAGCTAATGATTAGTGAGGATCAGTAATAATTAGGTTAGGATCAGTAAGGATCTGTCAGGATTAGCTAATGATTAGTGAGGATCAGTAATGCTTAGGTTAGGATCAGTAAGGATCTGTAAGGATTAGCTAATGATTAGTAAGGATCAGTAATGGTCAATAAGGATTATTCAGGATCAGTAAGGATTAGCTAAGGATCAGTAAGGATCAGTTAAGGATCAGTAAGGTTCAGCTTAGGATCTGCAAGGATCAGTAAGGATCAGCTAAGGATCAGTAAGGATCAGTAATGATCAGCAAGGATCAGTAATGATTAGGTTAGGATCAGTAATGATCAGTAAGGATCTGTAAGGATTAGCTAATGATTAGTGAGGATCAGTAATGATTAGGTTAGGATCAGTAAGGATCTGTAAGGATTAGCTAATGATTAGTAAGGATCAGTAATGATCAATAAGGATTATTCAGGATCAGTAAGGATTAGCTAAGGATCAGTAAGGATCAGTTAAGGATCAGTAAGGTTCAGCTTAGGATCTGCAAGGATCAGTAAGGATCAGCTAAGGATCAGTAAGGATCAACTAAGGATCAGTAAGGATCAGTAATGATCAGAAAGGATCAGTAATGAGCAGCAAGGATCAGTAATGATCAGCAAGGATCTGTAAGGATTAGCTAATGATTAGTGAGGATCAGCTGAGGATTAGTAATGATCAGTAAGGATTAGCTAAGGATCAGTAAGGATCAGCTAAGGATCAGTAAGGATTAGTTAAGGATCAGTGAGGATCAGTAAGGATCAGTAAGGATCAGCTAAGGATCAGTAATGATTAGTGAGGATCAGTAAGGATCAGTAATGATCAGCAAGGATCAGTAATGATCAGCAAGGATCAGTAATGATCAGCAAGGATTAGCTAATGATTAGTAAGGATCAGTAATGATCAATAAGGATTATTCAGGATCAGTAAGGATTAGCTAAGAATCAGGTAATGATTAGTTAAGAATCAGTAAGGATCAGCTAAGGATCAGTTATGATCAGTAATGATCAGCAAGGATCAGTAATGATCAGCAAGGATTAGCTAAGGATCAGTAAGGATTAGCGAGGAGCAGTTAGGATTAGCTAAGGATCAGTAAGGATCAGCTAAGGATCAGTAAGGATTAGCTAAGGATCAGTAAGGATTAGCTAAGGATCAGTAATGATTAGCTAAGGATCAGTAATGATTAGCTAAGGATCAGTAGGGATCAGTAAGGATCAGCTAAGGATCAGTAATGATTAGTTAAGGATCTGTGATGATTAGTGAGGATGAGGTAATGATTAGTTAAGGATCAGTAATGATTAGTGAGGATGAGTGAGGATCAGTAAGGATTAGTTAGGGATCAGTCAGGATCAGTAAGGATGAGTGGGGATCAGTAAGGATCACTTTAGGATCTGTAAGGATTAGCTAAGGATCAGCAAAGATTAGCTAAGGATCAGTAAGGATTAGCTCATGATTGTTGAGGATTAAGTAATGATAACTTAGGATTATGATTAGTTAAGGATAAGGTATGGTTTGATTGAAACATCCTTCCTGCGCAAGTGCGGAATTCCTTTCCCACATCATATTGAATGGAGGAACCAGTCTATAAATTCAAGCAAGTTTATGCTCTAGGACTCAGGTGTTTAAGTCGTAGTCGACAATTATAAGCAAACAGCTAATCATGAATCAGTATAAATGTGATCATTGTGAATTCTCTTCCAAGTTTAAAAGTAATGTTAAGTGACATGAAGAAGAGATGCATGAGGAGAGTAGTGAAGAGTCTGACTCAGATGATGATGAGATAGAAGCTGGAAGTGACAATGATGATGATGAAACTGTCAACACTGAGGAGGATCTTCCTTTAGGGAATGTATGGCCTTCAATGCGTAGGGAAGTTGATAAAGATGAAAACATACTACAAGTTTTCAGACGTAAATTTTTATATAATAGAAGTTTTGAAAATGATGCTGTTGTGACTGCAGTCATAGCAACCATGCGAAAAGCACAGAAGGAAGATGGTATGGATATGCAAGAGGCCTTAGACTATGCTATTGAGAAAAGAAAATATCTCATCATAGGTCAAGCAAAGAATGATGAAGAAGAGGAAGCTAATAATTCTGAGGATGCTGGTGTGAAAGAAGTTGAATATGTTCATACTCAATCATTCCCATACTTTTGAAATAATTAGAAATAGCTATACCTAAAAAAATGTTAGAAATTATTCTTCATTAGTTGTCTGTTAGAAATATAACCTTGTTTCTGTGTGAACATTCTTTGAAAAAGATGCCATAAATAAATTGCTATTATCTATAGAGTATATAGGTAATATATTGTAATTTTTAGATAATACTTTTGCGTACAAACAATATAAGGCTATCATAAACCATGGATTAAACCATAAGCTATAAGAGATATTGCTATTGCGCATGCGCTCTTTGATGAATATTCATATGACATACATCATTCAAATCTCTTTTATTTCTTTGTTCTACATACTAGTTCCCAGGCCTCTAGCTCTCAGCGTTATTGATATAGCTACTGCGCATGCGCAGTTGATGGGCTTCTTTTATTATACTAATTGTTAATCTGTTGGTATATTCTCTTATAGTTTTTGAATAGTAAACATCTTGTAAACCAGCAACTTAATTTTCATTAATTAAATTTAGCATTATTTCTATATAATTAAATGTAGTAATTTAAGACAACTTTTCAATATAACATAAAACATTCAGAGTCAATTAATAGTTTTTCACCCTAATCTCCTAATGCTTTATCATTGATTTCTTCTTTTATTTCTTCTATGAATGATGTTGCAACAGTCCTATCATGATATTTCATTAAACCATCAGCAAGTTCTTCAATAAAAATCATTAACATAGCCATTCTTCCCCAATTTCCTTCTTTATCCATAATTGAAAAAAGTTCACAAACTAGGCCTTTAGCTTCTAGCTTGGAGAAGACTTGATGTTGTTCTACTCGGGACTTTATTGAGTTTTTAGAGCTAGCTCTTGCATATGTTAGAAGATCTCGCATCCAATAATAGTATGCACTGCTGATTGGGATTGATTGTCTCTCGAAAGATATAACTCCTAAATTGCGACATTCATAGTTCCTCTCCAAAGAATATGCAACTAGATTTTTTTTTGTTAATTCGCGCTCCTTCTTCACAGCGTTGAATATCAGGAACGCTGCTGAAATCATCTTCGCATCTATCGAGTGGTATGACCAGACTGTTGCTTCTTCTCGATTTATATAGCTATACTATGGAGATTCTCTGTTATATCAGGGACTTCCCCATTCTAGAAACTTCTGGAAACTTCTCGAAACTTCTGGAACATTGCGAGTGATTTTCTTTTTCTCGATGATACAGATTTGCAGGATACATTCGAACGTCGTGTTCGAATTATTACACCATCATGATGAAATGCATAACAAACCAGTTTAAACCGGTTTTGAGTATAAACCAATCAGATTGTAGGATTTCTTGTTTCTAGAATCTTCTGAAACATTCTGGAAAGTTCTGGAAACTTCTGGAAAGTTCTAGTTATCCAGATTGTAGGATTATTATGTTATTTTACTTCATAAAGGATTCGAACGTTGCGTTCGAATTATTATTACGCCATCATAATTAATCAATCAGATTGTAGGATTTCTGGAAACTTCTGGAAACTTGTAGAAAGTTCTAGCCAATCAAATTGCAGGATTCTTAGGGATGTTCTGGAACATTCTGGAAACTTCTAGATTGTTAAATCGGAAACGAGGCTAGCGGTTTCATGCAAGGATTGGAAGAACTCTTGAGGTTGGAGAAACCATCACGCTACATTAAACCGTTGCACTATAGCGCGATCTGATGACGTCATTGATAGTAGGAGCCGCGTGCGCTAGGATCTGGGACTCTTGAAAACGAGGTTGGAGAAATCAACATAATATATCCATAAAAACCATCGCACTATAGCGCGACCTGATGACGTCACTGATGACGTCATTGGTAGTAGGAGCCACCTGGTAGTAGAACCCACTGTTTGCAACCTACTTCCGTTCCCCTCTGTCTTTCTCGTTCGCACTCGATTCAACATTTCCTGCCATTTCCTTATGTTTCTCTTCGTTCCTCTCATGCTCCTTAGCAGAAATTTCAAGCGGGAAGAGTTTTTGTAAAGGTCTAGTAAGAAATTCTGACTTACCCTTACCAACTTGACGTACTACTGCCCCTCTGCATTGACCATCTTTTGCAATCACTAAGTTTTCCACAACACCTACCTTCCATAAACCTCTTTTGACATTATCTTCATAGAGAAGAACAAGATCTCCTTTCGCAATACTCGTAGGTTGGTTGTTGTTTTGTTTATGTAGCTCCCGAAGGTCTACTACATACTCCTTTCTCCACTTGTTCCAAAAATGAGCAATTTGTCTCAGTAAGTACAAAAATCATTTCGATAACTTATCTTGAGAACTTTCAAACAAATTTAACTTGGGGTCTGTACCCTCAGCAGGAGAAGACAATGGATATCCATAAATCAAGTACAAAGGTGTTAAAACCTCCTAGAGTTCATCGTATAAGTAGGTCAGAGGCCTTGTATTCTATTTCCGTCAAAACAGTGCTTAGTTCATCCTGGCTTAATCTAGTGTTCCCCAGTACCTTTCTCAAGCAGCGTTTAACTGATCCAACCATACGTTCAGAATTCTATGTGCCTGTTGATACGCATTAAAACGGTGACAATATTCGAAAGTAACTTTGCTGCTGCTTTAAAAGTCTTAGCGTTGTCGGAATTCACGAGATTTGGAGTACCACTCCTCAAACAAAAACTTCTGAAGCAATTCAAGAACGTACTCGTGTTCAGATCATTTAGTAATTCTAGATGTAACGCTCTTGTAACACAACATGTGAACAGACAGATATAAGCCTTTTTCATTTCACCATTTCCTGTCTTGACAAACAAGGGTCCCGCGAAGTCCACACCAACATTTGTAAAGGGTGGAGCTTCAGTTACTCTAAAACGTGGGATTTCTGCAGTAGGTGCTGGCTGGTACGCTGCTCCTTCTTGCCTCTGACATATCAGACATCTACAAATTACCCGTTTTACTTGTTGTCTACATTGGGGAACCCAAAATCGTGATCTAAGCTCTGCTAGCGTAGACCTAAGTTTATTATGCTTAGTTCTAACATGGCAATCTGAAATCGTACGATCAGTAAAAACGTTGCTCTTAGGCATAATTATTGGATACTATGACTTGAAATCTAAATCTAACTGACCCAGATGCCCTTTACAAACCAGAATTCCATTTTCTTCCTGAATTCCTAACTGCACTGATGTCTTCTTAAAACTATCACCACGTTTCATCTTATCCTGCATATCTAGGATCCATGCTCTTTCAGCTGCTTCTACCTCCACTGTTGTAATACTATTCAAGCTCAACTGCTCTCCAGCTTTCTTCTTCTTCAGATTATTTGCGAATCACATAACATAAGCAGTTACTCTCAACAATTTACTTAAACGGCCATACCTTTCTATCTTAATTACACTACCTAATCCAGTTTCTTCCTGCTCTACAGTTAATAACACATTGGTCTTTCTCCTTTCATCCTCAATGTCCGATGAATCCTCAGGACAGAAACTATTTGGCCAACAACTTTGCCCTTGCCTCAACCACTCAGGGCCTTCCCACCATAGGCTACTATTCTTCAGATAACTAGCTGTCACCCCCCTGGAACCTAAGTCCGCAGGGTTCTTTACACCAGCTACATGCCCCCAATCTTCCTTCTTACTCAAACTCAATATCTCGTTGACCCTGTGCTGAACAAACTGCTTCCATTCCCCGTTGTTATATATCCAGTTTTACTGTCTAGCCAATACTTCACCTCGTCAATTCTAACCTCCTTCTCTATCGCATCCGACACTGTCTTCATCAAGGTGGCTAGAACTCTTGCTGACATTAATTCTGAGCGAGGAATGGTTCGTTTCTTCAATGGAGCTACTCTTGTTTTTGCGCTAACTAGGCTAGTATGAACTCCACTTTTAGTCTCGTATACAAGGTATATCATTGCACAGTATGCTTTCTGACTTGCATCAGCAAACCCATGAAATGACAACTCAAAATCTCATCTGTCCAACAGTGAAACATACATCAGTTTACATCAATTGTCTTAGTATCCAACAAGTCCCTAAGCCATGATTCCCACCTTATCAGTTTATCCTTGGGTAAAGGGTCATCCCAGTTCAATTTTTCAAGACAAAGCTCTTGAAAGATTATCTTAGTAGAGACAGCAATGGGACTTATGAGGCCAAAGGGTCAAACAGAGAAGCGAGAGTGCTAAGGATTCCTCTTTTGGTGGGTAGATGGTTCTTGTCAACTTCCTTTCCTATTTTATCCAACTAAAATTCCAACAGGTCCTTCTTATTGTCCCATGGCAACCCTAATACTTAAGTCCTCCCACTTGAGCTATCCGAAACCCCCAGGTTCTCCTTGGCATAAGATTGATCTTCCATCGGTGATAAAGCATTGGATTCTTCCTCTTTTATTCCTTTTTCAAGAGATGGGTCATTAATCTTCCATTTCCTTAAGGTGAACCCCCCTGTTATCATGGTATACAAGCTATGAGCTGTCTCTGGATCCTAACAGAAGGTTACCAAATCGTCCACAAAGAAAGAGCTTACAAGTTTATCTGAGAATTCCGGGTCTTGTTCCCTATACTTATTGATATGATGCTGTAGTGTGCAATTCAGCAGGCATGGAGAGGCATTGCACCCAAAAACTACCCGATTAAATCTGTAAACTACCACTTCAGGGTCCTTAGCATTTATATCCTTAAACCAGAGTCATGTTTTACATTTTCTACATGAATATTTGGAATAGAGGATATATCATCAACAACATAAGCATAAACATCTACATTCCTCTTTCCATCCTTTCCACTCAGAGATATCTTAACCGCATCTCTCATAGCCACATCAGTCTCTTTGCGTCAAAATGCCTTTATTCCCAGTCGTTCTTTCCTCACAGGCTTCAATTTGAGTCTGCCCACAGCCTTAGCAGTGATAAAAGTCTTATGGCTTCCTGTGTCAAACAGAACTCTCACAACATTCTCTCTCTTGCCATCTACCACTGCCAAGGCTGTTTGCAGAGCCACTCTCCCTTCTGATCCAGTATTTCCAACCCAAGATGCTGCTGCAGGGTTCAACGGTGGTGCAGAAGGCTCCGATTGCGCTTCCTTGCATCGTGGGGTAGAGGTGCAGGCCCAGGTCCCGAGCAAATGGAGAAATGGTGGTTTCCCTTACAAAGCTTACAAGCTACTTTATTTCTACATTTAAATGACCTGTGACCAGGTTTTAAACAACAAAAACATCTAGCAAATTTAATAAGAATCTTCTTACGCTCTGATGTGTCCTTATACTTATCACAGCTTTCTGGATCAAGCCCTCCAAGGCAAAAAGCACATTTTCTCTGGCCATCATTTCTTGTAAAGAGTGCTGAGGCTGTTGCTGGTCTCTGTTCTCCAAATCTAGGCCGCTGATGTTGTTGTTCTCCTCTTCTTACGCCACTCTGCTGCACTGTCTGAAAAATTGGCACATGTCCCTCTAATACCTCGACTTCTTTGTTCAAGGCCTCAAGCATTTGATCCAGTGTCCACTCCATATGGTTAGTACCAAATCTGATCATATTATTTCTGATCCCCTCTGGAATCTTTCCCATCAAAACTGGCACCACTACACTTGAATTTGATTCTTTATCAAAATTTTGCGCCTCAAAAGCGCGAAAACGAGTCTCAGTCTGATCATCAACCTTTGTCCATTCTTTTCGCTAAAAACCGGACTCAAGTTCATGAGGTAGTTAAGGTGTGCCCTCTTAATCACATTTGGCTTTGCGTAACGTTTCTGCAATAATTCCAAGGCTGCGTCATAGTCTGCATCGGTCAAAGAGAAACCAGTTACAACGCTTTTGGCTGGCTCTTCTAAATAACTTCGAAAGTATTTAAACTTATCTACCTTTGCTAGCTGATCGTAATCGTGTACCGCACTCCGGAAGCCGTCCCAAAATTCCTGCAATTTTTTCAATTCTAATTTGGGAAGCTTAACTTTCCTTGAACTCTTTACATCGCTGGCTGCACTTGACGCTATACTCTCTACTTTGACGCTCGTTGCGACACTTGAGGCTATGCTTTCTACTGAACCGGCTCTACTCATCTTTTCAAGTTGAGATTTCTCAGCATTTTCGTCATTACTTATTCTATTTAGAGCATCTTGAAGATAACTAATACAAAAGCCAATTTTTTCACTTACTGTGTTTGCCTCAGCCGCTGCGTTTTCACATTCCTAATCGCCCACATCATCGTCCTCAATCATGAGATCAAAAATCTCTTTTCTCTCTGACAACTCGCTTTGAAATTGTTGAAGTTTACCAGCAGTGATATTTTCTTGGTCTTCATCCAGATACGCTTCGACTTTATTCTGTATTCTCGTAGCCACTCCTCCTTGGGCCTTTCTTCTTTTCTTCATTTTCTCGATATTCTCGATTGTAAAATCCGGTTCGGTGGACCATTTTTGTAGACAATCCGCAAATTCTCGTCTTTGGTTCGTAGAAAACGACAATAAAAAGACAAGATTTTCCCACTGTATAATATTTTAATTCACTCGGATGATTCTTTCACAACATGGTGTACTCTATTCGAACTCTATACCAACTCCTTGAATTCTAATAAGCATTTTACAGATTGAACTTTTATTTGCTCAACAAGGAAATACGAATTTAGATAACCAATCACAAAAAAGAAAAACAACTAGTCAAACCAATAAGAATCTAGTTTATTTAAGCCCTAATACAATAGATAGACGTAAAACTGTATTCAAGAAAGTTCTTAAATCCTTCCTCATTTCCTCGTCTCTTTTCCAAACCGAGGTTCTTACGCACAAGGCGCTAAGCATAGACAGCAAAGAGGAACTACACAAACCAAGAGTTTACAATAACAGTATGAATAATGTGAATAATAATAATGACTAAGAAGTACGTATAGTATAGGACGGGATTTCCCCAACAGTAATAATAAAACTGTCAATAACAGTTTTCATTAACCAAAGCCCTAGCTTCAGCTTAAATTATTCTGGAAAATAATTACAAATATTTATGTGGAATGGAAAATCTTTGGAACTTGTCTCTCACTGGCTCAGTTTTGAATTGTTTTACAAAGTCTTTCCTTTGTCTCCTGACGATTGATTCATTTTTGTAAAAATCCATCAGATAAAGATGTGCAAAATATGTTCTGAAGGACTGCACACATGCACTCTATTTTCTTCTGTCATTTTTTACTTTATCCTGGGATTCTTGGTAGCTTGTTTTAATTGTGGCGGATTGTGAACAGAGGTTAATATTGTGGTATGCACACAACTCCGACTTGTGGGGATTACTCTTGTTGTGGAATCTATCTCCAAGAATAAGCCTCTGCTTGGTTTTTGATACTGGATGAATCAGATCATCAGTTGGCTTCTCTTTTTCTCGTATCTTTGTGATTGGCCGAAATTCAGCAGGAACAATGCAGGGCACATTCACATCCTAGAAATAGATTTGAAAAAGTTAAAAAAACCAATATCTGAACTGGAACAATACCATGAACAAAATGTGATCATGCATCAAAAGAAAAATTTACCTCTGAAGGATTTTCACCAATGCAAGGTTTCTGAAAACAACCGCTGAAAGGACCCCAGATTTCATTTGTTAACCCTGGGTCTCTCAGATTCATGTGTCTGACCAAAGTGCATGGTGTGTCGCAAATAAAAACTGTTGGCATATGTTTGAGGGACAGAAGAATGTCAGCTGGATCACTGCATGACTCTTAAAATAATTGTTTTTGATGCAACTGTGCACTAAAGAAAGAAAAAACTGTTTTTAATATGGTTCCATACAAATCAGATTCACAAATTGAAAACATTGATGCATGTTACAGAATAGAACAGTTGCTATCATTCTATCTTCAAATTTGATGTCTTAGAGCAACATTTTACATGTCTATATCAGAGAGGATTAATATATAGTTACACTTACAGTATGTCGGCAAATGACATGGTAAAATCCGCCAGAAAGCCCTTTTGCTTTAGTAAACTGGTGGCAGGGTGAGCTTCCAACAAGCAGTGATGCATAAAGCTGTTGTATGTCAGCAGGTCCTTTGGGAAAAGTATAGAAAATAGTTAGGATATAATCTGTAACTAAGTTTTCAATCATCTGCACCAGAAGCAATGGTTAAAGGAAAACTTTGAAATAGTCAGGCTAAATTAGGGAATTCCAAATCAGTGGGAGAGAGATTTATTCTGAAATTGGGAAATTTGGATGCTATGTAATCAACTGACATCTTAATTAATCTTAAATGCCCAAGCCCTCTTGTTTGACCCTACATTCTCATACCACACCACTATGACATACAGTCAAACAAACAAAAATAATCTGTTTTCAATGAAAATTCTTCATGCCTAGAATGGTGAACTTTAAGCTTGTTACATGACATGACCATAGAAAATACAGTTACTATAGAGCTTTTTCAATCACGTGACATAAAGCGTAGCAACGGTTGCTATCCGCCATGTTGGTGTTCCATGATCGCACTGCGCGTCATGTCTATCAATGCACTGCTGCTTCACATGTAATCGCCCTATTCTGAATAAAAGTTTGGTTTATGGACGTTCAGGCGAAAGAAATAAATTTAAAAGAATTTGAGTGAATAAACTGAAGGGCAATGGTTTTATGCCTGTTCGTCGAATGTGGGTTTAAATCAGGAAAAACCAAAAGTGAAGATCAAAAGCAGTGAGAAACTTTGAAGGGCCTAAATGTAAGTTTTTTTCGAGTTCCTGCAATAATAAAAAATCAAGGAGAATTCGTTGAGGAACTTACAACCAAGAGACATAGAAAATGGCTTTCTGCATTAAGTAGAGATGACTTGACAGAGGAAAAATTAAGAAACGACCGTGTTTGCAGCAGACATTTTGTCTTTGGGAGAGTAGCTGCCGATTGGGACAGACACAACATTGATTGGGTCCCGACCTTGAATTTAGGCCATTTGAAGAAAGCTATGAAAGACCCTGCAGCTGCAGCTGAAAGAGCACCAAGAACTGCTGCCAGAAAAAAAAGAATGAGCAAGGCAGCTACGTTGGAGATGGAGAGGACTGCAAAATGACAAAAAATTGAGGACCCTGGAATGCCTTTAAACGAAATCTTTTGTACAGAAAAGGGACCAGAAGAAGAATATTTGCCATTTGCAGATGAGGAGATACCTGGAGCCCCCTTTGTTGACAAGGCTCATGATACCTCAAAACCAAAACTGGCTATGTGTAACAAAGAAACAGGCACAAGTTAGCTTGGTAAAATGCCTCGAAATAAAATGTAGAGATTTCACGGAGGCCTACTTTGCCAAAGATGACTCAAAAGTAAAATTATACAGGACTTGTATCTTATGAGATACTAAAAGTTGTATTTGACTTCACATCACCTTACGTGAGAAGAAAATCACCTGTTTTGACTCCATCTTCAAAACCTTGCCTTCCGCTTTGAAGTTTCAGTGGCAACTATTTCAAGGACCTTCCAATCATGGATTAATGTTCTAGATAAACTGTTAGTACCATTTTAAAACTGTTAGTGCCAGGAGATATGGTGATGGCTGATAGAGGGTTTACAATTTCAGAAAGTGTGTGGTTTTACCAAGCCCAATTGGCAATCCCTGCCTTCACAAGACGGAAAGGCCAGTTAGAGCCCATAGACATCGAAAAAACAAGAGAAATAGCCAATGTAAGAATTCATGTGGAGAGGGTTATTGGACAGTTGCGGCAGAAATACACTATTCTTCAAGGAACATTGCCGATTCACTATCTTACAGCTTCACATGGACAGTCTTCAACAACCATTGACAAAATAATAAGAGTGTGCTCTGCATTAAATAACCTTTGCCCCCCTATTATTCCTTTTGATTGAGTCGCATACATGCAATTTTTTACAAGAAACCAATCTCTCGATGAGAAAAATTAGTAATCTAAAGTACTGATCGTCCTCAAACTTAAATACTTAGATAACTCACTGATTGTCCCAGTGATTTCACAAAGAATTCCTTTATCCACGCAGGGGGATTACTCTTTTTGACGATAAAGCTGGGCACACATTGGAGCTTTCTGCTTAGCAAAAAAGTCATGGAAATGATCAGCACGCTAAGCAGGAAGCAAAAGAGTGCGATGAACTTTTTTGAAGTTTTTCGACACTCGTGACCATGAATAACACACTCCTCAGTTTGTGCACTGAACATGAAGAGCCAAGTTTAGAACAATTATAGTAATAGGTGTTAGTAAGGGTGCAAGTAAACGAAAGTAAGATTGAGAAGCATCATGAATAGTTGGCCAATGTCATTTTAAGGAACAAAATGTGCAGATAATGGTCCGAAAATCAACACTTTTATGGGGGCCAACATTCAGCATGCTGAATATTTGTCTGTGGAGTCACAAGTGAAAAAAGCTTCAGGAGAGTTCACCCCAAACTTGCATTTCCTGCGCAAGCATGCTGTCGTTAATGACTTTGCTAAGCAGAAAGCTCTAGTGTGTCCCTTGCTTTAGTACCTATTATATGAAGTTGGTTTCTTATAAAGTATTGCATGTACTTTATCCAGAGTACTACTTACATTATATTATTACTTATATATTATTACTTAGTATTACTTATTTTTTTCTGTTTCCAGAATATTACTTACACGGAAGGAAATGGTCCAAGTTCTCCAGATTTTAAACACTGATATAAGTGATGCCTCATACGTGAAATATTGTATTCTATTGTTTCGGGGGGTGTGCCATACAATAAACTTGTTGCATATGCAATGACAAACACACCACAGTCACTGCCATTATTTTGTTGTTGAACAGGAACCAAGTTGAGCTCTTCAAACACGTCTTCGCCGACTAAATTCTCCACTTGCTCTACAACCTCATTATGAATAACATTCATGTAGAGGCTGTCATATAAGTTCACAGTTCCTGGCACACAACCAATTGAACAAGCACAAACCCAATGGGAATTTCCTGTGTATAGTATCTGGATAAATTCTCCAGTTACTATGGCAAAATTTCTGGCTGGTCCAGGAGTAGGTCTTTGAAATCCTTCAATCAAAGGGTTAACTTGTTGCATAACACAATGAGCTGCTTGAATGATATCACAGTCAAGCCACCCATCCTTTGACTCAATCAAACTAAAGTGGCTATCACAAAGTTGTGCCATGGGGGCAAACCTCTCAGCTTCACCTAATGTTTCCAGAGTTATCTCAACTTCATCTGAGATATCAAATAAATTATTATTTTCATCAAAATTTATATTATTAAGCTCTGCTATTTCTTGATCAAAATTTGTTTTCGAACATGTTTTGGATTTCCCTTGATAGCATTGGTAGCATTGCCATGTTGTCTGGTGATTGTTTGGTCGTTGTTTGTACCCCAAACAAGCTAGATGAAAATATTTTCCATTTTTACATGATGAATTGTGACACTGGATGAGAATGTCAGATTCTGTTGGTTTTTGTGCACAAACACAAATCTTGTCAAGATCAAGTGCTGCTTTTGCTGCTAAGTTTTCCTTGGATTTTTTCTGGTGAGAGTTCTTTCTTCAGGTAATTTATGGCAGTGTGGACACATCCACCTTTTCGGAAACTCTGTCATTTTCAAGCATAAAGGGTGGTACAATGGGATTGGGCAATTAATGTTTTCGCATTTTACTGTTTGCTCATCATTATTTTCCTGACAGAAACATGGTGCATCCTTCTGTTTTATCGGTTTGGCAAGCTCACTTTTACGTGTGTACCATCTGCCCAAAATTTCAGGAAGTATGCAATACCTCCAAAAAAGATTGAGCTTAGGCAAGACAGAGCTCCAGTGGTCTTCATTCGGAAGTATTCTCTCGCTGACGAAAGACGTTTCGGTCTTCGAGATGCCAAAGACAACAAAATCACAGAAGGCTGTTTTTGTTGTGTATATTTGCTGTTGAGTTTGATAATAGTATTGATGATCTCTTTTTAAGATCATCTTGCAGTCAACTTTCTGCAAACACGAGGCTTTCTTTGTCAAATAGGTCTCAAAATTAATTTCTTCCAAACAATATTGGCATTTAACCTCCCCAAAGCTTTCACCGCAACAGTCACAATTAGAGAGAAAATCTGGTATTGCATGAATCCATGGGTTTTCCTGGTTTATAAACATGCCACATTTTTGAATTTTATAAATTGTGTGTGTCTTAGCCATTTCTTTTTCAAATGACTTGATGGCATTTTCCTCATGTTTACAACCATGCTCTGTTGCAGGCCAGCTAAACTTGAAAATCTTTGGATAGCAAATTGATTTGACAAGGTGCTGTGAAGGCTGAGCTGGGTTGGCATGTGCAGCTGACTTGCTCAGAGAGGCTCCAATGCGCCCAGCTCTATGTTGGAAGAAACTGGCACCTTAAGCTTGGCTTCTTGTATCCATTTCAATTTTTGTGGCCTCTTCTTTGCTGACAAAAATTTCTGTTTGGCACACTCTTCCATCAGCTTGTGGTAGTCATATGAGAGAAAACGTTTGTCATAAAGATCAGAGAGTGTTGGTATGTCTCTGCTGGCTGCTACAAATGAATTTGCATATTTACTGACTAAACTCAGAATTCTTGGTTTAGCTGTGCATTTTCCAAGTGCGTCATACAATCCTTTTAATTCATTTCTGCTAGCAAAAAGAACTTCTGTCTTTTTGCTTTCTCCCTCACCATCATTCTTGCCAAGTTCAAGTTGTTGTCCTTTCTCGGCTATGTTATCAATCGCTTTGTCAAGATCACTCTTAAGTTTTTTGGCTGACTTGAAGTTGATTTCTTCTACAGGAGCATAATTTATCTCCTTCACATATGTAGGTAAAATCCACGTACACTTAAATTCTGTGCATGAAAGTTTGTCATTCATTCTAGTCCAAACTTCAACATAAAATAGAATGCTTGCAATATGGGAGCAACATTCTCCCAGACCCGCCATGCAACCCACACAGTGTCCGGAAAGTATTACTCCTTCACTTTCTGTGATCACCCACACCTGAACTGGGCGCTCGTTCATCCTCTGCGAGTGTCTGACTTTTCCGATTCTGAGGAATTTTTCTCGAAACGTTTTCCCTAGAACGCTGGTTATAAAGCCTGATACCATTTGATTGTAAGCTTCAAGACTTCTAAATGCTTTAAACTGTTTCCGCGTGTAATAACTAGTATCAAGAACGAGATAAGACAATAAATCAACTGATTCGATGGGTGGGAGACATTCAGGATCAAAGTTGTTTTCAGGTACCAGCCAAGGATCAATTCCAATAACAGAGATTTTTTTAATATAGCGCTCTTTAATATGTACAGCAAGCTTTTCAGCATAATTTGATAACATTATTTTCTTTGCAAATGTGTTTGAATTTTTGTTTTTGTCATCACGCGTGTTTTTACCGCTGTTCGCATTCGCTATCTTGGTATCAATGGAACACCAACATGGCGACGGCCTCGCTTTCAAACCTTGGTGACATCATGGTGAAAAAGCTCTATATTTTGAAGAAATCTTACCAAACAGATTATTCAAAATGTTCTCATCAAAAAAGGTACATTTCAGCGAAAATTCATCAAAAAAGAGAGTACCCTTGTCCAGACTGTCTATAGATTGCCTCATGAGCAAATGTGATCCAACACATCAAAAAACTATTTCGGTATGGAATTAAAAGCCTGAGTGCACATTGTGATTAAAGCTTATTTTTCACTGGCTATCAAAGATTTTCAATATAAAAAAATTTTCTTACTAACATTTGACTTTGATCCAGTGCTGATTTTGCATTGGTGAGCAATGTCCTTTAATGTTTCCTGAGAAAGGTCTTTCAGATTGTCCATGACAAACATGCCACTTTCCAACAACTGGCTCAAGAGGCCTGGATCACCTTAAAGAACATCATAGATACGAATTTAGAGAAGTTTTAGGGCTGGCAGTCAAATCAAATTTTAGGCTGCTCAGATGCCAAAGCTTTCCCACGTGCCAAAAGAGGAATTAATGAACTTGGATGCATTTTGGACTCAAATAAAGTAAGGTCACAAGCATTTTTACAGTACTTCTCCAGCAATTTTTTTTGTATGTTGCAAATCGAAAAATACTAATTTGGAGACATTTTAGGGTTTTAAGAAAATTTTGTTTTAGGTGTTGGATGTTTGGAAAGAGGTTTGTGAAGTTCCACATTTTTTGACTAAATGCTATCTTGCTTTGCGATATGCTAGGCCATTTTTTATTATTTTTTTTAAAAGCAAATGCACTACCTTAAGGTATGGTTACAAGGTATGGCTGCATTTAAAAAAAGATTAACAAAGCTACATAAAGTATGAGAAAATTATCAAAATACTTTTAAAACATGAAGATTAGATAAGTACAAATTTTTTTATAAGGACACTTGTGAAGGAACTCAGGCTGAAAATTCCAGAAAAATTAAGGAACAGATTTGACAACAGAAACATATTTGACAAGAAGGAAACGTATACGAGGCATAAAAGTGAACTTGCAAAATTGCCAAATTTTGCAAAAAAATTAGGGAACTCCAGCCTCAACTTGGGCCATAGATTCCTTATAAAGAAATGTGTAAACTAACCTTCGAAATTACGAGTTGTATGTAGTTTGAGCAGGGTTGGGTGTGGAGGAGCCTAGACTACCACAAATGTAATTAGTCTAATTGACACCCTATTAGAATATAGCTTGATCAGAGCACATACCAGGATAAATATCTGCTTTCAGGTAGACACTCTCTTTAATATGCTCCGTATTTATTTCATCCTTTCTCAAGCAAGGGGCAATGATTGATGGTATTGAACTCAAATTTGTTTCAAAGATAAGATCTGGCTTTGCGAAAGTTACTCTTTCTAAAAAATGGACTTTTATTCTGTCCAAAAAATCGCTGAGTGATGGTGGCGCATATGTTTTTACTGACTTTGTATCTATAATTTTCTTGATATCTTGTATCTAAAAAAAACCAAATATGTAAATAATTGTGACAAAATTAAGAACTTTTCAATGGCTTATAATATTTAAGTTTCAAAACCAAATATCCTTGAACCTACATTACAGATAGATAAAGCACAAAAAAGGAAAAAAGAGTCGTAATAAGATTCTGTGACACAAATTGCTTCAGTTGAAGTGAGAGACCTAAAGATGACAAGATTGATTACTATTTCCTGTATATCTGACTACACTTTCCAGTAGTCATCTTCAGAGTCACTGAACATGACTACTGGACATTGAAGTCGAATAAAGGAAATAGCAAACAATCTTGTCATCTTTTGTTTGATATCCTAACTAAAAATTTTCTGGTCCCCATTCCATCATATATCTCAAGTACCTTGAATGAAATATTTTTAGTGCTTTTTTCTCATCCATCTATTCTGCTTTCAATCCATAGCAATTAAATCAAATAATCTATTGCCTTATCAGACTACTCTTACACATGAAAGATCGAGAAAGGAGGCTCCATATGAATTCAAAACAAATTAGGTACTTTTTTAAGGGGAAAGAGACATAATGGTGGTGTTTTGTCCAACAAATGGTCCTGAGAAATCAGCCGAGACTTGCACTGCAATTGTTCTAATAAAAATGCATCATTGTTCCTAATTTTTAACAACCCTGTTGGCAATCTAACCCTCAAAGAAAGCAGTTTGTTTCCTTTATAGTTTGGAAGAAATTTTTGACTGGAAATTATAACTTTTTGATAAATAAATAGATTGTAATGCTTAAAAGTTAAATAGCTAATTGAATGTTATTAACAATCCCTTCTTCTAAAAGATGGCCGATTTCGCCAACGAAATGAATGTTTTGAAAAAGCTCCCTAGTTACTGTAGATAACAGTAGCAACAGGTTTCATGGCTGACAATGCTAAAACACCGAATCGAAAACGTAAACAAACATTTTGGTGCAACCAAACACAGAAAACAAGGCCAGTAGAGAATTGTCTGTTGACATTTTTCACTTTTTCAATAATTTATTCACTCATCTGGCCTGATTTTCTTTCCTTGGTTGCACCAAAGAGCTTGTTTATGTTTTTGGTTCAGTTTTGTAGCACTCTCTGTCATGAGACCCATGCTACCTCTATCCATCGTAACTATGAAACTTTACCCAACATTCATTGCAATTTATGAATCATGTGCCATCCTTAGGTATGCACAAATTATCATCACTTAAACAAAAAATTATAGAAGCTTGTTAAGCTATTCTTACTTGAGACACACTGAAACAAAGTTTCTCATTACCATCACCAAGGTATACCTCACCAGCAATGCCACAGTAGCCACATACTACATCATCAAGACTCCTCTCTGTCATCAGTTCATATGCATAAAATGCCTCATACAACAGTTTCTTCAGATATAAAATCTATTTATCTCCTGGAACCCCTCCTTTGAAAGATCAGAGCTATTAGTGGATGACAATATAAAAGCCTAGATAACTAAAGCTGCAGATGCACACAAAAGATATTGTAGATGTAGCTATAGATTTTCAGAACTTATATAACACAAAAGATAGGATATTCAGGTTTATCTTAAATTGAGAAACAATTCCTTCACTAACTTTATTGGGGTTATCTATTTTTCTACTTGGAGTAGCTATAGAATGCAGGTTCACATCAAAGATGTACCCTGTAGGTAGTGGGCCAACAACCTACGGCACTGCACTAGGTGATACTTCACTGTACACTAGCACCTGTGAAGTAGCAGCGTACAGCTCTGTGTAGGAGGTTGTAATGAAGCGACACGTCGGAGGATAGGTCTGTGGATATGTCATGCTCCTGACAGGTCAGCTGCGACGTGGAACCTATAGCGTAGGTAGGTATGTGTTCTAGGGATGCTACGGCCTACGACTTAGAAGCGACAGGATACCTAAGTAGCCAACCTACAACCTACAGCGTACCTATGTAGAATGTTTTTTGCGAACCTACCCCTTGGGCCTACAACCTACCACCTACAGTATAACTATGTAGCTATGTTTTTCAGTGAACCTACCACCTACCACCTACAACCTACCACCGACAGTATACTTAGGTAGCTATGTTTTCTGGCGAACCTACCACCTACGACCAAAAACCTACCATCTACAGCATGCCTATGTAGCTATGTTTTCCGGCGAGCCTACCACCTACGACCTACAACCTACAACCTACAGCATACCTAGGTAGCTATGTTTTCGGGCAAACCTACCACCAACGGCCTACAACCTACAACCTAGAGCATACCTATGTAGCTATGTTTTTTGGCGAACCTACCACCTACGGCCTACAACCTACAACCTAGAGCATACCTATGTAGCTATGTTTTCTTGCAAACCTACCACCTACCACCTACAACCTTACAACCTACAGCATATCAAGGTAGCTATGTTTTCGGGCGAACCTACCACCTACAGCCTACAACCTACAACCTAGAGCATACCTATGTAGCTATGTTTTTTTGGCAAACCTACCACCTACGGCCTACAACCTACAGCCTAGAGCATACCTATGTAGCTATGTTTTCCGGCGAACCTACCACCTACGACCTACAACCTAGAGCATACCTATGTAGCTATGTTTTCTTGCAAACCTACCACCTACCACCTACAACCTTACAACCTACAGCATATCTAGGTAGCTATGTTTTTGGGCGAACCTACCACCTACAGCCTACAACCTACAACCTAGAGCATACCTATGTAGCTATGTTTTTTGGCAAACCTACCACCTACGGCCTACAACCTACAGCCTAGAGCATACCTATGTAGCTATGTTTTCTGGCGAACCGAATATCGCTTGAGGGGTAAGAAGTGTGTTTCAGTGCATTGATAAACGGGTAATGTCTGTTGGGGGTGAAGCTCTTGTTTGCATCCTTTAATAAACGGAAGATATTAATTCAGGGGTCACAATTCTCTTGCGATCTTTTGATGAACCAGGAATGTTTGTTAGGGGTTAAGGCTGTGTTTCCATCCTTTAATAAATGGGCAATATTGGTTGAGGGGTTACAAGTGTCTTTGAGTGCTTTGATAAGCGGGGAATGTCTGTTGGGGTAAAGCCTTTGTTTGCATCTTTTCATAAATGGGACATATTAGTTCAGGGGTAACAATTGACCTGCGATCTTTTGATGAACGGATAATGTTTGTTGGGAGTAAAGGCTTTGTTTCCATCATTTAATAAACAGGCAATATCGGTTGAGGGGTTACAAGTGTGTGTTTGAGTGCTTTGATAAACGGGGAATGTCTGTTGGGGTAAAGCCTTTGTTTGCATCCTTTCATAAACAGGACACATTAGTTCAGGGGTAACAATTGTCTTGCGGTCTTTTGATGTCCTGCTTCTTGCATGGAATATGATTGGATAATAATGATGGGCACTGTGTTGGCGACTTTTTTTATGTATTGTTATTAGAAGGAGCTGAATATTATGGGAAGCCTTACTAGGTGATGTTTCTTGTATGGGGTGGCAGTTGATGGTCTTTTGTGGAGGAACAAGGTTGTGCGAAGATGGGTGCAAGAATTATGGCAAAGGTGTATGTGTCTTTTATATGGACTGTAGGTACGTGAAAGTAGATTTGTTCGTTCTTATGTTGCCATTTCGATAAGGGCTAGTTGCTGAAGTGACCTGCGTAGTAGGGATGTA